>VFFE01005000.1:15032-110883 GCA_008921705.1 Burhinus oedicnemus
CAGCCTGCCACTGATCCGTAACCCCTCTGCCACCCAGAGGAGCCCCTCCAGCCCCAGGGTCCCTCACCAGCACCCATGTCAGCCCAGCCTAGGGCTCAGCGAGAGAACAATGTGGCCAGTGCTGTAAGGCTGGTTTTCAGGCAGATCAGCGCTATGGGTTTGTGGTGACAGAGGCGTTGGGCTGTGCAGTCTTCATACATGGCACATCAGTCTTTAACACTGACCCACCTAACCCAAAAAGCTGGCCCAGGTGAGATCAGAGGAGCTCAGCAAAGCCAATGCCTCCACAGTGCTGTAGCCAAAACCATTTTGGCTGGCCCAGGTAGACAGAAGGGGGTGCAAACACCAGCAAGGTCTCCTCCCGTGCGGGAGAGATGCCACTAAAACGATCCCACCCCTGGCAGCACACTCAAGTGTGCAGCTGAAAACAGAGGCAAAACCTACATGTGCCCCCAGCTCCTCCTCACATCCCGGAGCCCTGGCCCTCCACCTTCCTCCTCCACCCTGTGTCGGTGGAGGCTGCACAAAGGAGGCCCTACTTAACCCAAGTTATTTTTACTATTAATAAAAGCCATATGAAGAAGACAGGTCCAGGGCCACCCTTGAAACCCATTCCTGCCCTGGTGCCTTGGGGGCTCACGCCAGCACAACCTCCAGCTGCACCCAGGCTGGCTGGGGAAGCTGATCTAGGTGAAAGCCACGTTTTTTGTGGCATAGGTCTGTTTTCAGCCAGATCAGCTGACCCAGCCCAGGCCATCACCACCATGACCGTTCACGCAGGTCCAACAAGCAGCTGGGAGCAGCACACTGCCTTTCCCCATGACACTGATTCCTGCTGGGCTCCGACCACTGCCAGAGCAGGGCACGGCACTGCCAAGAGCGTGCCCGTGAGCAGATGCCACTTGGAAAACCCTGTGTCCAGAAAACATCCGATAGTTGTTTGGTATTTTTTGGTCAAAACTACTTCAGTTCCCCTATTTGACTTAAGGTGCAACACAAACAGTCATACCAGCACCCCATGCCATGGCTTGGGGTGGGAATCACGGAGCCAGCCTGATTATCTCCATGCAGTTGCAGTGTCAAACCGTAGGCACAGGAACAAATCAGAAAGTCACTGCCATTACCAAGGGCATCGTCAACTGCAGAGAGGTGTCATCCATAAACAGGACGTAAAAGGGGAAAACAAGGGCAGCAGCAGAGCCCAGCAGTGCTGGGAGGATAACAAGACGAGCACGTCCACAGAGACAACAGCAAAGAAGTGCAGGTAGGACAAGGAACTGGCAAACAGGGTCCAAGGGACAGCTCAGAGGGGACACAAGAGGAGCAGCGACCTCCGAGAGCACTATAACTCTTCACACGAAGGACAGGCAGTCCATGAGAAAAGGGGCACGGAGGACTGAGAAGGGGACTTAGACGCAGGTGGTACACTGGTAGCTTCAGGGGAAGAGAGGCTGCCACCAGTGCTGGAAGGTGGGGGGTTCACCCAAAGGTGGGGAGCACGGCACACCACCCTGGGGAGGGGAAAGGCAGGGGAGGAGGAGAGCAGGGGTTGGAAGGGCTGGAAGAGGAAAAAAGGTGTGACAGGACCCCCCCACCAAAAGCAACACAGCAACTCACACGTGGAGAAGCTCGGGAGAGAGACAGGAGGTGATCATGGAATATTTGGTTGGCAAGGGGGGAAAAAAAAAAAAACAACAACAAAAAGAAAAAACACAAAACAACCCTGCAAGACCCAGCTGAGCGATCAAGACGCAGTTGAATGATGAACCTTTTTAATGTTCAAGCGCACACTGGTTTTGATCTGTTTTGCCAGCAACTGGATTAGCAAAGCTCTGAAACACCAACCGCTCTACCAGCACTGCTGCTCCTTGCGAGAGAGGAGAGGTCAGCTATTTTAAGTGCAAGCTATTGAAAATAACGAATTCTTCTCATGGCAGTTGGCCACAACCAAGCGTGTGTTGCTAACTATAGTCTTCCGTTTTAACAAGCTTACATTTATCTTTGCATGCAAAGACACATAAGTGGATGACTTGGGTTGGGGACCTCTTTGCTCCCCTTAAAATTGAGGGGCTGAGGATGACTGAAGTGGAGTTTAACCAGGGAAACAATCTGCACAGAACACATCGAAATACCAAAGAGTTTGTTACAATCACATTCATATGTAAAGAAAGAAAAGGAAAAGCAAGGAGCACATTCCTGGAGCAGGGCCAGCCCTGGGCTGCCACACAAGCCTTGAACATAACATCAGGAACTCTGGAAAGACGTGATAAACCCAGGATTGCAGAGAGATAAGGCCATAACTTAGACATAAAAAAAAAAATTAATTCCAACTCCCCTTCACAGGGTTAAAGAAGTTTCCTCGGAGTGGCCTGAATAACGCTTTTCCCAGTTCTCCATCCTCTCAGCTCCAAGCGCTGGGCGAGCAGCGGCCACGGAGCGTGCACTTGCTCCTGGTCACAGTCACGCTGGCGGATCACTGCAGTTGTTTCAGTCCATCTCGCCTCTTGGGACTCAACATCCCCAAACACAGGACTTCCCTGCAAGCTCAGTTTGCAATCCCAGACCGAATCCCCACCGCAGACCAAGCATGGGGACGTGCAGCCCGCTGTGGAGCTAACCCAGGCACCAGAGCCTCCAACACAGGGGAATTTAAACAAAATCGCCACTGGCTTCCAAACACAAACCCACATTCCCAGCGTGCATCCTCCTGTATTGTCGGAGAGATTTTAGGAGTTTCCTCTCTCTCCTGAGCAAATACACAAGTACTTTCCATGCCTCGTAGCCACATCTCCAGCCACTCATCCAAAGCAGCCTGAGCCCCACCTGACTGCAAAGGCACTTGCCCTGGGGACGCTGATTTTTTTGAGGGGTGGCAGGGCCATTTGGGGGGGGAAGAAATCGGTCCCTAGGCAGCGAGGTGCTGGCAGGGGGTTGTGTGTGTGTGCACTAGGCATGCAAAAAGCAGGAAGAAGCACAGTGCTTTTTGTGCACAATTGCATCTCACGTGGGCAGACAGGTTCGTTCCCACCTGAAGGCTCAGCCTCTGCAGGCCAGCAGCTTGGTTTTTTATGAGGTGTTGTACAGACAGAGCAGGTTAGAGGCCAAGCTGCTGCGCTCTGTCCTGCCAGCCTCTGGGACAGAGGGGGTGGACATTTGCAAACTTTGCTCCTTCAAAAACAGCTTGGGTCCCTCCCGGCTGCCACTCCCGCTTGGCAAAGCCTAGGAATTAAAAATAATAATTTTTTAAAAAGGGTATTCCACCCTGTTCGCATCCTCTGATTAGATCTTCCCACAAAGACGATAAATGTTGGCGCAAGGTCCAGGAAAGAAAAAAATTGTTTTAACTAAAGAGAAGGGAGCAGGACTAGAAATAGGAAGGGACCAGATACAGGAGAAGAGAAGAGAATAGTCACTCGCAGGAAGAGGCGAGACACCCCAAGAAGTCAAACAGCCATTACTCCATAGGAGAGCTGGTTTTCTTGCCACCATCACCCAAGTGACATCACAGCTCGGGCAGCCAAGCCCTTGGTGTCCCTGGACACCACAAGTTCTTTGCAAGGCCATCCAAAGATAAGAATACTAGAGAGATGTTTTCTCAGCTGGAGCTGTCAGCTTGAGACCAGCACAATGTTCCCATCCAGCCCTCTGCACGAAGCCTTCTCTCCGCTCGTTACCTGTGGACGCTGCTCAGCACCAACTCAAGGAGGCATTCACCTGCCAAGGGCAAGAGAGCCCCAAGGAAAGCCACGGGAAACCCCTGCCTCGGGGAGCTTCACACCAGGCTGTGAGCAAACCCCTCTGCATGGCTACAAGGAGAGCTCTTATAGCTTGATCCCCCATTTCACTTCCATGTTGTATAATTTTTGGACTTCTGTGCTCCGAGCCAAGATCCCACCTCCTTCCCCCACTTCCCTTCTTCGGGATGAGCCCTGCAGAGAGCTGGGGCAGTATCAAGTCCTTCTCAGCCAAACATGAATCTATACCAAGTGGGATTTCTGAAGACTAATGCCCTCAAAGGGAGCCTACAGCACGCTCAAAGATGGCATCAAGACAAAGAAAAGCAACTGGGAAATTAAGCTCTTCCTCCAGGAAACAGGAGTTTGAACACAGCCCATGTATGGTCTCGTATTTAGTATCATAGAAGGATGGCTGCACTCAGAGGACGGGGACCATCCTGGATGGCAGGAGACTGAAGAACTTGAGGGGACATAGGCCATCATGACCTTTATGAGTGTTGACCTTTACATCATTTCCACACCTTGCATAGACAAGGTGTCGCTACCATGCCCTGCACTGGGCAACGACCTTGCTGTGTCCTTGCATGAAGAGCTGCCATTCTTTGCCTATGGCTCCAAGCCAGGGCTGCTGAAGCCTCTGCAAAGCCCCAGGAGGTGGTGGGGCCCCAGGACCACACAGGTCCCATCATCAGAGGTCATATAAACGAGTATGTGTCAATGCCAAGACCAAGTGCCTATTAAGTGGTCCTTCTTGAGGATGAGGAATGAAGAGTTTGGCCAGACACACACAGAGACTGAAGTACAGCTCTCGGAGACTGGTCACACTGTGACAGCCACCGGAGGCAGGGACGCATGCGTTGGGTCCAGGGCTCCTCACTGCACCAGGCAGCTGGGGCAATGGGGACAGGCATCTGGAGTGATCTGTCCTACAGAAATAGGGAGTTCAGAGCCCCGTTTGTTTGCTGCTAATGGAGCATATGACAAGGGGCCCGTGAGAGGGAGCAGTAGCAGCCTTACGGAGAGCGCAGCCACATTTACAACCCTGAGTGCTCCAAAGAGAGGCCCCAGCAGCAGACCAAGGCAAACCATTTAAGGAATGGGCAGCGGGTATCATCCCAGAGACACCAAAGCCGCTGACATTGCTGCTCCTCTGAAGGTCCAGGCTCCTGGCTGGCTGAAGAGCAGCCCGGGCTATGCTCAAGCACCCCAACATCAGCACAGCTTTTTCTAAGGGGACTGTGCTTGCCCTTTCACCTTCTGCATGACAGGCAAGGCCACCCCACCACAGCATCACAGCACACGGGGTGGGTTGTCAGATTCCCCTTAGAAAAAAACTTCACTCAGTGCAGACACTGAGCAACAAAGCGCAACACGCGGGTGGCTCCAAGTCACTCAGATCTGCCCATCAAACCCAGGACAAGGCTGTAAAACTCATCTGTATCCTGGAGCTGCAGAGGGCCTCCAAGAAGGTCTCCAGCACCAGCTCCTTGCAACGATGCTCCACCAGCTGACTCAGTCAATTTAGGCTTTATTTACTGCCTTCTCTCAGCCAAGTCCAGAAAAGCTGTAATTTAGATCTTAAGAAAAAAACCCCATGTACCCAAAACAACCCTGTCCCCGCACACACATATACATCTGAACTTCTTCTGAATACACATGTATTCTTCTAACAAAAATTATAGAGGAACTAAAATAAATATAATGTCAGCCTGTTCCTAAAACTCTCCTGCTTCCAAAAATAAGTATTATGCAAACAGACCAACCTCTGCTTCACAGGAGACAGGCGAGACTGAAAATATAGAACAAATGGCTGCAATTACTCAAAGCCTGAGCACGTATGGTCAGCTCCAGCAAGAGCAGAACATGGGCAGCTCTCTGAAAGCAGAACCCAGCCCGGCAAGACGTTACAGAGAAGAGAACAGAGCACAGCACCATGACTTGGGTGGGTTAGAGGTAGAAGAGAGCCTGGAAAAGGTCCTGTCACGCAAAGAATCTCATTACTTTTGTGGTTTTAATTTAAAACAAACAAACAAAAAAAAAACCCCAACCCACCCCCCCAACCCACCACCAAACAACCAAAGCCCCAAGCCTTCTGTAAAGTGTTATTTTCAAAGATAGAGACATCAGATGAGAAACTCGATGGCCTTTTGGTTGCTCAGACTCTGCTGGTTCTTTGCTTCTCCCCCAGCCGTTCCCAAGCTTTCCCCCAGCCCCGGTGCCAGCACTGCTGGCTCTCATCTTGCTGCTGTGAGTCTCCCGATTCACCTCAGCTCCAGAGCAAAACTGATGGCAATGGGGCAGCTCATCCCATGGGAGTGGTCAGAGCAGTACCAAAATTAACAACAGATTCCTCCAAGATCCTGTCTTGGAGAGAAAAGAGTAAGAAACAAGGACTTTCAAGACACAGCTGAGACTTCCTGGGGTCTCCACAAGAGGCCTGGGGGGTGGGGTGGGTGTGGGTGTGTGTGTGGCAGAGAGGAATCCTCCTCAAGCAACATGCTGAGTTGCACTGTAAGGATAATCAACTTAAAATAAAGCCCAGAACAGCCCAAAGGCATAAGGTCCTACAGCCTGACACCAGCACCTGGACATTGGGTGGCATGGACGCGCAGCCATCTCAGAGCACTGTATCTCAGCGGGGAGAAGGGAGGGCAGCACAGAAATCCCACCGCACCAGCCTTCATGCTCTCCATCACCCCCTCTGCACTGAGCACGGCCCACCAAGACTTGTGCAGCCCCACCGGCAGCACCAGGCTCGTACTGATCCGGACCCTGCCACCCCAGGCAAGCCCCAGAGCTGTGGGGAGGGAAAGAGAGGGACTTGAAGTGCTGCTCGCCCCCACCCCATCCTCCATCCCTCCTCCACAGGATGGGGCTCTGTGACAGAGGACCAAGGGGCAGGAAACATCCCTGTTTTCATGGCTTTGGGACAGAGCGTAGAGCACCTGATGGGCACCAACAGAGCAGGAGTTCAGGTACCGGAGATGTGGGCACATGCACCAGGGGACTGCGCAGACCAACACTAAAGGAAATTGCACCTGAGGACAGGAGAAGTAAAATCCACTCCCATTGAAAAAAATCTTGACGATGCAGACCGGGCATAGCTCTGCCTGTGCCTGCACAGGCTCTTGTTGCAGCTCCTCCGTCAGAGGTGCAGAGCGGGGCTGGCTGCTGTGCCTGGGGAAAGGACCTGCTGCTCCCTTGAAGGCCAAGGGCTTCTCCCTGCCCCCAAATTGTCGGTGAGGGTGAGCACCTCGCACGGTATGATGGCTAGAGACCAGCTGTGGCCACTGCAGCCTGGGCAGAAGGTAAATGACAGAAGATGTCAAAAAGCACTCAGCATCACAAAGGTTACAGGTGGATCCCTAAGCTGGCCAGGGACACAGATCCAGCTGGACCGCCTCTCCTGCATACCCGTCCCAGCTGACCCAGGGGTTTTACATGACAAAATCCCTTGTATAACTTGAGCCCCAGGTCACAACAAAGCAGCGAGCCAGTTTCCTTGCCTGGGCTACAGGATCAGCCTGCCCAGCCCTTGAGCTGCCACCATGGCATCCCCGGGATCTCTCCTGCCACCACGGCTGGAGTTCACATTTTGCATCAGAGCAGGGCCCAAACCTCCGATCCTTAAACAGCCTCCCTAAAGCTCTGCTTTGCCCCAGACACAGCGGCACCTCCTAAGCTCAGTGAAGGCTTCAGCAGTGTCATTTTTCCTTTTAAGGGCTGAGCATTTGAGAATGAGTTTCAGAAGGGAAAAAAAAAAAAAAATGTACTGGCACTTTTCATCCCCTCTCTCTCCTTCCAAAACGTGCTGCACAGATCCACAGCCCCATCCAAATCCCAGCTGCTGGAGGGGAGGCAGCTGCCGGGAGGCTCGGTGCCAGCGGGACGGTCGCTGCCCAGGGGGCACAGGGTGCCCCGGAGGCGAGCTGAGGCTGGCGCAGCTCAGTGCTGTCCTCCCACCTGCACAGCCATGGGCTGCACCAACCCCAGCACACAGGGACTCAGAGCGATACCAGCGGTGCTGCACTCTGATGGTGACTGCATCCCACCTCAGCATGCTCATAACCAGACTTTGTCCCCAACAAACACGATTTACGTGGGTAAAACCTCAATTTTAGCAATATCCTACAGAGGAAATACTTCACAGCTGCTTAGGTGAAGGCATTACAGGACAACCTGCGAGTTCAGCAACAACTGACCACCACAGCTGGGACGTATCCTGCCCTCCCTCCATCCCCTGGTGCTGCCCCACCGAGGCATCCCAAGCTCAGCCCCAGGGCAGCAGCCTGACGCCTTCCCATCACCTCCACAGGTGACGCCCCCGGTTTCAGGGAGGATTTGTTCAGCCACGTACACTGTAAGCACAGCTCAAGAAGCATCATTGTGGCCATCCCATCCGTACACAGCTCCAGCGAAGGGGCAGCAGGTACTCAGGCGAGGCCATCACCATCTGCACCAGCAGGATCCTTTCAGGGGTTCAAATCTCCACAGGGAGGTACCCAACATCACACATCTGCTTTCTCCTTACGTCTTCTTGGGACACACCAAGCTAAGACAGACGCTTCCAGTTGGAGCAGAGCTGGCCTCCAGAAGCGTGTGCTGGCACCGAGTCATACAGGTTCTGCTCAAGATGGGATTCAAGGCACCTTCAGAGCCTCCCAGTGTGAATGTAATCCTAAAATTAGGCCTGGGCTGTTCCAATTTTTGATCAGGTGGATGGACACACAGCAAGAGGAGCAGACAGAGACAGAACCCACGCATGAGTCTCCTGCCTTCACAATGAGCCCCAGCACCACTGAGCTACCTGCTGATTGAAACCCCGGTCAGTGACCAGAAAGCTGAACGTGACTTGTTCCCATTTCCATGGGCCTTAAGTCCTCCACACCTCTCGCCAGTGGCTGAACAGAATTAAACCAGACCTAAGCAGGGCGACATTTCCTAACGGTGACAAGGCTGCCAAGAGCATCATGCTGATACGGCTGCAGGAACGAGGCAGAGAAGATGCACCTGCCAAATGGACGAAGGGCAAAAGCCCAGAGCCCTGGAAAAGCAGCACACGCCAAGAGCTCTCCCTGTGCCAAAGCAAGTAATGTCACACAGATGATATCCCTGCTATTTCAAGGACACGGCAAGCACCCGCTGCCCTCTCTGTCATTCTAGGAATTACTGACAAAGGTCCTGATTTATCTAGCTTGCTGCCCAGCTGCTTCAGGACTGAGATTTACTGTTCACAGCCTCCTATATCACCTCTGCCTGTTTCAGCATTGCCATGAAGCCCTTGCAGCCAGGGACCCTGCAGCTGCTGCCTCGGCCAGCCGATGCCAAGGAGAGCAACCTGGGAACAGGAGGCTGCACAATGAGAAGCTGTTCTGGAAAAGCTACCCCACCACATAAACCCAGCAACTGCTCCACCACCCCGGCAGCAACCCACATCACTCACACTCCACAGCATGAACTCTGCAGCCGACTGATTTTCATCATTTCTGTGCACGAATAGATCGTCCCCGGCTTAGTGAAACCATGCACGGCGTTGCGTGTTCACAAACATACTGCAGTGCTACACAGGGCCTATAGTTTCCCCATACAGGAGGGGAAAAGAAGAACAATTTTTGTACCATCTTCATTGAAGGGAAGAGAGCATGACAGAGCAAAGCAAACAGCCAAGTGCCAGAGGCTCGTTTACATCAGGCAGAGACATTCGTTTGCTACACAAGGGAACACTGAGCAACAAGGAGAAAACATTTACAGAGGTTTCTGAATGATGTTGGTGAGTGAAGACTGGGAGACAGGGACACAGAATAGAAATAAGTACATAGAATCA
This sequence comes from Burhinus oedicnemus, assembly GCA_008921705.1. Classification (NCBI taxonomy): domain Eukaryota; kingdom Metazoa; phylum Chordata; class Aves; order Charadriiformes; family Burhinidae; genus Burhinus; species Burhinus oedicnemus. The sequence goes on from VFFE01005000.1 coordinate 24,594, forward strand.
CCTAGGTTGGAAGGGACCTTTAAGATCATCGAGTCCAGCCGTTAACCTAACACTGCCAAGTCCACCACTAAACCACGTCCTTCAGCACCACATCTACCCGTCTTTTAAATACCTCCAGGGATGTCGATTCCACCACTGCCCTGGGCAGCCTGTTCCAATGCTTGACAAACCTTTCCGTGAAGAAATTTCTCATAATATCCAATCTAAACCTCCCCTGGCGCAACTTGAGGCCACTTCCTCTCGTCCTATCACTTGTAACTTGGGAGAAGAGACTGACCCCATCTCCCTACAACCTCCTCTCAGGGAGCTGTAGAGAGCAATAAGGTCTCCCCTCAGCCTCCTTTTCTCCAGGCTGAACAGCCCCAGGTCCCTCAGCCGCTCCTCACAAGACTTGTGCTCCAGACCCCTCACCAGCTGCGTTGCCCTTCTCTGGACACGCTCCAGCACCTCAAGGTCTTTCTTGTTGTGAGGGGCCCAAACCTGAACACAGTATTTAAGGTGGGGCCTCACCAGTGCCAAGTACAGGGGGACGATCACTGCCCTAATGCTGCTGGCCACACTATTGCTGATAGGCTGTTGGCCTTGGCCACCTGGGCACACTGCTGGCTCATACTCAGCCGGCTGTCGACCAACACCCCCAGCTCCTTTTCCACCAGGCAGCTTTCCAGCCACTCTTCACCAAGTCTGTAGCGCTGCATGGGGTTGTTGTGACCCAAGTGCAGGACCCGGCACTTGGCCTTGTTGAAGCTCACACCATTGGCCTTGGCCCATCGATCCAGCCTGTCCAGATCCCTCTGTAGAGCCTTCGTACCCTCCAGCAGATCAACACTCGTGCCCACCTTGGTGTCATCTGCAAACTCACTGAGGGTGCCCTCCATCCCCTCGTCCAGGTCATTGATAAAGATATTAAAGAAAACGAGCCCAAATACTGAGCCCTGGGGAATACCACTTGTGACCAGCCACCAACTGGATTTGACTCCATTCACCACCACTCTTTGTGTTCAGCCTTCCAGCCAGTTTTTTACCCAGCAAAGCGTACAACCATCCAAGCCACGAGCAGCCAGTTTCTCCAGGACAGTGCTGTGGGAAACAGTGTCAAAGGCTTTACTAAAGCCCAGGTAAACAAAAGAAACCTACAAAACCAGAAAAGGAAAACCCATCAGCTGGTACCTCAGGACAGAGCAGCCGCCTTAGCAAGAGCATGCAGGGACAGGGACCGAAAGGACCTCTTCAGCCACCCACATCAGGCCTAAAATAACTCCACCGGACCATAAAAAACACCCACCACAACTTCAGGTTTTCTAAAGGAGGCACAGGAGCCGGCAGCAGTGGGGGCAGGAGCAGACCAAGGTTGGAATTACAGGGTGGAGCACCTGCAAGGCCAGGCCATACACAAGCAGCCCGGTGTCACCAAGGGTGCCAGCTGTGGACTCCCTACACACAGCCGAATTGCAGAGCAGGCGGCCTTCAAGCACCAGTCTGCAAAGCTACATATCTGAAGCAGCGACATTCCCAAATGCATGGCATTAGCAAAATAATGGCCCTCTGTCTCTCTTCATTTAAAGGGCTGCCAGTCATTTATTAGCTGAAACACAGAGTCCCTTGAAAACTCACGCACAACACAGACGCAGTTTGCAAGGGACCAGGTTATTTCTCAGCTAGCAGAGCCCACAAGACACTGGTGGCTAAAAGTATAAAACAAAGATAACAGTGTTCCATCACAACTTTTTTAGGCTCCGCAAATCACTCTGGCTGCAGCTGTCTCTGCCGACTTTGTTGAAAAAATAAGCAGGAACAAATGCAGAGAAGCTCTTGAAAGTATTAGCTGTCCAAGCTTGTTAAGCGTGACTCAAGTTAACCGCTGCAATGCCGGGACGGCAGAGGAATTTGGCAGCGAGTCAAAGGCACTAGGAAATGCAGAGTCCGTAAACGAATAACTCTCCCCTGCGCCCCGAGCTGCCATCAGGAAACTCATCCCGACAGGACTCCGTGCAGAGGAGCTGCTTCAGAGTCATCATTTTCTCCAGCCCAAAGCACACTAATTTCCTCTGGCAAGGGAAGAGAGGCAGTAAATAAATAGCCGAAAACCTCAGCCACAGCGTTCATAAACCCTTCATAAAACAATAAGCAAGAAATCCTCTTTTCCATGAGAAATTAATTTCTTACATTTGTTTTGCCTACAGGAATCGCTGAACAAAAAGCGCATTGGACATGACAGAGTAAAGATGCTGTGAAGCCAACAAACCGGTCTGCGCAGCATCGGTCCCCTCCCGCACACTTGCCCCATGGAGTAGCATGCAATTCCCTGCTCCACGCACACCTCGATCTCCGAAAAGCTCACCCATCAATGAGTGAATTAGCAGTTTGGGATGGAAAACACAGCCCGTGTTTGATTTTTTCCATTGTTTTTAACTCTGATGTAATAAACCATGAAAAAAGCTTCCTCTGAAAGGAAAGGCGTGTTTAAGTGTTGCCTCAAACTGATATTCTTTTCCCGATTGTCTCCAAAACGTTACAGTGTGGGTAGGAGTCACATCCCTTGAAGTGTATTTCAATCTCTGCTTTATGTGCTACACACTTGCGCTTGTAAGATTAGCGGTGACTATAGTAACATCTTTGAACTCCAAATAAACAAAAATACTAGTTATGTATAGTTCTGCTGCTTTGTCATTAACAAGATCTGGCTCAATTTAACGAGAAACAAAGACTGAGTCGCCCAACCTTGCCTTAAAATGCAGTCACAGCCTTTTTAAAACTGAACATCTCTGCAATCGCACACGTTGGAACAAAGCGCGATTAGTTAAAGCCCCAAATCTGCCTTTGCTCTCACCATCTCATAGAAAAAAGGTGGGATTAACCTTTCTGAGAGTCAGCAAGAAGTCAGTTATTGGTGAATAACTGTGTCAGTCACCAAAGGCTTTTGAAAAGGGTCTCCGTTGTTTCTTGGAGATGTCCAGGGAAAAAACCAGGCGGGCTGTGTGAGCCAGTACCGTCCCAGCCAGGCCCACTCGGCTGAACTCCCACACGGCTCGTGCCGCCTCCCCAGGGAGCCGCAGCCCTGGGCAGCGCCTCCAGCGGAACCACGTTCAACAGACCCTCCCGAGAAACAGGTAGGGCAGCAATAAAAGGAGGACGCAGTCACTCCCTGCAGACACAACGGAATTATTTCTTGACTCGGACCAACCTTTTGCAGGGCACATGCTCATTTCTTCAGCTTATCCAGGGAGGACGGTAGGATAAAAGAGTCCATGTTTTCACTAAATCTTTTTCTCTTGGTTATGACAGTAGGCTGTCAATCCAGTGGGCCGGGGACATCTGGGGAGGGGTGATGTCAGAGACAGTGACATCAGAAGGAGCTGCAAGACTGGAGAGCGCCAGAAAATAAGAAAAACCAGAGTGCTCATAGAGCATCTTCCTTTTAACCTCTCAAGTTGGTGAGGAAAGGGGGCAGACGGGCTTTTACAGTTAATAGCTACACTTCTGCAGAAGAAAAGCAAATTCCCTGGGAGAAGAGGGGCCTGGCAAAACAACTCACTTCCCTGGAGGGATGAAACTGGACAACTGTACAGTTGTGACTTGCATACAACCAGAACCAGAGCTGGGGACAGACCCATGACCCTGGTTCCTCACCCATTGCAGATGCTCAGGCTGCAGAGGAACCGCCAGCATGAGCAAAAGCCCAAGTCCCACCTTTTCCACAGCTCCTCAGCAGGTGCCAGAAGACCTGGCGATGGTATTTCTGACACGCTTCCAACTCAAAGGAGATTCATATGGCCGTGTTAATGCAGCTGGGAAAAGGTGGATGTGCACTTGGGGTTTTTAAACACAGCTAAATTCAACTACTGCAAGAACAGTCAAACTGCAGATTTGAATACACAGGGTTTATCTTGTTTAAATGACCAGGAGATAAGTAAAGAAATCATGCAGACCAGAGCCTGGCCCACAGCACACTTAATTGGCAGCAGGTTCTCTCCTTGACCAAGTCAGCTTGAAATAAACACTTAAGCTTCTGTGCATAGCTGGAAGAGTAAGTATGTGTCATTTGTTTGTCCTGGCTTAAGGAGGAAAAAAAAAAAAAAAAGAAAAGGAATAAAAAAAAAAATCAGACCAGGCTTTCTTATAAATAGCACGAGAGAGACAGCTCAGCTCAGGAGGTGGCTGCAGAGCTGGCAGCACTAGACAGGATCTCCAGAACAAAAAAATCCAGGAAATCCCCAGTGTCACTTCTCCCCACAATTGATTTAAAATGAGCTTATCCCTCACACTTGGTACATAAGGAAGAAGAAACTTCCTGGCTGTGAGGGAGGGAAACACAGTTATTAATAGCAGCACAATGAGCAAGTATCAGAAGTTATGTTGCAGCCCTGGAAGATCTTGGCTGGATCTTGAAAATATCTGTTGCCATGGCAGTAATTGCTATACATGGTAACAGCAAACAGTGGTGTGAGAACAATTTACTTTTTGATTTCGTGCCCAAAACAAGTTCCTTTTGTTTTCTTTCACCAAAAACTCAAGCATTTATTAGCTTGTGTTCGGTCCAAAACTGAGGTTTTCACTTTCAGCAGTGGCAAGGAAGGCAGCAAAAAAGGGGCAAATTCAGAAAGACATCAAAGCAGGCAGTGCTCTGTCCTTCTTTAATGGCATAGCTGATGGACTAGGGCAAAGATCTGGACCATATTCAACTTCCCTCTATATTTGATGTCCACCTAGACAGTCCTGCCTCCAGTACATAGTATTTGTCACTGAAAAAAAAAAAAAAGAGCAAAAAACCAGAGGCATTTATTCTACTTTCAGCGGTTAGAAGCAATGACTTTTCTAAGATGGGATGACCTGATACACAACGTGACAGCAGACCACAGCATCGTGATTTTTTCATTCTGTCCTCTGCTCCCCTCTTTCCTGTCACAGCCTCCTCTTCCCTTCCTGCAGCGCTGCCAAACTCCAGCCGACAGTTTTGCAGAAATACCTGTTACCCCCAACCTCATTCCTGAATTTCAGCGCTCAGGATTTCTTATGTCATTTGCTCAAAGCCCATCACTGCGCACGTGGATGGCGGCACGCTCTTCCCCAGCCATTGCTTTCATCCCCTTTTCTAGGTCACATACAAACGCCGTGAGAGGCAGAAATTCCAGCCTGGCTCCCCAAGGGACTGTGAGGTCTGACAGTCTACTCCTGACCTTTGTAGCCTATCTTTTAACCATTTATTCACCCACACATCGCATGATGGACTTTTCTTGGATACCTCATGCTGAAACCTTTCAGAAAGGTCCACTAGACCACTCCGCTGGATCACCCCTGCCATGTGCTTGCTAACACCTTCCAAGTACCGATGGAGTCATGTGGCTCAATTTTGGTCTACAAAAGCCATGCTAGCTCTTCTGCAACATGTCATGTCTATGTATGTTCCTACTTAATATTGGTCTCTGGAAACTTTCAAGAACATAAGAAACATCTTGGGTGAAACCAACTGCCCCTCCATCCTGTCTACAGCCAGTACAACAGGAAAGGTTTGTTAGAGCATGTGAGCCTGGTCATATCCTCTCTCCATCTTCTCCATTATTCCCCCAGAATCCACACTTGTATTACAGATGCTAAAGGCACATCCCTGGCTGTTCCTCCTAGTATCTGTTTCAGACTGGCTGCCCGTAAGTTTACCCAAATGCTTTTGGAACGTGCTGATGCCTTTTGCATCCACAAACACCCAAGACAATGAATTCAGAAGTTCATCACACATTGTATAAAAATCAAAGTACTTCCTTCTACCTGCTTGAAGCCAATCTGCTGTAGGTTTCATCAAGTGCCCCTGGTTCTAGTGCCACAAGACTTAGTAGATAAAATTCAACTTGATCAGCGCCTTCATGATTTTGTATACCTTCTTCACATGCTATGCCAGACTTCTATTCCAAACCAAGGAGTCAGTTATTTTTTTCCTCTCTCCCCATAAGGCAGCTACTGCATCCCTCAGTCATTTTGTCTTCTCCTGTAGCCTTTCCAACACCACTGTCCTTCTCAAGATGCAGAAACCAGAACTGCATGCAGGCTCCCAAGATATGCACCAAGGTGTTACAGAGGGTCAAAACAATGCCCTCTGCTTTGTTATTATCACCCTTGCTGACAGTGGCCAACATTCACTGAATTTTTTAGCTGCCATTGTACACTGAGCTGATGATTTCAGAGAACTGTCAACGATGACTCCGAGCTCCTTCCTGAGCTGTAACCACCAGTTCCAGGTTCAGCATCATACAGGCCCACTACAGATTATTTTCCCCTACAGGTACCCCACATTTTCCTACACTGAAGTTCATCTGCCACTTATTTGTCCACTTGCTCAGTTCTGTAAGGTCCTCTGAATTGCCTCACCTTAAGTGAGGTAATCCAACCACCTGAAGGAAATAAGGATCCTCTGCAAACCTGGGGATCTCACTGCACCCCTCCATGCCTGAGGTCACCCACAAGATGGAAACGAGTCCCAGGACCAGTCTCTGGGGCCTCACTGCTGTATCTTACTCATGCTGAAAGATGACTAATAAGCTCTACCCTTCGCATCCTATGCTTTCACCAGCTCTCAGTCCATAACAAGACCTTTCCTCCATGCCCATAGTGACTTAGTGTCTTGAAAGCCTTTGGTGGAGAACCTTGTCAAAAGCTGTTTGGAAACCCAGATATATGAAGTCTATTGGTCCTGTTACCCATGTGCTCACCAAGCTCCAGCAGGTCCGTGAGGCAGGGCTTGCCTTTATGTTAGCCCTGTAAACTCTTTCCCAAGAAGCCGCGCTTGGCCATGCCTTCAGTGATCTTGTTCTTCATCGCAGAGGCCCAGGCACAGAGGCCAAACCCACTGGTCTGTGGTCACCAGGATCCGCACTACAGCCCTTCCCTAGCAGTACGCCTGGCACAGACACTGACCCACCTGATGTATACCTCCCCAATTTCCCCAAGATCCCCACCTTTTAAAAAATGCCATTGCATTTGCCCCCATCAATTTCTGCGATACCAAGGGCACTTAAGCAACAGGATACACACAAAAGTATCTCAGCAATTTCAGATTTAAGATCCTACGGCACTCTTGAGTAAACGCTATCTGTTCCTTACAGTTTCTTATCAGTTCCTCTGTTTGCTCTAAAGCTATTTCTACTGACATTCAATGTTAGACAACTTCTCAGGCAGCTCTTTTGTAGCAAACTTTTAGCTTTACAAACTACAGAGCTCCTCCATAGGAGTCAAGATGGCCAAAAAATGGTTTAGATTTTTCTATGATGGCTTTATCTGCCATGCCTCTCACATCTTGATCTCTTCTGCTGCCTGTCTCCAAAAGGTTTCTGATGCATTTGAAAATATATCATGTTTGACAAATTAACTCTTCAAAAGTCTTACTCTGGCCTCCCTTAGTTTGATTTTACATGTAATCTGCTGAAATACATACTTTTTTTGGTCGTCTTGTATGGACACAGCTTCCCCTTTTTGACCAATATCCTTCTCACTCCATCAGCTTTTTTTCCCCCTGCACATTTCTTTTTGTTTTCTGTCTTTCTTTAACAGGAAAAAAAAGACTTTGATCTTTTCTTGGTGGAGGTATCCATTCCTTCTGAGCCACCAGTGTCATGACCAAGTAACTTCCACACCACCTCTGGTGCTATCAGCTACTCTTTAGCAGAGGGACAGAGCCATACAAGGCAGACAAATATCAGGACTCTTACACGACTGCAACAATAGACAGCCCCTTTTTAGCAAAGTCAGGAGTAAACGCCAGCTCTACAGCAGCGTAGACTTAAGTCTCATTAATTTTATTAATGCTGCCAGTCATAAAAAACTCATCATAACCACAGGCTCGGAGTTATCATGACTGTTCCTGGGCACGTACGTACTGAGTTTTAACAGGTAAACTGCATATTCCCAGTTTCCAGGTGCCCAAACTGAGATGTGTTTCCAGCTGGAAACACGTTACCTGACCAAAGCACCTCCTGAGGGACCCACCAGATGAGAGGCAGAGGGGTCAAGGCTCCTCCTTCCCAGGGAGGACCACAAAGGGGAGCCAAGATCCCAAAAGAGCAGCGCCCTGTGGCAGCATCTCCCTTCCAGGGAGCAGCCGCAGCCTGGACCTTCTCCCTTGTTTTCAGCACTGTTGAGCGCACAGAGCTGCGGTCAAGGTCAAGGCCCGCACGGCTCCTGCCAAGGTCCTGCCGGAGACAAGAGACAGGGACCAATTGCTAACAAACTGCAAGATAGGTTCAGTCAGCAACAGGTTTTAATTTAAAAAATAAAAAATTCACCGATCAACTTTTGCCTGAAGCACAAGAAAAACAAGGTTTTGCACCTCCCAGCTGTTCATTACTCTTCTTGACACCTGTCACAGCTTAGCAGGTATGAAGTTGAAAGACGAAGCCTGATACTCTTCTGCATCTTGAGCAGCAGGGGAAGCTCTGTCACAACAGGGCTGCACCCCGGAAAGGGGCTGGCTGAACGTCCCCCCAGCAGCACCCAATTTTCACAGCCCGCCGCACTGACATGGCTCTTTGTCCACAGGACCACGTACTGCCTGTCCGGATGAAAGGCTGCACTTCCACAAGGACCAACAGAGCAGTCCAAGCTCTAGTACAGACACATCTCGCCATTAAAGCTGTTTATGCTCACAGATGTCATTTGCCTTTCCCAGGGTAACAGCCACACCATTAGGAGGTTTTAGAGCTATAACCCTATAGGCAAAGCAGCACAAGTTCCTACTGCAGGTAACAGCCCCAAAATGGTAATTTCAGGGGAATACTGTTAATACATGTAAAGCCCCCCAAATCCTCTCTGCAGTCCATGGAAACTCCAGGTTTAACCCAAGTCCTGCTGGGACGTGGAGGGCAAGACAGCAGCACCGGAGGCAGTCCCATGAGAAATTTGTCTGTTCTCTGACCATCCCCACAAGTTTACTTGAAGAAATGGCTACTGCTGCAAATAGTAGAGGCTTGAATAAGGTAACAGGAATTAAACACATACCCTCCCCTGCCTGTGTCGAGGGCCCGCAGCGTGCCGCTCCTGCGGCCCAAACTCTGCTGTGGGCAGGCGCCACAGGCGCTGCCAGGACAGTGGTAATGGAGCTGCCATGGCCAGCTGCAGGCACTATTCTATTTCAGCACCCAGAGTACAAGATGTACGCGGTATCAGGAGACAGTCTCAAACAGGAAACTGTGCTCTTCCCCAAAGAGCCTCCGGTGCAGGATGCAGCCCAAAAATCAACATGTCCCGAGCACAGCTCACCACCCAAACCATGCAGGCCAGGCAGGAACGGGCACATCAGCCACTGGAAGTTGCCCATTTTTACATTTCGAGCTGAATCCTGGGCTGTTTCTCTGAGCTATTTGGCGATCACCACACTGTCCACCCTTTTCCACCTTCATGCTCCAGAGACAGTGGGGCGGACAGAGAACGTAGCCCAAGATGAAGTTTCCCTCTAGCCCCACAGCAAGCATGCCTTGCACCAAACACGCTGGGTTACCAACAAACCTCTCCTCCCCCACGCACAGACAGCTCTCGCGGCTCAGCAGAAGCTGAGTTATCTAAACGGAGACAAAAGCAAGCGATTTCATTCCTCCAAGGCCAAATAAAGTTTCAGCGCACAAGTGCTCAGCCATTAGAGGCAGCGTTGGGTGGCTGATGGGGGACTCTGCCATCGCACCTCGAGAGGCTGTCTTGCCGGGGAAAAGTTACAGAGGGCCAGAGAGGCTGAAATCACCAACATCTCCCCTTTTGCCAGACTCATCCAGCCCTCCCTGTTTCAACAAGAGCAGCAACCTGAAAAAGCGTCCCCCCCCAAAGGGAGCTCTGCCATGCAGTGGCTCTCTGCCAGCCTCCCCCTCTCACAGCTGGGTTTTGGCACTCAAGGGCAAAGCCTCAACAACGTACCCAAAGTCACCCCTGCAGCACGGTGTCCAAAGCTGGCCCAACAGACCATGCGAGAGGGAACTGGATGATAATGTTATGGTACACTGAAAGCAGAGCAGATCTGATGACTTTCTGCTGCTGGAAGGAGGGGGTCCCCTCCATGTCGTCCCCCCCCAGTGCATCCCCAGCACTCATCACACAAGGGCACTGGAGCTCTTCAAATCCCACACGGAGCTAATTCAGCTTGCTAACTAAAAAGCAGCCAGTTCACCCTTGCTTTAGTGAACTCAACCATTCTGGACCCAGGGCCAGAAGAAACAAAGGTGGCTGTGCACAGCTTCACCCCCAGAAGATGATCACTGTCTTTCCTATCTTTTATGCTTATTGCCACCCCAGAACAGACTTCTGCTTTGGAAAAGCCTTCAGTCTCCAGAAGCTCAAACCCATGGTTTAAAGTAATTTCAAATTACAGCTTTAGTGAATTGTCAGACCACCACCTACTCACCAGGCATTTCCTCAGCAGCTTCCAAATCCACAGTACAGAAAGGACCATGGCACCTGCTTTTCACCCTCGTTTTCAGGGATTTTAAAACTAATTAAATGAAAATTGAAGTACTTTATTTCAGGGGCAAGCTTCCCAAGGAGTTTCCAAGCCAAAACTGCAACTCTTCTGCCTTTTGTGCTCCAACGCAGGACTGCAGGCAAGAGCCCAAGGGCAGCACCGACCCAGGCAGAAAGCTGCCCTCCAAGCCCCAACACTACTTGCTTCACACTCATTTTACTGCACCAACTAAATGCAACTCAGCCATATCCCCGCCAGACTATCCATTGTATTACGGTGGTATGAATCGCTAAGAAAATGTACCTCCTTATTACAATGTGCTTCGCATTTGTCCTTAGCCATACACTAAGTGCTTCTCATGCCAGCTGCACTCCAGGCTCTCCACCTCAGCTCACAGCCCTTTCGCCATCTCTCTTTGCTTCGCTCAATGTTGATTCATCACCAAGAATCCGTAGAACCCTTGGAGCTTCTCCTCTCACCATCCTTCTCACCATCCTCTCACCATAGCTTAGAGCAATGCTTGGGAGGCCTAATAAAAAATATCCCAAACCTAATTACTGTACCTAGGGAGCAAAGAAGAGTTAGACAGTGTGGCTGATACACAGCTGGATATTTGCAGCTATCAGAGGACTATCAAAGAACTACAATGTATACATGAGGAGGAAACAGGCACCAGACCAGAAGAGGACCAACTACAGCATTTACAGTTTTACAACAAACTGAACGTGTTGCAACTAACAGCTGGACCTTGAGTTACTGTTTAAACAAACACACATAAGGGAGACTCAGAGCCTGAATTACAGCGTGTGACCACCCGCAGCTTACCCCATGTCTGGAAACAGCCCTGCACTTGCTGTTTCCCCACAGCACCAGAAGCACATGGGGGACAAGCCCAGAGTAGATAAGGCTGCGTGGGGGAGCATGACCGTGCAAGCAGATTAGCAGGGGGGTGAAGACCAGGCGCTGGAGCAGCTGGGGTGGCCAGGACCAGTCGGCTGGAGCAGGACCATAAAACCCAGCCAGCCATCCCGAGGGCCCGGCAGACAGTGCAGAGACACCAAAAACTGCAGCCAACATCCACCACCTGGTCTGGCCACAGCCTCTGGAGGGGCATCTTTCCAAGCAACACTACACAGCACTGCTCACCCATTGCATTCCCTGGGTCTGTATTTAATTATTCAGCTATAAAGTCTCCTATAACAACTTTTTCTCTGACTTCACTTTGTCACTGAAAATATTTTAACGCCAATTCATCCCTCTCTTAAACAGAGCCCTGGCTGCTGCTACACTTGAAAACCCACAGGCAAGACATTGCACTGCCTCAGAGTCAAAGAAACCCAAGACAGCTGAACTCCATGTGGTTAAAGGGGATTTGCTGAGCTCAGTCCCAACTCGTCAGGCAGCATTGTGCAGGGCTTTTCTTGGTATCACTGGTGATGGAGACAGTAAGCCTCTTTGTCATTCTTCTGGGAAAAAAATAAACGAGCAAAACCAAACAGAAAAACCAGATCTCCAGAACAAAGAAGTTAACCCTGCTACAGTGCACCTGGCCCTGGGCCATTGGTTCACGATGTCCAAGATGACACAAAATCCCACTACACTGAGTCTTTTCTGCCTCTGTAACAAGTTTCCAGCCAGAAAGCAGCAACCTTGTTTGCCCAGGTAGGAAACAGCCCCATCTGCCAAAGCAAAGTGCCTTATGGCAGTGTCCCGCATCTGCCAAGTTACACACACAAGGGAGCCCAGCGCAGGTTTGGTTTCCCCCCCCCTTCTCCTTGGCTTGTTTGTTTTTGGTAGATCATAAACCCTGTGGCTAAGAAAAAGGTCGGTTTAGAGGGGCCCAGGACTGCTCTGCTGCAGGCTGAAACAGGAACGCACAGCAAGCCTGGGGAGCACAGGGTGCTCGCTGTCATCTTCGTTTCATCCCACGTCAGAGCAGTTTCCATCAAGGAAGGCAAAGTGCAGCGAGAGCTCGGCTCGAGGAGCTGGGCACAAGCAGAAATGAGAGGGGTAAGAAAATACATCCTCTATGTAGAACCAGCCTTTTATTTGCCTCTGATGGCTGATGGAGATGTCAATGACTAATTTTATTCAGACCTCTATTTCAGAAGTTCCCCAGCGGTCTGCAGCATAAAGCCCTCAGTGGAATTTCATAGAAGACCTTAAGTCCAAAGAGACAAAACAGCCTGAAAAAGAACCAACAAAACCTCAGCATCTCCAGTGCTTTGGTCCTTCAGCTTGGTTTTTTTCAGGGGGAATTTTCTAAAGCTGGTATTGTCCAACCCGAGTCCCTTCTTTTGGCCTGAAGCACGTAACTGCAGGAGGCACACATACCCTGACTCCTCGAGCTGCTGTACCAGCTGTACCAACACTCCCCCTGGGGATCATAGAGTCCTTTCCATCTCCCATGCTTCATTGCAAAAAAGCAATCTGGATCTTCAGCATCCTCATTGCCAGCTTCCCAAACCTCTTTTGGCTCTGTGCATTGCATAACCAAAAAATGGCAACTGACAACACATGAAGAAAAAAGCTTGCAAGGTAGCTAGAGGATGGTTGACATCAGCTACGCTGGAACTCGCTGGTCAATATTCAACTGGAAATAGAGAACACTTATTCCTTATATAAGTAACCTCAAACACTTGGAACAGTAATTAGGATGAGAGAATATATCCCGAATAATGGTATTTTTTTTTTCCATTCTCCCACAAGACAAAGACCAAGTGCAAAAAAATTTTCTCTTGACCTACAGTGTCTCATTCCAGATGTACAAGCCAGATGGACCTCACGTCTGCTGCTTTAGTTAATACTTTCCTGCCACTCCAAAACCTTACTGCTTTAACAAACTGTCCAAAGCAGAAGACTACTCTTTCCCATGAAAAGTATAAAAGCAATCAGACAGCTAGCTTGCTTCAGTGGACACTCATGACTGAGCTACCAAAAACCACAAGAAACTGCTTAATCATTAAAGCCATCTTTCCTACAAGCACCTTTCTGCAACCTTGACAAGGGCAGAAATTAACATCAAATGTGTAAGTAATGACAGCAGAGCTCAGAAACCCTCTACGAATCCAGCTAAAACCAAATCCCAGTGTCTGCTCCAGAATTTATTTTTATTACAAACAGGAGGCACTTCACTAACTATTCAGATCTGCCCAGAGGGCTTTTTAAAGAAACACAAGCATATACATGTCACAACAAGGCACAAATAATTGCGCCCCACCTAGCAAGGACTGATGGAGCCTAAATGGAACATTTCAAACTCTGATGTATTTATTTGCTGAAAGCTTGCAAGCATCTCCTCCTAATTGCATCATTCCCCGAGAAAGCCATTTGGGTAGCACAACAGGAATGGAAACACTGGGAAATAAGACCACAGGGAAGGAAGAAACGCTGCTTCTTTCCTTTGAACTTCTGATTAGTTTCCATCAGAAGACTCTGGTGTGTCTGAAGGCGTTTCCCAAGGACCAGGCTTTAACTGCATAGAGTCAAACACCGTAACTGAAGGCACAACTCCACCTCAGGAGCTAGCTCCAGGCCATGCTGGGCCTGCTGATGGGAGCAGCTCAAAAAGGATACGGCAGTGATGGTGGACAAGATGACTACCTTGTCCTCCACAGCTTATCACCCCTCTTCTGCCTCTGCCAGCAGAACTACTGGAGCAAAAACACACTCCTGGTTACACTTAAAGACAGTTGGTCTTTCACTCCTAAACCATTTCAATCCAAGGAAACTGCCTTGGCAAGCTCAGCGATAGCTCCGGCTGCACGTTCAGAGGAGCAGGGAGGACACCAGGAGCACGTGGCAGAGGTCGGGCTGCCGATAACCTCTCCCACCTGCACTTACCTCCACTGATGTCAGAGAGCAAACAGAGACCTTCACTACCCCAGCTCATCTGCTGTGAAGCCAGTTAGCACAACACTCATCCAGGAACTGGCTCATCCGGCAGACTAGAGCGGGACAACCTGCTGGGAGCAGAAGCTTGTCCTGTGGTCACAGCTAGCTACAGAGAGGACGATTACACATGGCCTTATTTAAGCTAATTAAGAAGAGGGTAAACCAGAAGAGGGCACATGGACCCAGTTCAGAGGATGTGGGGGCTCTGCGCTGAGCATGTGAGGTTCGGATGCCCTACAAAAACCCGAAGACCCTTTTGCTGCAAAGCCACAGAGGAGTTCAGACACACAGAGTCCGTCAGCAGCTCCAGGGCTGGCTGATGAAGTATGGAAGTTTTCACTCATTCTTAAATTAAAGCTTCTGAAAAAAACAGAGACTAGTATTCAGGCAAAGACAAATTAAAGCCTGAATTAACTAAACTCATACTGAAGATACTGAGATTCAGTAACAAGATTAAGAGCCTTCATCGTAATCAGAACATAATGCATGTGAATCCTTTAATCAAATTAAAATGGCCAGCAGGTTTCCCACCGAACAAGTACACTCAGTACCATCCCCAGTCGTTCCACCCACCCAGCTAACAGGACTTCAGCAATCCCACTGCTTCTGGCACCGGCTGGAAGATCTCCCTCTGCTCATGTCCTGAGGCTGTTTAATTCAAACAACTAAAAACGCGCTGCTACAACAGCAAGTCCAAACTGAAAAGCTTTCTTCTCCATAGGTAGAATGGCAACCAAGTAGTATTCTTACTAATGCATTTACCTATCAAGAAATATAGACATAACACATCCTTTTGTGACTTCAAAGAAAGGGTTTATGGATATGAATATTTATTAAACTGCACTGCCAGGGGAAAAAAATAAAAAACCAAACCACCCTCATGGGTCAAAATGCCAGAATCTTATGGCAGTTTATGCTTAGTTATCTTTAATTACAGAAGCTGATTCAGATTAAAGTTGATTTGGATCTTACAGTCCTTCCCACAGTCCCTCAACAATACTAATAGTTCTTCTTCCATGGCTACATGGGGGAAAAAAAAACCAAACCAACCCGTTCCCTGGTTTACAAAATTTTATCTCGTTCCCAGCAGGCAGTTCCCCCAGTCCTATGAAGCCAACCCCAAAAGAACAGCGGGATTGATTAAGAAAGTGTCTCAAAGCTCAAACACAAATACATTGAGATCGGCAAGATTTTCTTACCCATTAGGCAGTTCACTATAGGAGTCTCAGTCTCTCCTCCTTTCATCTTTGCACCATGGCACGTTACGTTTTTCTAGAGATCAAGTAAATCAGTTGAATGGGAGGCATTTGCCTTTTGTGCCCCTAAAGCAGGGCAGCGGTCAGTCAACCAGATTCTGCACGTCTTGTTGGCACGTGAAACGTGCAAGTCTCTCATGAGGTTTTCAGCTGCGGGTCCAATAATGCTCAGGCTGAAAGCAGCATTTTGCATCACAAGGATGACCATAAAATTCTGCTGGTTACACCAGGCCAGTATACTTAGATCTCCCTGTAGCTTACGCGCTCCCAGCTAAGGCCAAGACATCTGTTTCAGCTAAGCAAAACCTGTTGTGAATACAGAAGGCACATGAACTATCCGACCAAAAATCTGGTTTCAAAATCCGCATTCCTGTAATCTGCCGTGATCTCAGCATCACCCCAAATAGCCTCCGTCCAACTGATAGGTAAGAGCTGTCTCATCAACGCGGCAAACACCGAACTCAAAAAGCACCAAAGAGATAGTCAGTGGGGATACGCTGGAAAAATTACGCTGAAATCCAGTGCAAGAAGCCCTGTACTCCTCTGCACTGGCTAGTGGAACGATAGCCCCAAATCTACGTGGCTTTGTCAGGTTTTCCAGTTTATCCCCTGAAGCGAGCAACCTGCAACCTCGATCCCCAAGCACCCCTGGCTGTCACAAGCAGCCGCTATGAGCTGCTGCTGCTGGCAGACCGAGAGCGTGCTGCTGTGCTAATCATTTTACTCTGGGTGAATTCTGGTATTCTACATCCGCTCTCAAGGGGATTTGCTGTCCCTTCCCAAGACATTCCTTCTTATGGGCTAACCCAAACTGTGTTCTGCTGGAGAAGACGCAGAAAAGAAAGAAAAAAAAAAAACCAACTTCAAACGCAAGAGAAATAAAAAATTATTCCAAACACCTTGCACTGTCACTGAGGTACCAGGAAAAACGCCAGCACGGCCCTCCCTCCTCTCCCCCAGACAAAGAAAATGTGAGAAGCCAGCTGAAATCTGGTGCCCCTGGGGAGAGCCGTGCTCGCAGGAATGTTAAATCGTTCCGAGCTTTTCATCTAGGAAAAAAAAAAAAAAAAAAATGCTGGCAAAGCAGCACAACAGCAACTGGCATCAGCCACAGGGAGGACAGTGCTTCTGCCAGGCTCCGTACCTTCCTCCCAACAGAGCCAAACTTAATTCAACCACTTCTGGCTGGCAAGCCGAGGCGTAGAGCGACCAGGAGTTCCCCTGAATGAGGTTATTCAGAGGAACCATAAAATCCGCCCGCGTTTGTCGGAAGCAGGATGCAGCCTGGGAAACTGGCCTGGCTACCCGGCCCTCCATTTTCACTGCCAACAGGTGACCCTGGCTCCCTACCCGCTTCCAGGTGAGAAGCGAACCCTTTCCTGGTCACCCCTCTCCAGCAAACCAACCGCAACAGCCATCCCCGTCCTTGGCCAAGGAAACATTGTCATTTTGTAATTCTCTTTGGCTTTTTAAGCGACAGAGCAACCTACGCATGCAACCCACCCTAAGAGCCCGCAAGCCCGGTCCAAATCGAGGAGGGGGCTTCCGATCAACCCGCTCACCTTCAGCGGCGCGAGGGCACCCGGCAGAGCCCGGCCACAGGCTCTGGGGCGGGCGATGCTGATGACCCCCAAGGCCCGGGCAGGACGGGGAGCTCCGCGTCAGGGCCGGGCCAGCTCAGCCGGGAAACCCGGGGCCACCCGCCTCGCTCGGAGCCTGCGAAGAGCCCGGTGCTGGCAAGGGCCGGCGTGGCCCAGCGGGAGCCGGGCCTTGGGGGGAGCCCGTCTGGTGGAGCCCAGCAGGTGCGGGAGGGGAGCGTCCCCCCGCAGACAGGGCTGCCCAGGCGGGAGGCGGCGCGGGGCAGCAGCTCCTCGCACAAGTTGGCCGCCGGGCTCGGCCTGGCCCCGCCGCCGCCACCACAGAGCCCGGCCCGGCGCCGGCCGCCCCTCACCTGGCCGCCAGCGCCCGCGGCTCGCCCGGCCGCCCCGGGCCGGGCCGGGCCGGGGGTGCCTCCCGTCCCCGTCCCGCTCCCCGCGCCGGCCCGGCAGACCCTGAGGGGGCGGCGGCGCCTCACCGCCCGCCTCAACAGGTGCGCGGCGGCCGCACTCACCTCTCCGCCATGGCCCGCTCGGCCGCGCCGCCCGCTCTGCCTGCGAGCGGGGCAGGATGTGGAACCCGATCCCGGCCCCGCCCGGGGGCGGCGCGGCCCGGCCCGGCCGCCGGGACCCCCAGCCGCTCCCCGGGTCCCTCTGCTGGGGGGCGCCGGGACGGGACGGGCGGGGCGGGGCGGGGCGGGCGGCGGGGCCGGCGGGCCGAGGGCAGCCCCTGCCGGCGGCTGCGGCCGCGCCGGGGCCCTGCCGAACCCCGACCCGCAGAAAGGGAGAAGCGGAGCCGAGACCCCAGTTTTGGAGGAGCCGAAGCGTTATTTGAGCTACAGGTCAATGGCGACGGTCAGCCGCCGTGTCCAGGCTTGTGAGGGAAATCGTGGCTGGCGGCAGGAGCCGTGCCGTCCGTCACGGGTGGCGTGGGGCTCTGGGGAGCACAGGCGGGTCACACAGGCCGCAGGGCCACCGGCCCAGCTGGAGGCTGTGCTCGGTGCCGGTCCCGGGTGCAGCCTGGGCTTGCTCCCGGGTCACAGCTGCCCCGGTAAATCGTTTGTCCCCGTGACGGGCGGCCCCGACGCTGCCGCCCGCCGCCCCCACCAGCTGCCCAAAACGGGCAGCTGCCTCCAGCGGCTCCGCGGTGCCTTCTGTCCTTCCCGACATCCTCCAAGAGCCGGGGTGGGAAGGGGGTCCCAGGCAAGTGGGACTTGAACCAGCCCACGGCGTCGAGAGAGGAAAATGCCTTTGTCTGCGCTGGGTGCCGGGCTGTCCCTGCGAGGTCACACAGTGGGATGACGAGCCATGGCGCGAGGTTGCCACGCATCTGGGTTTGCCCAGACGTGCCCTCTTTTTTGCCCCAGCAGTTTTCCCTGGGCAGATTTTGGGGACTTTCTGTGTTCGTCTGCCTCCTGAGCATGGTCCGGTCAAGGCTGTACAGGAAGACCAGGTGTCCCCCCCCACGCATGCAGGGGTCAACCATCAGCGTACGAACAGCAATTCAGAGGCCTCAGGAAAAGGTAGAGCCCGGCTCCTCGACCAGCATGAGTAGTGTGGATGAACAAGCTGTGCACTAAAGGTCAGCCCTACTAGATGAGCTTCTGTCAGCCGCCGGTTTGGAGTATGTCACTTGGCACGGTGGCACGGCAGAGCCCCTGTTATCTCAGTGACTGCTGCAATGCGGCACTGCTCCCAACGAATTTTTACGGGGTCCTGTTATTCCAGAACAGGAACAACCCTATGCGGAGGCAAATCCTGGGGGCTGAGCTGCCCGGATGGCTCGGACCCCTCTAACTGGGGGTGCAAGACTTGGCCGATACTCAGTAGATTTTGCCACAAACAGAGTGACTTTTGGCCCATATCACACCATGCAGCAAATTTCTGCTACAGTCAGAAATTAGTCTGTTCAGCTTACAAATCACCCCGCGCAAGCCAGCGGACAGGGTTCCTGCACAGAGTGATACCGCACTCGCTGTGCTCTCTTGCAGACGGCGTTTTGGCGCTGCTGAAGAACTTCAGAGTAACTTAATCTGAAGACATTCATGTGAAAGTCCCACTGCACTTTTAAATAACAAATAGAGAGACAGTGAGATCATGGCCGCTCCACTCGCTGGCTGGACGCGCAGCTGCGTTGTGCTTACCAGGGGGGGTCCGTGCAGCGGGGGCCAGCGGAGAGCGGGGGTCCGTGCAGCAGGGGCCAGCGGAGAGCGGGGCCCCTGCCGGGGCTGCGGAGCTGCTGCAGATGCCCGTGGTGCTGCGGGGCAGGGCAGGGGAGGCTGAGTTTTGCGGGGCTGCAAAGCTTGGGGACTGAGGCATAGGGCAGCGGGGAAGGAAAGGAAGAGTTAAACCAGGTCTGCGTTGGAAACAAAAGTTTGCTGGCGTGCCTCTAACGTGGTTAAATTGGCAGCTTTCCTTGTGGAGATGCAGATATTATTTGCCTTTGCCAATAAAGGCTATACTTGTCCTCTGAGGGAAACAGTGATACTGGGAAAATGCTTATAGCAGCCTGGCAGTCTCTGTTCAAGGGCTCTTGTAGATACAGACTTGGTGTATAAAATCTTTACCAGCCTGATGGACATTGCTGTGCTAGCAAGAGCCTTTGGACAGACTGAAAATAGAAGCTGGGGAGATGGGAGGTTGCAAGAGCCTCGGCTTCAGGGGCCCCCCAAAAGGAGTGACTGGACGGGGTACACAGGAAGTTGGCTGCAGGAAGGACCAGACAAGCATTCATTTTTTCTGCGACATTCTCATTTTATTTTGCGTATTTCAGGGTTTGATGCTAATGTGTAGGCTGTTTTCAACCTACACCTCTGGCAGGCTTGCTGGAGAACCTGTAACTTCATTGCTTAGCTGCTGCGGCTAAAACTCTTGGGACACGATTCTGCACATAGTGTGCTGAGAGATCCCCTGTCTCTTCAGGCCAAAGCGGGCGAGCTGGAGGCACTCAAGGATGCAGAGGACACGCTGAGATGACATCTCATACTCATGGACTAGCAGCCCTGTGCTGTCTTGCACAAAGTCATGCAGCAGGAGGGCATCGAAATGAAGAGCAAGGAAACCACCATGAAGGCAGAACCGCCCCACCAGAGGATGGTTACACACCCACTGGCACCAAGGACACTCTTGGGAGCAGAGATCCCCACGGCTGGAAGAGGAAAGCTGGGTGAAAGGGCGTTCAATTACCAGCACTATGGGTGGTTGTGGGGCTATGACTTGCACACAGGTGCTAAGCTGCCAGACCAGGGTCCACCTCTTTGGCAGAGCCAGGGAGCACTGGTGGACTTGAGCTGTGTCAACATCGGTGACTCAGAGAGGGGGACAGAAATCCTAGAGGGGAAAAATTAAGCAGCTAAGGGAAAAGCTTCTTTTGTGGGACCTCTGCAGTGACTTTTTCAGAGGCTTTCACAAGCTCAGGCAGTCATGGACTGAGGAAAACTTCTACTAGTGGAACTGGTGCAATAACACAAGGAGGTCCTCCTCCAGAGATACAGGTGGGACGCTCTGTGACACATACATGGGAGATCAAGCCCACCAGTCATGATGCCTGCCAAAAATGGCAGCAGGAGGAGAATATGAAGTGTCTGAACAGTCTTTGAGAACATGGCAAAGACATCGCAGTGTCTCTGAGGGTTATGATCCCTGGCTCTTCTGCTAATAACAAAACCACACTGCCTACAAGAAGAAACAGCTTTCATGAATTCTGAGGCTGTGAACACTAGGTCACTGTAAGATGAATTAAGAGATGTATGATCAATGTTTCCAGGCCAAAGTATCCCCTTGCTGCCTGTTCTTGGCTGAAGGATATTTCCTACAACTGTCACTGAAGAACTGCAAAAGGAGCCAGCTCCCTGAGATCATGCTCAAATCCTTTCTTCAGATGCTGCTCCCAGGTGGAAGAAATTGTATCTGGAGTCATACACCCACCCCTTCCTTTCATGAAGCTGCTCAGACGGTGGGCGTTTGTACTTGTGCACACACTCCATGTCAGGAAGTGGCAGGTGGAGGACGTTGCATGAGGGGTCTTCCTCATCTGCGGGTGTGGAAGAACTGGTGATGCTAAAGGTAAGGAAAGCTCAGTATTGCATTGCTGCTGCCCTGCCCGCATGTACCAGGCTGGGGAGATGGGGCAATGCCCAGGCAGATGTGCTACAGCTGTGACGTTGCCCCAGAGGTTTGGGCCAGTGGGCACTGCCCTTGCTCTGCCTCTGTTAACAAACTGGACTGCACAGCCTGGAACCAGCCCAGCCCAGTACCAGCCCCACAGTGTCTCCATATACAGCAAGGGGGGAGTAACAGCTCCAGTCAGGTGTGAACAAACCCTGTGTTGAGGAGAGACTGGTGATACCGGGAGCAGATGCCTAAAATGCTTGGCAACGTTTGGGTGTCTGGGCTTAAGGCCAGCACTAACCTGGTGCGGCTGCAAGCTTGGATCAGCCTTCCAGGGCACCAGTGATGGTGGGAAGGTGAGCTGGGAGATGCTTCATCAGGTGCTCCCTGCTCCACTTGGGAGCTGCATTTAAGCTCTGGTCCTCACCCTCGGCCCCACCTGAGCTACATTCCAGTGAAGCTTGTGCCAGACCTGGCACTTTGCTGACCCCGACCCACCAACTGGGTCAGCAGTCACTCAACTGTGGCTGACCTTGGTTACCATCACCGAACCTGCTCTGCTCCTCTTGCACAGTGAGTATGGCACTGCCATGCTGTCACATTAAATCCAGTTCGCCTGTCACCTCCTACTGCCCCTGGCACCACAAGTCCCCATGGCTGGGAGGGGGAGCAGAAGCAGGAGCAGCTCTGTGCACTCTTGTACTGAAGCAGCAAATAATACCAGAAAACATCCTGTACTGTGAAAGGCGTATGTTAAATAGGTCAAACTACTACCAAGCTACTACCGTGAGTGCCTACATGTGGGCAAGATTTCTCACCGTGAGCAGCTCTTTGTTGTAGAGGAAACAAGATAAAGTGCTAGGTCGACCAGGGGGTACAGTTCACCCACGTGGGTGATGGGATCTCCATCCTTGGAGATTTTCGTGGTTGACCTGATCTAGTGTTGGTGGTGGTCTCACTTCAAGCGAGAGTTTGGGCTAACGCACTCCAAAGGTCCCTTCCGATCAACACATCTGTAATTCTGTGTCAAGGGGCTTGCGGTTCGAGCTGGGCAGGCAGATGTGGTGAATTCTCCATTATTTCAGAGCACAGACATCTTGTATCAAATGTCTCAAATACCTGATTGAACGCGACCAGGCTGACCTGGGTGCAGGAGCTGCAGGCTGAGGTTCTCTGGATTGTGCGCTGTGAGAGTCCTCTACGACAAATGGTCTTAGTGTGTATGAGGCAAAGAAAAAACATCCCTGTTCTTAATTAACCCTGTCTGTGTTTTGAAGCTGAAGATATTGAATAGCCCGGGACTGTCCTTTGGAAAGAGTTAGTTGGAGATTTTTGGCCATTTGTAAAAATACGGGTTTTTAAGCAGCAATCAGCAGGTTTTTTTATAGTGGGCATGATGTAAATTTATATAACAAGCCAGATGTTCTGCAATGGGGCTTTTTTAAAATTATCCTGTCCCAATTTTTTCCATCTTACCGTCTTTAGCTCCCTTGCAAAGTAAGCAGTCGTGCTATCGCCTTACCAGTTGTCAATGGCAGCAGCTGGCTGTAACCCAAACTTAGCAGCATGGGACGCGGAAACAGATGGAGCAGCAAATGCTCTTTGTTTCCTCTCCTGCTTTCTAAAACAGATTGTGACTAAAAACATACAGGAGAGGTTTCTGCCATCTTCCCTGCTACCGTGGCTCCCTGGATGCTGACAAAGCTGCGGGATGAGCTCTAGCAGGGGTTACTGCTCCCCACGGCAAAGGAGAGCTCTGCCTTTTTAGAGAGGAGCTGTAAAGAGGGAAAAGGCATCGGATACAACAATTACAAGCCCTTAGAGGGGAAAGAATGGTGCAGTGGATGAGATGGCTGAACTGAGGGCTCCCCATGCATCAAGTCCTGCTCCTCCTGCTGCTCTGAGTCTTGGTTCTGGTGTTCATCTGAGCCTCGGTGAGCCACGTCAGCTCATTAAACTTACATAAACCAGAACTGAGTGGTGTTTTGCCAGGCTAGGAACCTGAACCGGCCCGATGGAAGATCAGGCGAGCACCGGGATAAGGTTGAGGAGCAGAGCCACACACCAGAATGGGGCAGAAGGAGAGAAGAACAGGCGAGGCAGATGGAGGTGGGAATGTCCCTTGTGAACCAGGAGATTGACTCTGCTGTCCTGGGCAGTCCTTGTCCCAAAGCTAGGCAGACATGGGAAGGGAAGTCCATGCTCCCAGGTCACTTTCTGTGAGCCAAACTCTGAGGCTGCTGGCAATGAAGGTCAGGAAAATGTCCACAGCAGAGGTTTGCCTGCCTTGCTTCAAAATTCCCGTGGGACAAAAACTCCCCCAAAAAAGGTGCGTGTTGTCCCTGCCACCACATCAGTTACAGGTGCCCGAGGGACTTCTACTCTATCACAGCCTCTCGCACCTCTTTGTGTCTGGTAAGAGCGCTGCTGCTTTCAGTCGACATCCTCTAAGGATTTACCAATCGGTCCAAACGCGCGAGCTGGGCAGTGGTGCTTTCTCCACCCCAGGTGGAAAACTTGAAACTGTGTGTGGGTCGGCTACACAAGTCCCACCATCAGCTGCCTTGAGCTGGGGGACAGCTGCCTAGAGCAGAGGACACTTGCCGAGAGGTGGGTGGCCAAGGCCAACGACACGAGACTGAGATGGAACCGCCACATGCACCCAAACACCAAGGTGAGCAATGGTGACACTGCTGTCCCTGCTCCTGCTCCCTCTCCCACTGGGCTGCATGAGCTGCCTGACCCGCCAGGCTTTGCTGTGGCTGATGTTTGTGCCAGACGATGTAATATTGTTGTAGGTACTTGCCAAGAACTGAATTTATTTTTTAGCCACAGACAGAACCTGTAATTCCTCAAGCTAATCCTGCAGTCTGATGGTTTTTTCTTACAAGCCTTGACAAATTAATTGAATCCCTATTTCTGTGAGAAACCTGGAAGGAAAGTCGCACAGTCGGGGCTCCAGAGTTAAAGACAGATGGGGATTCGCAAGGTCACCTACTCGATTTCTCACCAGTGCAGAGGCTCTTCTGGGAGTATTTCTTTCTGGCCTTGTTGTCTCCTGGGGCAATCGTTCAGACGTCTATCGGAGATCCTGTCAGGATGTTTTGCATTATAATCTGCCTAAGTTTTCTCAGCTTCATCCCATTATTCCTCTTCTTAACTATCACAAAAAAATTTGCTCCATTTTGCTGTTTATAAATGTCCTTAACTGAAATATATGCAGGTTGTTATTTCTCACCATATCTTTTCAGTGAAATAATGCAGATTTGATTTTTTAAAACTTAAACTTAATCCCTGTTGCCCTCAGATAGTGTCTTGAGTTCTGCCTGCACACCGCCTGCTTACTCGTACATACTGAAAGTCCTATATTAAGTGCAAGGAGTGGTTTATTACTCTTTATCTTTAATTGTTTCTCATACAGTCAAGGGTTTGAGGACCAGCCATGCTCCTGCTGAAGTCAGTGGGAAAGGCAGCAAGTTCTTTGCTCTCCCACGTAACCGCCGGGAGAAGTTAAGTTCCTGTACCTGTGGTTGCCAGCGTCGCGATGCCAAACGTCCCTCTTTGCATTTGCTACACTGACGCTCTTGGGCAAGCTCGGTTCCTCTCAGCATCCAGGTATCCAGCTTTGGGCAAACCACTTTGAAAGCTGTTCTGTGCTAGTTTTTTTAACTTCTTGGATATCTACTAAGCAGACCAACTCAACGAACAGGTTCTTGTATTTTAATCTGCGTGCTGTGCACGCAGGCTGGGTGCTGACAACCTGAACTCGTGCATCTCTGTCCAGGTCGCTCGTGGCCACCCACCCTCAGTGAACAGCTGTTGTTAGAGGAGGGAGCAAATGCTTCGGCGGACGCCTGAGCAGTGTCTCAAGTAATCCCCCATGACGGCACATCTATAGGAGGCCATGGTCAGCCCCACCGTGCCGGAGCGGTCCTGCGCGGCAGCCCGGAGCCCAGACTGTTGGGCAGCTCATGGGGATGAGGCAGGTCTGAGGTCAACCTGGAAAGTCAGTCTGCAGGTAGGGGTCAGGATCAGACCAGTGATGGTGACCGGGGTCAGACACAGCCCAGGGATGGCTCTGCACGTCTGTAGTGACCAGGCAGAGCCGAGGCCAGGCCAGGCAGTCAGTCTGTAGGTCAGGGTCAGAGAGACCCAGGGCTGGGCATGGGCATGGGTATGGGTGGGCATGGGCACATCGGTGAGAGCACTGGAGACAAGCACACCTCCAACACAGCTTAGATGGGGACTCAGGGCCCAGGACTGATCTGAATTTTGGGGCTCCTAGGCAGGGCTAGGGTACAAGCCCCAGGTGAGGCTGGTCAGAGCTGTAAGGGCTCATTAGCACCTTTGGGGCCCTGTAAACAGCTTCACAGGCAGGTACAACAACAGCATGAGAGTGGTCAGTCTAAACGAAGCCAAACATCTGCCTCCCCCAGTGTCCTGATCTCCAGGAGTGGTCGATAAAGGGAGACCTTCCCTCATACACAATTGCTGGGCAAGCAGAGGTGGAGGGGTGTAGGTGGTGGCACCGCTGCTCCTTCTATTGACATCTCCCCAGAGCTTCTGGAAGGAGAAGGAGCATTGTCCAGCACTGGGACTGGAAGAGAAGCTGAGGACAGGCGGGTTGATGCATGGGAGAAGCTCAAACCTCCCCACCAGTGGTGCCGAGTCTTTGGGGAGCAAATTGCCACTCAACTCACAGAGGCTGACTGCAATCATCTCCTGCCAAAAAAGCAGCCAGTCCCTCCCCACGTCCTTAGCACAGACCACAGCAACTTCACACAGGCCAGGGGGCTGCAGCTGGGATCCATGCGAGGAAATGGGATCTGCTCAGATCTACCTTATGCAGTTACCGTCAGATCCATTTGACACCTTGGAACCTATTCAGGATCTTCTCTGCTGGCTTGCAGACATGGTCTGCACCAGCTTCACATTTTGAAGGGTATTTATTTTTAATATTTGAATAGCTAGCTTTGCCGTGCTTTGTAGCCATACCAGCCTTTTTCCTCCTGGTGATATAAACTGTTCTGAGCCATTTTAGCAATCTCCATGCTTCTTACAAGCATGCTATCCTTTTGGCTTATTCATTTTTAATAAGCTCTCTTGGGAGGAATTTCTTTGTTGTCGATGTTCTTTTAATGATACCAGATCGAATACTCTATACTCACTCTTATATATAGCTTTTTTAATAGCACGGTTCTGAATGAAGCCCCTCGCACATCTCAGCACTAGACCCAGTCTCTTATGTTCTCCAACCAGCTGCTCCAAAAATCAAGCTTTTGTTGTATCTAAAATGTAGCAACTACATCATATGCTGATGTGACATTTACTCACCCAATGTGGGGGTAATTGGAGATTCTTCATTGTGATGATGTTTTCTGCCTCGGCAGCCGCTCTAATCTCCTAAATACCTCACTGTCGCCACCACCGCTGGTTTTGAAGATTGTTCACTACAGTAGTCCTACTACTCCCTTTTGCCTATTTAGATGTGAATTTTCTAACTGTAGGGGCTCAGCGTTGCGTGTCGGAAGACTAAAATCGCTCAGGCACATTGAGGTGTCTTTGGCGTCCAGCATCACTCCTGCACAAGCACAATTTAGTCGGTTCTTCCTGTGTAACCCGTGGCCTGCGATTGCCGCGTCCCACTGATTGTCTGCCTCGCACCAATTTCTGATAAGGTTGTTCTCAGTCAAAGCTGGGTAATCCGGACAGTCCACCTTATTTTTTGACTGCTGGAATTTGTACAGAGGCACATTTGTGGCTGTTACCCAATTTCCGTAGCTTTTTAGGCCGGACTTCATTGGTTCATCCTCCCATTTGTCATTCCCTTCTTCTTCAGTTTTGTCAACCTCCATCCCCATCTTTCAACTAAGATAATTGTAACGACTTCGGGGAGGACGGCCCTAATTTTTGTGGGGTTTCGCACATCAGCCTTCTCCCCTCGGTGCACAAACTCCCCTGGCACTTGCCGAAGCGTCGCCAGCCCGACTCCTTCGCTCGCAGCCTGCGGCCGGCTTCCCCCGCCCTGCTCCTGCCTGCGGGAGCCCCTCCTGGCCAAACACCCCGATCCCCAGGGTTAATTACTTAATTAGGGCACGCCTGCGGCCCCGAGCCTTGGCAGGTGGCAGCGGGTGAGGCCCAAAGTTCCCCTCGCGTACGCCCCCTGCCCGCACCCCCCCCGTCACGCCGCTACCGGGGCGCGGGCAGGGGGCGTACGCGGGCAGCGCGGGTGCAAGCAGGCAGCGCAGGCAGCGCAGGCAGCGCAGGCAGCACGAGTGCAAGCAGGCAGCGCAGGCAGCGCAGGCAGCAGGCGGCGCGACGAAGAAGCGCCAGTATGCGATCCCACATGGTCTAGCGGTTAGGATTCCTGGTTTTCACCCAGGCGGCCCGGGTTCGACTCCCGGTGTGGGAAAGCTCATACTTTTCTTTTTTTAATTATTTTCTTTCACTTTTGATTTGTTAATTCTGTGAGATTCCACCGTCCGCAGCGCGGGGTAACGCGAACGACGCCCAGCCCAAACCTTCCTCCTGTCCCCAGCGAACGCCCTGGCACTCCTAGCAGAGTCAGGGATGATGAAGAAACACCAGGGATGGCAGGCATTCCCACCACAGTCTCCTACGGATCAAGCCGACCCACAACTGGGAAAACTTTTTTAGGAAATGTCTTACTGAGAGCTTCCCCCTGGGCTTCCCGTCAGCTCCAGAGGTGAATCCAGCCAAGCGTGTAGCAACGGCACCAGCAGCCCTGCAGAGCCGAACGTCCAGAGCTGATGAGCCAGAGCAGCACTACAACACACCAGGGCCGGCGCTGGGGCTGGACATGGAGCTTGTGCAGCTGCTTGCCAGTCGAGGACCCTCATTAGCCACCCCCACCCAGCCTGTAAGTACCCAGCCCTACGTGGGCGTTGGGTTCATCCCTTCTCCCACACCGCCCGGGCATCACCCAGGGGCAAGGAGTGTGTTAGTGGAGTAGACAAAAAAAGACCCGTCCGTGGCCTCCTTCCAGAGCCTGGCTCCACAGGCAAACCAGGGGAGAGAAAACCCTTAGGGAAATCCACCAACATGAGCCTAAGCACATACTTAAGCTGCAATCATATGATGAGGGAGCAAGGAACATGGAGCTGGTTAGACCTGACCTTCGGCTGGCAGACCGAGAGCAGCAACGGCAGCAGGGTGAGGGACACGCAGCCAGTGCAGTGATACCAGAAGAACCACAATAAACCTCATTTTGTCTGTGAGAAAATGATTAATTTTATTTACAACCAACCTGTACAAAAACAAGTAAGTTGGAACAGACCTGTTATAGCCATGCTTTTTTTTTTTTTAATTTTTAAACAGCTCATTTTTCCTAAATGTCTCAAACTCAATAAAGTTGACCAGTTCAGCTTAGAAAGATTTGGAAACTCTGTGCAAGAGCTTCAAGATCTTTTTAGGCTATTAACATTTCAGGAACTTTGTTAGAAATGACATTAATGACACAGCAGCCTGGGAGTTCTGCAAAAACAGGTTTTCATTTGGAAATCTATAGGCCTGAGATCTTATACCTTAATTGGTTTAAGTATTTCTATACACCATACCAAAAGTATCATTTCAGGAGGCAAAGTTTTTTTAGAACTTCTCTTTACATTGTTTCAGTTTCATAGGACAAAAAAGAAATAACCTAAAACCCCCAGCCATTATTGCTTATCTTGTGCTGACTTCAGCAGGAAACCCACTCAATGTTATCTGCACTACGTTGAACAACTGGCCAAAACTTACTGCGTATTATTAAATTTAAATACAAATGAGCCATTTTGTGGGCTCCCAGGGGAAACAAAGCACTGTTAATGAGACGAGCAGCTTTTGTTTCACAAAACACTACTTATTTTCTGAGTTAAACTATTCAACTTTAAGGTTCCAGCAACTTGCAGGGGCTTGGGCCAAAAGCCGTAGCAGAACACGCAGCCACTGACAATTTAAGTTATACTTGGGACCATAGTGGCAAAAAAACTGTCAGACAGCGGTGGCCCATGAAGGGGTGTGTAGTTTCTGGCAGAAGGGTACAGCTGGAACACCTTCAGATGCCGTTACTCTAAAACTTAGTGAATCCTATCGAGCCCTCAGCCAAAGGGAGGAAGGTCTGACCACAGACGCTGATGAATTGTCATGTCAGAAGAACCAGTCGTGAAGGAACGCAAATAATTTCATCCCCTGCCCAATCTATGACCTAATCTGCTACATTCCTCTCTCCTATAATAAATGATAAGCCTGAAACAGCAAATCTTTAATGCTACCCTTGACCATCATCCATTTGGCCCAAGACAAAATAAAAGTATTTCAACAAGGTAAGCACATACAATGCTTCCTCCTGCGCCCTCGGGCTGCTGCGTCAGCAGCTCAGGGACTTCCTGACCCAGACATGACGTACATGCGTTGTGTGTTCCTCACAACAGTTCTTTTTGCCTGTCAAAGGCAACGGGCTTTCCTCCTCGGCATGAGACCCTCAACACGACTCTCACTTGGCACTGCCACCCAAGATGTGGTGCTTACGCCGGAAATGCTAGCGTAAGGGTCAACTGGGATCTCAAGAAAGGTGTTAGTTTTCTTTTACAGCAAGCGTAAAGTTATGGATATAGTAACACGGCTAGAAATTTGGACACATGTTAAAAGGCTTGTCTACATAGGATAGATACACTTTTCTTATTCTGGTAACTGTAGAGTGCAACTAACATTTAAAGAGCTAACACCGCTTTCAGAGCTAAGACTATTATGGTGCTCAAGAAGGGGGAAAACCCCCACCTTCCATAACAAATGCACCTGACCTGGAGGAGACGCCCGTGTACGGCCAGGACAGAGGCTGGGGCACACGACAGGATGAAACCCGGGGAGAGCAGGAGTTGCCACAGGTTTGCCAGGAGGCCGTGACGGGGCCCCCCTCGCCCCCAGGATCGCCCCGAAGGGTCCAGGCTGTTCCCGAGCCCGCAGGCACACCGCCCGGTCACCACGCGGGGGCTCCCGGGCACAGCTCCGTGGGGGAGCCCGGTGAAGGCCGCAGGCCCCAACCCTGCTCGGGAAGGGGCTGGGCGCCCCGGCGGCGGCACAGGGTGCCGGTGCCGACCCCGGCAGGAGAGCGGGAGGCCCCCACCGGTCACCTTTGACCTCTCCCCCGCGCCCCGGGCGGGCGAGCTCTCGCGAGAGGGCGGAGGCGCGTGACGGACGACCCCGCCCGTCTCCCCAAGTCTCGCGAGCGTATGAGCCGCTGCCACTTCCGGGCGCGATGTCTCGCGAGAGGTGGCGGGCTCGGGCGCGCCGGGCCTTGTCTGGCCCCGCCTCTCGCGAGAGCCCCTGCGCCGGGCGCTGGGCGCCCCCGTGCCGTGCGCGAGCCTGCCAGCAGCCGGACGCGGCGGGCGCCATTTCGGGGAGCCGCTGCCGCCGCCGCTGCCAGAGCCGGGGCCCAGCCCGGGTCCGGGACTGCCCGCCACGGTCGCGCTGCCCGTCGCTGCCTGCCGCCCTGGGGCTGGCCGAGCGGCGCCGTACATCCGAGTTTTAGGCGCCTGGAGAGGGCTCCGCAGCCCTCAGGTCTATCCCCCTCCGTCAGCGCAGCCAGCGCCGGGACCGGGAGCCGCCGCCGCCGCCGCTGGACTTCGGGCGCCCGAACTGGGATAGCACCCGCCCGCGGCGCAGGTAACTGCCGGGTGGGGGGCCGGACCCCGCCGCCGGGCGAGCCGCGGCCTGCCCTGCGGAGCGCTGTGGCCCGGGCCTGTGGGCGGCCCGCGAGGCCTGCGCCCCTCCCGCCGCCATGGCCGCCTCGCTCTGGCTGGGCGGCCCTATTCCTCGCCCTCGGTGGCCGCCGCCGGCCTCTTCTTTTCAGGGGCCGGGGAACCCGGCGGGCTGTCCCCGCCCCGAGGCCGCGGCCTGGCCGTGTGGGGTTCGGTTGTTCCTATGGCCACGTAGCGGGCGGGTCCGGCCGTCCGCGGCGCGGCGTTGTCCCTCCCCGCCTGCCCCCGCGATGGCGCTGTGCGGAGGGACCGGCCCTGGCCGGAGCTGGCGGAGCCCGGGCGGAACGGCGGGGAGCGGCTCCGGGGCTGTTTGCGTCGGGAGATGGGGCGGGGAATGGCGGGGAGCGGCGGGCGGCTGGCGGGGCTCGGCAGCCGGCGGAGCGGACGGCGCTTCGGCCGGGCCGGGGCTGCTGCAGGAGGGTGCGGGCGAGGCGCGGGGCTCGGGGCGGGCGGGCACTAGAGGCAGCCGTGCGGGTGAGAACCCGAACGCGTTGGGTTCCGATGGCCCGGGCAGTGTGCGGGGGGCTGAGCGGGGGCTGAGCAGAGGTGCGTGTGCTGCCGGGAGCTGAGCTTCCCGCCCCAGGCGTCGGCGTTCTCCCTAAACTTACCTGATGCTTTTCCCGGAGGCTCCTTGCAAAGCAAGAGTGGAATTGTCATTTTCTGGAATTTCTGAAGCAAATGCTTTCGAGGAGAGGACGTTCTTAAACTCATATATATATATATATATATATGAGTTATATATATATAAACTCTTATATATTATATATATAACACAGTAAAAAGAGATGGAATCTGCCTTCAAAATACTGGCTAAATCAGTAGCAGTAAATTTAATGTCCCTTTAGGTTTTTTGTAGACCCACAAAGCTTCAAGTGTTGTTCATTCCTTGTTTGTTTTGATGTTTTCGGGTCTTTTGTTGTTTTTGTTGTTGGGTTTTTTTTAATCTGCGGAGATGTTGAGCAGATGCAGCTTTTTCTGAGCAAGCTGAAAGGCTTTTATGAAAGTTATTTTGAGTTTCTTCAGTGTTTAATGAAAAATACTTAAATCTGTTATGATTTTCTACTCATTTGAAATTAATAAGGACTCTCAGTTGTGATTTTTTTTAAAAGAATAACGACTTTATATGTAGCATCATTATGTGCATTGCATGAATTACAAAGTCGATAGTAGGTCTGCGTTACATGAACAGAAGGTGTTCTGATAAAAACATAGTATTATACCGATAGAAGTGTTTTGTATGGAGTACAAAGGGCACAGATTGCACAGGGTGAGACCAAAGGTCTGTGTAACTCAGGATCTTCTCTGTGATGGTGACTAACAGTAAATGCCTAAGAAAGAATAGAAACATAGGGCAATTGTACAGTGATAGTTCTCTCTGTGTGCTCTTAGTTGTCAGCTAGTTGTGGTTCAGGGTCACAAGGCATGTCTTTGTTTTTTTCCTGTAAACTTTTGTGCTTGTTTTGGGTTTTTTGAACGCTGTGTGTGGTTTTTTTCTTTGTTAGCATCCACAGTGCTCTGTAACAGTGAATTCCATGGTTTAATGCTGTGTGAATAAGGACCTTTGTTTTGAACTCACCGGATGATAGTTCGTTCACTCTTTATTATTTGGATGAATGCAGGAATAGTCATTCCCTATTTGCTTTTCCATGCCACTCATGATTTGGTGGTCCCTACTATGGCCCCCATCAGCCACCCCTCTTCAGGATGAAGAATCCCACCCCAGGTGGAGCTGGACACGTTAGCTAAATTACCCATATGAAAATCTAATGGTGGGTGGGAATTTTCTTGTAGAATCCTGGGCTTGGCCTGATGCTTTTTCGTGGTCCTTAATCATACTGATGTACTTGTTCATACCAAATACTGGTAGAGCAGCGGTGAATTAAATCATATGCATGTATGTAGATGACTTGAAAAGCTGAACGTAAATACTCTAGTAAAAAGTAAAATTGAGCCATTACATGTAAAGGATGATCATATTTGTAAGTAATAGCACTATAGCCCAAGAGGTAATAAGTTAAAAATGAGGTTAGTGTGCCTTGGTTAAGTAACTGAGTATGAACTTCCAGTGCTCTGATATTGCTAAAGGATTATGTTTTATTCTTGATTGTATTAATGGGCAATGGTCAGATGTGGGTAGGGGAGTGACTGGATTCTTACACGTGGTGCAGCTGTGGTATAATATTCTCAGTTACCAGTGAACAGCTTTAAAGGATTTTGAAATGTTGGAGCGATTCCATTATGCTGGCCAAGTCTCTGGACAACACAGTTCTGCAGCAATGCCTGTAACCAAGGTGCAAGAATTAACTTGTATGATTAAAAATCCATTTTACGGCACACATGCGGGAACATTTTTGCTCTTGGGCTGTCCGACTTGGATCTAGAGGCCTGGCCATTTTTAAGCTTAAGAAAGAAAAAGGAGGAAAACTGTTTTATTAAGAGACTTGAGGAAGTTGAGCCTCAATACTTTAATGCAGAGAGTCTTGAGAGGTTCTTAATAATAGCATACCGGTATAGGGAAAAGAAATCAAATGTCAAAGGGATTCAGAGTGTAATGAATACAAATCACATTTGGGGGTGAAGTTGAAACATAAAAGGAACAATTTAAAAAAACCCACAAGTGTCTGGTGACTAGTGTTACGTGTCACGGTGGATCTTTTTTGTCTGAAACCTGAAGTTCCAGACTGGATGGATCTTGTGTTTGCTTGAGTCATAACTGTTTCTTCTGTGGCCCCCGTTATGCAGGAGGCCGCGTTTCTTAAAGGACCATAGTGTTCACTTTAAGTCTTCAGATAGTAAGCGTGGCAGTAGCAAATGCTGGGAAACTGTAAACAGGTTTGCCTGAACATTTGTTCTGTGTTCTTTACATGTCTCTCTTGGGTCCTTTGGTCAAGCTCTAGTACTTCTCAAGATGGCTGCCAGACCTGTGTTTCTGTATCATAAATGAGCTGTCCTCTTTGTTTTGAAAGAAATAAGTAGAATACCTCTGGGATTTCCACTGGCTCATTGTGTTCAATAGCATTTTGTTGTTTGCAGCTATAATTGCTTTCTGTTGTGTTCTTTATCGTTTCACTGGGCAAAGCTTCATTCCTGTTCTTGTTGGAAATGTCTTCTGAGACACTGCTCTGTGAATTTGAGCCAATGCAGCGATGGCCTCTTAAGCAAAAGCCTTTGGAATGTAAAGTGCAAGGGTGTTTTCTGTCTCAGGTGGATTTTGCTTCTCCTTTCAGGTGTCCTGAAAATGGCTGATGATATTGATATTGAAGCAATGCTTGAAGCTCCTTACAAGAAGGTGAGAAAAATGTACCGGTGAGGTCCTGTTTACCTTAATGTAGCATTATTCATGAAACTACTGCTGAACTGTAAACTAACATCCCTGGAGCCCTCGTGATTTATCTTACTGGAGATGCATTACATGTAACTTACAAGTAAATATATACTGTTAATGTAATTATATTGTGCAGTAGTTTCACTTCAGCGTGATGAATAAATGCCCATCTATCTCTCTTTGTAGACTTGCCTAACGATATCTCACCTCTACTCCCATGAATTCACCTTTGATTCCAGTGTGAACTGTCAATCATAAGGTAGTAATTGAGTGACGTATCGCTGTACCGTGGTCCCCTAGGTTTAAAAAAAACAAAAAACAAAAAACAAACGAAAACCAACAAAAAAACCCAAAACAACCAAAACAAAACCAACCAAAAACAACCACCCAAAAACCAAAACAAGAAACCAAAACCCTCTCCTAAAATTGCCAGGTCCAGTTTGGTATAGCAACAAGGTGAATGCAGTGGTTTGGGAAAACAGCAGGGTTCCAAGAATAACCTTTTCACCAGTCCCATGGCAAGTAAATATTTGAACCGTCTGCTTAGTGCAAGAAGAGTGAGACTTGCTTTTAATGCAGAAGACTGGTGGCGGTTAATCTTTTAACAGGGCAGATGGAAATCAATTGCTGAGTGAACGAATTTATGGAAATTCTTGGATCCCTGAATAGAACGTTCTTAGCAAGTAAAAGACAGTATCACAGTCTGCGGTGTCATTCTAAAATAAGCTCTTGTATTCTTCTGTTCTAGTTGTTTAATTAGGAAATGTCAATTTTTATGCAAAATTTTTATCAATTAGTGTAGTGATGTCTTTTACCTAAACCAGCAGCAAATGAATACTGTCTTTTTTTGTTTTTCACCAAATGGTGGTGAAGCGTTAACATTATGCATGCTTTAGCACTGGTTTTGCAAGAAATGTATATTAAGTTTAAGTGGCTTAGCAATTGTACTTTTGATGTAACTCATGTGATTAAACTGTAAAGCAAGTATATAAATTATATAGCAGTTATTGTTAGCCTATTCTGCAGTGTTTATTA
The DNA here is from genome assembly GCA_008921705.1 of Burhinus oedicnemus. Lineage (NCBI taxonomy): Eukaryota > Metazoa > Chordata > Aves > Charadriiformes > Burhinidae > Burhinus > Burhinus oedicnemus. Next base: position 59,996 of record VFFE01005000.1, read on the forward strand.
CAACCATGTAATGAATTTTGGATGAGCATTTGTAAGTTTTAAGTGGTATATTTAGTTTATGTAATATTTAGCAGTTACGTTAAAATCTTGAGGAGAAATTTGTAAATTGTTATGTTAAAATGCTTGTGTCCTGGTTTAACATGGATATTTTCCATGTAAACAGGTATGGAAATAGGGAATGTTTAGGCTGGACTGGTGGATTATTGATGACTTTCTTGGGAGTCGACGTTACTAAAGCAGTGTGAATCCCTGTTTGCTTCAGGGCGAGATGTGTGACAGAGGTGACATCAAGCTCTTACAACCCTTCAACGAAAATGAGCGAAGATCTCGGGAATGGCATCGGTCACAGGAAATCCATAGTGGCTGGCTGCTAGCATAGCCACTGGGGCTTAGGCAGAGATATAGCCTTGGTACTGATCAGAGGGGCACACAAACACAAACCTGAAACTTCCTCTTACATTTTATAGAAATAACATTTAACCGCTTGAGTGCTGAATTCTACAGGATAACTTGCTCTCTAAACCATGTAAGGAAGTATCTACAATTTAATATACACTTTTAAATGATGTAAGTCTTGTATTTTGTAATTGTATGACTTAAATTTAAGGAGCAAAGTGGTTAAACATGCCTACTTAAATTTTCTAAAGCTTTCCACGTTAAACTGTAATTAAGTAATTTAGTATTAAAATTTTTGTTTTGTATTTTCTTATTCCTATTCCCATTACCCTTTGACCACTTGAAATGTTTCCGCTTCGTCCTCACGATGTTCTTCTATCAACCCTGCTTAGGATGAGAACAAATTGAGCAGTGCCAATGGCCACGAAGAGCGCAGCAAGAAGTAAGTATTTTATTAGTTCTGTACATTTGTGGGGGGGCCTGCTGATTTTTGTAAACTTGCAATTGCATGTCAGTAGTGTTTAGGGAAATAAAGTGGAAAAAGCTTGATACTTGCAATTGTTGCAACTGCAGCAGTTATGAAATTTTCTTTTGTTTACAAATGCAGTTACGCCCTTGTCACTGATGTCATCAAAGTTGTGGAAACATTTAATGTTAGCATCAGATAAAAATACAGACTTGGTAGGTTCAGCGTATTTAATTTCTTTTTTGTTGCTTTAGCAATACAATGGATTTTGCATTTAAAAAAATGTATATAGTGTAGAACTTTATGTGATTTGGAACAGTGCAAAGCATCTAAAGATACCAGTGCTTTCCTGAAAAGGTTTAGGGTGTTGGATCCCCTCCCTCTATTTCCCCCAATTCAAAAACTTCTAAATTTTTTGTTTCTAATCTAAACTTTATAAAACTATACTGTAACCTTTTTAAAGAATCAGAGTAAAAGCCCACCTTCAAGAAGCGTAATTCCAGGGTCTGAATGCCTGCTGATGACCCAAACAGTCTGGAATCAAATCAGAAATTCGAAGAAAAATGCCTTGCATAAGAGTCTCTTAAATACCCCAAATAAACGGAAGGTTTTAAATTCTGTAAAATAAATTCCTTGCCTTACAAACATTATTTGATGATGAGATAGTTGATGTAGGGAGGAATCATTATGAATTTGATAGTTGAGTAAACAGTTACCAGTGTGGTTTTTTTTAATATACAGCTAACTTAAGATGTTGGCATGTATGCTGTTGCTGTCTTCTGAAATCACGCAGATGAAATGTTGAAGAGATCTGAAGAACATTTCTTCCCAGGTGTATAAATATTTGGGAAATGAGAAACCTAATAATCTAAAATTGATCCTACCTGACATCTGCGTTCTGAATAGTACTGTGAACATCATTCTCGTGCTAAATATGGAGACCCCTAAAACCTCATCAAAAACAGCTGCTCCCAATATTTTTAAGTTTTGAATTTTTCTTGCTTTAAAATATATATACAGGGCATGTAGAACCCTGCTTTTGTTTGGAAGGCTAGTCTTAAAACATAAACTGGGATATGAAAGAAAAGCAGTGGGTTTTACATTTTAGAATTGGTTCTGACCTTGGCTTGTGGTAGAATGATGAGAATACTAGAACGTATTTCAGTTCATTTCCTTAGTTGCTGTAACCTCTCTAAGACTAAGCAATGACGTGGTATCTTTCTCCTCATGGTCCCGTTTTCAGGTTGAACCTGTGTGCTCTGAGTTTTTCTTTCTAATTCAGAAACACAGTAAACTAAGTTTAGAAAGAAATTGTATTACTGTAAAATAGAATAAAGTCAAGGTGTTTTGCTGCTGTTAGTCTTGCAATGTTACTTGTTGTGCGGAGTTTGACCTCTTTTTCTGTGTTCCAAATTGTACTCTCATGTCTGTTCAGAAATGCTGTTCCTCTGGTATCCCCCTGTTTCAGTTTTCGAGTTAGCATTTGCTAGAAGGCTAGTTATTCTTGCACTCCAGTACTCTGATAGTATGAAGCTTTTTGTCCCAGAATTTTGATTTCATACAGCTGCTGTTCTCCTAAATCTTTAAAGAACAAACTACACTGTTTTGTATGACTTATGACAGTGCACTCTGTTGCTGAAGACTAAGGTGTTATATAGGCTTTGCAAGACTTCTTGTTTTGCTTATCAATTAAATTGTTTGGAGTGTCAGTATCTAGAGGATATTGTTTAACTACTTCAGTTGAACAATACTGAAAGAAGATTCAAACTGTCAGGAAAACTGTAATCCACAGCAAACACCAACAACTAAAAAATATCATTAGATTCAGTGTGCAGCTTTCAATAATTGTTAAGTCATACTAAATTTCTGTTTTAGAAATCGGATTAAGAATCTGCAATTTCACTAGACGTCTGTACTGTATGTCCATTATAATCATGATTGGAAGGCAGAACATGGGTCTTGACTGTTAGGAGTCTTTGCATGCAAAGAGGGTTCAGCTCACAGTTGGATAGCGAATAGTTGCTGTCTTTACTGAAGACTGGCTGCAGTTACTAGTTACTGGTACTGGCCAGTATATTGAGCTACAGGTAGCATTTTTCAGAGCTGTTACAATAGGGAGCGTTTGAGGGTTTTACCTTGGGATCCATTGCTTACCGGTATCTCCCTAGGACAGAGAGACTATGCGTGCCTAACTGTCACAGACTGCATTACAGCAGGAAGTGTGGTTGAGTGATATTGATGCAGATCATTCTGGATTTCTAGGCTGTGTCATCAGAGATTGTGAAGCTTCTGAATATCAGGTTTTGATGCAGCAGCTTCTCTGTCCATACAAAAATATTAGAGAAATTGATGGGGTATTGTAGATAAATAATTAAAAATGAAATATTCCAGGTTTTAACACCAAATCACAAAATGTTTGTCTTGAGAGGGAAATACTAATATCTTTTTAATGGGTCTTCCTAGGTGGAGATTAAATAGGAAATGCTGCTAGTTATGATTAGGCTCAGTTAGATGTGGTAGCTGAGAGATTTTTACTTTAGTAATTGAAATTAACTAGAAGTCATTGTTTATGCATGTCCATAAAAAGTAACAGGGATGAACTTTTTTAAAAAGGGGAGGAGGGGTGGGGCATACAAAGTTTTTAAGTGTATGAGTGACCAATTTGAAAAAAGATGGTGTATGTGATCAGAAAGCCCAAAAGGAGGAGAGGAAAAAATCAATAGCAAAGGGTGTTTTGAATTTCAAAAGTTTAGCAGCAAAGTTAGTTATTTCCGGAATGTAGTCTTGAGGTAAGTTACTGTCTTAAGTAATTGCTTGAGCATCTGTTTAGTATGTTTTAAGTGTATGTACATATGTATTTTTAAAAACCAGGAGAGTGTAAGGTTTTATGGTCTGAGACTGAGATAGAGGGGAAAAAAATTGCAAATAACCCAAAAGTAGTCTGCCAAGAACGGAACAGTGGCTCACTGGTTTTCAAATATTGATGTATAATTGACTTACAGATTTTAAAAGTTTAAATTTTCTAAATAAACAGTTAAAATTATTAAGATCTGCAGTGAGCCGCAGACTTAGCGAGTGGCTTATGAGTGGGAGTAGCAAGTAGGAAGCAAAACTCTTAGGCAGCATGTTAAGACTGATAGGGAGTATCGAGAGAAAACAACCTTCCTTTCCCTCAGTCTTCCCTCTTCCTTACTATTTTTGTTGTGTTTTGTTTTACTTTGCTGTAAAAATATAATTTATTCTTAGCACCTTGATGGTGTATTTAAAATGTGTTTGAAAGACACGTGAAGTACTGCGTTTAGTGTGTGCTAGATCTAATGCAGGAAATATTTTTTCAGTCCTTTTACTCTTCCTGGAAGCATTCTTCAGCGATTACAAAATTTAAAATAAAAAAAGTGCTCTGGAGCACTTTATGTTGCTCATGATAAATTGTAAGACTGCTGACATGCTTAACCACCCATTTAACAAAAGAAACTTATATAAATACCAACAGGTAGAAACTTTTTCCTATCTATGTCTGTGACATCAGGTTAGAGGAACTGTGGAATGTGAAGTAGACCATAACACTGAGCCGCACGTGTAAGCCAAAGTTGTATTTTTCTTTCTCAGGAGAAAAAAGAGCAAGAGCCGAAGTCGGAGCCATGACAGGAAGAGGAGCAGAAGTAAGGAACGCAAGCGGAGCCGAGATCGGGAAAGGAAAAAAAGCAGAAGCCGGGAAAGGAAACGGAGCAGAAGCAAAGAACGCAGACGCAGCCGTTCGAGAAGTAGAGATCGCAGATTCAGAGGCCGCTATAGAAGTCCCTAGTAGGTTATTTATGTTGCATGTGTGCTGTTTCAGTGTACGATGTGGAAGAGTAAAGTTTCACTCTCTGCTTTCTAAATTGGTCACTAATCATCTCAAAAAAGAAGGTGAGAGATTAAGGTTGAAGAATGTCCATAAATGCAAAGTGAAAAAGAGGAGGACAGTAACGTATCCAGTTCCTCCAGCTAGTTTTCCTTCTTATGTGAACGCAGGAATATGCAAAAGCAAGTGAAAGGATGTGTACAACTGACTGGAAAACAAAGTTTATCACAAAATTAAAGTAACAAGCAAGTTTTCTACGTCTCCTAACTATCTTCAGTATATGATCCTGATAGTTTAACTGTCAAAAAATTAATAGTAGTCTGTGACTTAGGTTACATGCTCATAAAACCTTTTGCTTGTGTTACTAAAGGTTTTTACTGGGTTGCTGCTCTTAAACATTTACTGCATAAACACTTCCTGTGTTTATGCATCCAGACTGGAAGCATCTTGTCTTACTGATGGCCATGCGTTGCATATTTGCCCTGGTTTTTCTGAAACTTGTTTAGAGGCTGTGGAAGAATTCTTCAGTTCCTCTCAGATCTTTGGCTTGATAGATCTTCTGGTATAGGTAGTTCCTGACAGTTGTAAATCATTTCTCAAAAACCATTTTTTCATTGGTATTTATTCTGTGTTTCTGCTGTTTTGTATTCCTGCCCTCCCCTTTGCTCCCTATCACCTCTTTTTGCTTTCAAAGAAGCAGAACAACAGTGAGAACTGGGCTGTATCCTTGGCTTACATAGATTACCTGTGGCTGCTGTTTGTGTCTGCTTTTGTCCAGGCCTTATTTCAAATGCTGTCAAATCTCAGAATGCAAGGTCATGTCAGAAGCAGGCATTTGAAAAGGATATGTTTGGGTTTTGTTTTTGTTTTTAATTCTGGCATGTAACATCATCCGCGATGGAGAAACCTCTTTCAGGATGTTTGAGAATATAACGTTTATCTTCTGAGAAATTGCAGACTTGTACAGTTTTCTGCACATGAATGTTTTTCTAGATGGCTGGATCCTAATCCAGGGATCACATTCCTTTTAGTACTCTTGAAATGCAAACAAAATCGCCTGAGATCTCAGGGTCTTATTTTGCACTGTCACCTGGATGTTGGCGTTTTCATAATGGAAACATACTGCAACTCCTGAGTCTGCTCAGATGCAGCAGCATCCTGTGCTTCCATCAGTCCTGTGTACTTGAGGATCATAGAGCGTATCAGCCCTGCTTTTACTTTGTCTCAAGCATCAGGCCTGTCAGAGCCTCTGTAAAGCTGCTCTGGGCTTCAGCTCTCAAGATTTCAGCTGTTTTCTACAGCTCTTTGACACCTGTGTTCTTCAGGCTCCAGCCTTCCTCATAAACAGAGGACTTTGATCAACATCTTCAGCCTTCTCTATGTGGAGCCTGCCAGTCATCTTACCTCCAATATGGTGGTGCATGGAGAGGGTGTCCTTTGTCTCATCGGTTGTTTGGGTGTTGCTGCATTCTCCTAGCTATGTGGGAGAGTTTTGTTCTTTGTTTTTCCTGTTGGCACTGGGTGAGAAGGTTCTTCACCTGGAGTAATTTGGGAATTTCAGTCTTCCAATCTTCCAAAGTAATTTCCTCAAGTAAAGGTTGAAAGTATGGACCTTACTGCAATAACCCATGCCTGTTTTAACACATCGAGATATGTTATACCAGGAAGGTAAATGATTGCGAGGGGTCTTTTTCATTGTTCTGATACTCTTCCATAGCTATTCTGGGCAATTTCTCTGGTGTTGAGAGACAGTGAAAAAGGCGAGATAATGTGACATCCCCTGAGGTTATGAGGTTGTACCAATGTTTGGCGGTGTTGTGTTCTCTGCTTCAGTTGGTGAATTCTTGCCTTCATTTAATGAAGTAGAATTTTAGCGTTTAAAATAGTTTAGTGAGACTGGTATAGGGCAACTATGTGCATACCAGAGGCATTGATACTGATTGTTGTGTAGCTAGCAGTTGGCTGTTCACTTGTAGGTCAGGAAATACCTATACCAGGTAAGTCATGGTTGAGGCAATACACGTGCTAACATGATTCCAAAATTCTAGTTTTGGGTCCGAAGGTGTGAAAGAGAAGGACATCAGAAGATAGGAGGGAGAAGGACTCTTTCCTGTTCAGGACTCACCTTTAAAAGCTGTATAACAGGCACTGACTTTGTAGGACAACGCAAGTTCTTGAGATGAAGCCTCTTGCATCACCAGCCTCCTTTGGATCATGTACCTTTGGATCTACCAAAAATGGTGCTTCCATGCGAAGAAACTGTCTCTATAGTAGTGCCATCAGCTCAGCATTTCAAAAGTAACTGCTAGAGTGCTCTAACAGACTGGAGAATTTGAATCAGGAATCTGACCTTGTGAGGCTGTTCAGGCAGTTCTGAGTTGGTTTTACTGCAGGCATTTTTGTACTTGACTGCAACATCTAGTTTAAAATGCTTTGTGACTCTTTAATTTAAATTTTTACTTTTTACTCTTCCTCCTCCTTGTGATCTTTCTCATTTGCTTTATAAAGGCCCTTTTTTGAGCTAATATCTCAAAACTTGAGATGTTTCGCTGCTGGGGTTGATGTGGAAGTGTCTCTACAAGAGTGAGAAGGAAAGTCTAGTACGGGTAATTCTGAAGGAGAAGAGTGTGCCACAGGGAACTTGAGGACTTTGAATTTGTCATCTTTAAGCATGAGATAGCGATTAAATGTTTTAGTTTTTTAAAACTGGGTGACTAGCTTGGATTGCTTACTGTTCACAGGGATTTAAATGTTATTCTTCTCGGATATCTTGCCCTTTTAAGTGTTTTTCAGTTACATTATTTAGGTCTCCTAGGAGACAGAACTTGACCGAGTATTCGTAGACATCTGTCTGACAAATCCCAGCAACTGTTAATGTACAGTAGAAGTCACTTAGACTGTCTTGTTGCTATTCCGGAACTAAGAATTTGGGCAAAGCTGCTGGGAAAACAGGGTTATCACCTGGGGACTTAGAGTTCATTGTGATTCTCCTGGACTTTGTTAGCCAAAGCTTGCTTTGTCTGAGACTTTTGTTGGAGTCATGGATATGACTGAGCAGGTGAAAGCTGGTATTTTACTGGCTATCTTCTGACCTAACTTGATTTTGGGCCATATGGCATCACATAGGTTTAGGAAAACATGTTACCTAGCTGCGCTTTGGCTGTATGCAGGATTTAGTGCATTTGTCTTATGAAGAAGGTAACTCCTAGACATAAAGATAAATTGCTCGTGACTCGGTGCTTCCATACATGATAGCAGAAACTGGGCAACAATTGCAAAGACTTCTTAGGCAGTAGAAGGAGGGAAGAAAATTCCCCCAAGATCTACAGCTTTACAAGCAAGTCTCCTTAGAAAAGCACAAAGAAATGCATCCTGCAGAATACTGTTGAAAAAGGATCTTCAGAAGGTAACTTGGGACATCATCTTGCCCCCGGGCAGCTTTCTGCTCAGTCTGTTTTAGTGGTCTGTTATGGCTTTAGTTTGTGGCGTTTTTTTAATGTTTATCCCATGAAGTCATGTAAATAAGATACTGCTTATTTGTCAAGAGTGAAAATGAAAAAAAGATTTTTGGAGTTGTGTGGGTGTTTGTTTTTTCTCAGAAGTTGTGCGTGTACTTGAAAGCTGTTACTGTGTATCTTCTCAGGTGTTTTTTTCATTAAGTTTAGACAAACACTTAAAACATTTATTTCACTGTTTCCTTAAAAATTCGTGGTCTTGATTATTGACTGTCATTTAGTTGGTCTGCATGTTAATATTCTGGGGTCACTGTAGTTGGTTTGTCTTGCTGCATTTGAATTGAAATGGAGAACACCACGTTCTGCATCAGGAGGTGTGAAGATGCAAGGTAGTCCCATCTCCGGAATGAGTACCAGCATTGCCAGATACAGCTTTCGGCGGTATGTGTCATAGACATTGGAGGACCTGAATGGATGTTCTCAGCAGTCGTTTGTCAGAACTTGAGTAGGAACTGGAGTAATTTATCCTAGGCAAAAAAAAAAAAAAAAAAAATCTGTTTTGATCAATGACGATCTCATCTCAACATGTGCCTGGTTTTTATGTCTTTCTTTCTCTTAATAAGTAGTTTCTAAATGGTCTTTTTTTCTTTATTTTTTTCCCAGTGTTATACAGGGCCATATTTCCCTTGCTTTAACCTGGCCCACTACTTCCACCTGTGTCAGACACGTTTAAAAACAGGCATCCTCCTCCGTGGTGTGGATGCTGAGTTCAACTATAAGCATTACTGCTCCACTGAGTGGCAAGAAGACATTTATCGGACAAATTGGTTGTCTAAATGGATTTAGTGAAAGACTGCTTAATGTCTTCAGACTGCCATGTCTTTCAGGGTGTTTTCACATCAATTTATAGCCACAACAGAAAGAATCAATTCTGTGCAGATGGACAGACATAACCCCTAGCATTCAGTCTGTGCAGCAGTGCCTCTGCCGTTTGGTGGATATACAGGAAGAACGTTAACAGGTGTTGTTCTTTGCCTTGTATCTACAAGGAGATCGAGTTCGGGGAGAACATGATAGGATGAATCTTACTATTCACGTCACAGTCTGTTACCCTGTGCCTCAATAACTAGCAAGAGGACTGACATGGAAGCGATGGGCAAATTGCCATTTGTTCTAACAGCCTCTGTGAAGCCTGGAGAACTAAAATTAGATTCAGCCAAGAGCTTGGATTCCTTCTGTGGTGACATGTCTATATAAGGTTAACTACTAGCTTTAAATGGCTCTGCATTTTGATGTCCATTAAGAACTTTCGAAGCTGCATTTACATATTCATAGCACTTTAGGGCTGAGGCAACATTAGCCAATGTGTCCCCTGCAGATGTCTGCAGGGAGCTACTTTGGTTTCTACTCACACCTTAAATTTCATGAAACTTTCAGTTTTAAAATGTTACACTTGAGCGAATAGTCCTGCCAGCACCACTTTGCTTAAAATTCTGAGGCTGAGTTCCAGGCCATTAAGGTACTGCTTTGCAGTCACCAGGGGGTAGAATATGCATGTGGACAAAGAAACACATGAAGAAGATTACAACAGTAACTGTGGCTCAGAATATTTTGCAGATACAAATGTGCTGTGTGTGGCTGGCTCATGATCCAGTTTTTCCTTGGGAGTTGTGCATATTCTGGGATTTTGCGATGCAGATGAAACTGAGCGGGGAGCGTATTCTGTGCCTTATGGTTTGGAGTGCTGCGTGTAGCTTCTGCATGCTATGGGTGCTGCTAATGGAAAATGTTTACAAGTTTGGGTGCAAGGGTGGGTTTAGTCTTGCAATGTAATGTGAGTACAGACAGGGAAACTTGAATTCAGGTATTCTGGTGAATAATGTCTGTCTTTGCTTTTGTTGTAGTTCTGGTCCAAAATTCAATAGTGCCATCAGAGGGAAGATTGGTCTGCCTCACAGCATCAAATTAAGGTTTCTGAGTTTTCTCTACTTTTAATTGCATCATTAATAGGTTTTGTTTAAAATCAGACTGGTGTGTTTGAAGGTTTTCTTATAATCTTGTTGATCTCGCTTTACAGCAGACGACGCTCCAGAAGCAAAAGTCCCTTCAGAAAAGACAAGAGCCCTGTTAGGTAGGAGTTTTTACACATGTTTGGGTTGGGGTCTTTTTGTCCATTTGAAGTTGGAAAAGCAATGGTGAAATAATGCATGACTATTTGCTCTCCATCTTATAGTCACAAGTAATGCTGGCATTCATTCAGGAAGCCTGTGAGAGGAGAGCAGTGAAAATATGTTGCTTTCTCCCCATGTCATAAACTATCTCTCCCCCCCCAGTTACAGTGTGCAACTGTAAATAATGTCAGTGTGCAAAACAAGTCTTGCCTTGCTCTTTGTGTTTCTGTATTCTTAATATTTTTCCTGTTAATTGTGATTTCAATTTGCTAGCTTTTCTGCTAAATCTTAATTAATAATCTTAAGTATGGAATGGAAAAGTACTATATGAATGCTTTTTTTCCTGTTGAGTATGTATTGATGTTTTGTAGAGAAGCCAGGTACCTTTAAAATCTAGGAGGTGCTTACCCATTCTTAGGCTTCTCATTTAAGGGAATTGGATTTAGATAGCTGCTAATGAGATTATTCTCTAAATTATTGCAGTTAAATTTAACCAATCTTGCTTTGTTTTTTTAATTATTAGCAAACTCTTACTGAGATAATTTACTTTAAATTTTTCTGATGTATTCTCAGTGATTTTTTTTTTAAAATTTATAAAAACATAAATACATTTTCCATGACTGGAAACTCAATCTAGGATCCAGCATGCTTTTTTAGATTTGAAGCTTTAACACCTTAGAAGTGATGCAGCTAATTTCAGCTAGTGATCAGTATTGAAATAAAATTAATCTAGTGCTTCTGGTATCAAGGATGAGAGTAATTATTCACTGTTCATACTCTTTTACGGGTTAACAAGCTGAAACTGTAAAACGAGGACTGGGAATTCCGTTTGTATAGATGTCAGCATTGTTTGTGCAGTGGCTGTATTGACTCCAAAGTGGCTGGGTAAATGTAAGATTTTAGTTTGCAAAGCAAAAAAAAGTTCATACTACTCGTCTGAGAGTTCAGACAGCTAGTCTGTGCTAATTAATCCCGTTTTCCTTTGCTTTCCTGTCGTTTCATCTTATTTTTTTGACTGCAAGCTCCCTAGTGCTACTGTTACCTGTTCTGGATAGTAGCAAAATGGCGCCTCTCTTTAGTTGGGGCTTCTGTACTTTAAATATGACTGGAAAATTTTATTTTATGTTTACAGTTGAAACAGGTTATTTAGTCATGTTAAAGAAGTAAATATTTTTTTAATTATTATTAGTAGTTTTATTAGTATTCTCTTTAGTTCTTGACCCTGCCTTTTTTTATATGGCCTTTTTTTCCGTATCAGATATTGAAGTACTGATTATTAAAGTTTCATGCATTGTCCAGAGATGAGTGATCTTAATTCAGATTATTTTTTAACTGAACTTTCCTCTTTCCAGAGAACCTATTGATAATCTTACCCCGGAAGAGAGGGATGCTCGAACAGTATTCTGCATGCAGCTGGCTGCAAGAATTCGACCGAGAGACCTGGAAGAATTTTTTTCTACAGTAGGGAAGGTAATTAATAGGGAGGTTAAAATGATTCTGAATACTTCCTCAAGCTGTCCTAGTACAGGACTGATATTCTGCAGAATTGTAAGCAAGTAGCTTTCTGGACCTTCCTATATAGATGAAAGTGGGTATGAATGATGACCAACTAATTCCTAAAGGCTCTGAGCATGAAAACGCAATTTATCAGGAGTTCATTGTTCAGCGTGTGATGTGATGCAAAACATGACAATGCAATTCTGATTCAAACAGCTTCATTTTTCAGAAGTTAGTCTTTTGCAAATAGGTCTACCAGTTATAGCATACTTTAAAAATTAGTTTAATTTTTAATTTTGAAAAACTTTATTTGTTGCATCAGCTGTAAGGTTCTGGCTTAAAGCATCAGAGTGCTGCAAATATTCTATTGCCCCTGTTCCTGTAACATACTACATTTGACTTTGAATGGCAGCTTTTAATGCTAGCTTGCCTCTGGGATGTGTTTGTTAAGATAGCTTTATGCTACTCTAGATTTGCAGCATAGTTGCAAAGCCATTGGCTTGGTAAATAACTGTCTGGTTATTAATACCTTTCTGAGAAATGGACTACATTAGGTTTTTTCCTTTGTAACAGCATTTCTGTACTTGCCTTTCAGGTTCGTGATGTGCGAATGATTTCAGATAGAAATTCCAGGCGTTCAAAGGGAATTGCTTACGTAGAATTTGTTGATGTTAGTTCAGTGCCTCTGGCAATAGGACTAACTGGACAGAGAGTCTTGGGTGTACCAATCATAGTACAAGCATCACAGGTAAGGAGTTGTAAACCTCATTTTTATTCATGTTGAGTGCTGCCTCTTTTATCTTGCCAGAAAACTTACTATTTGAAAATTTGGTAACCATTGAATGTTTGGAAAACCTTAGCAAGAATGATTATTTAAGCTAATTATAAATGGACCTCTATTCCCCATAGCTGATGGGCAAATTAAAGCAATTCAAAGTGATATAAATGCATTTTGAAAATACGGATGTTAAGTAGTAATAATGAAACTGTGTTACAGAATTATAGTGTGTTATGTATGCTCTTCCGATGTACGTAAAAAGTAGTGTGTTAATGTATGGTTTCCAGTATATGTAAAAAGTAGAGTGTTAATTTACGGGATAAAAGCCAGAATTCTGCATGAAGTTGTTCACTTTGAAGGCTTTTGGAAGCTGTGTCTGTATACTTGCTCATGGTCTTGGATTTCACAGATTTTATATTAAAGTCCAATGGATAGTGTGCAGATTATAGAACGGCTTGTATTTTTTTTGTGAATCTGCTAGTTTTAATCTGGTAGATGTATACGGCTTATGTTAGGGTTTTTTATTAAATTCTCACAGAGGGTGAGTTTTTCTTTTTTCCTTTTCTTAGGCAGAGAAAAACAGAGCAGCAGCAATGGCAAATAATCTGCAGAAGGGTAGTGCTGGTCCTATGAGGCTCTATGTGGGATCGTTACACTTCAACATAACTGAAGATATGCTTCGAGGAATTTTTGAGCCGTTTGGCAGGGTAAATTTTAATTTGGCATGTTGTCTTATGGTAATTTATCTGAAAAACCTACATCAGTTGTAGAGGGGTCACAGCTTCTGGAAATAATGCAGCTTCACACCTGCAAAACGTTTGTTTCTTTTTCTCCTTCTGTGCCTGTACATCCACAAGGCTTTAGATACATAGAATTGGAGAGCAAGTGAGAACCTTGTGATGTGGTCCAGTGTTTTTTGAATGGCAGGTCTTATGAGGGTACCTAAAATTACAAAATAAAACCAAATCTCCAAAATCCCTACTTTGGAACCTGCTTCTGCAGCTTGTAAATATCTCTCCTCCACACCCCCCTGCCATGATTGTCAATGGAAGCCCCATTTAACAGGTTAACTGTTCACTGTGAACGTAGTAGTTTCACCTGTTTGTGAGGATTTTTGGTTAAGTTTTAGCTCATGTTACTACCATGAACTAGCGGTGTGTCCCATACAGCTCTGACACAGGCCCCTCTTCACTCCTGATCGTTATGCCCCAGTTTGCGGCATGGTAATGTTTTTGTAGAGAGAATTTTGGAAGTGAGAATATCTAATCTGGTTTCCAGTGGAGTCATGACAAATGTTAGCCCTACTGTGCTAACGAAGGTGTCATGGGTGTGTCATTATTAGATAGGGTAAAAGTAATATACTTAATATGCTGCTTAATGGAAAAAAAAAAAAATCATACTATCTTTGGGTATTAACCTGCCTTGTACATACTGTAACAGTGCTTTATTCAGATTCAATATGTGTTATCCCTTTAATTCTGTTGTGCAAAAGCCTGGGAAATTACAGCAATCTATTAAATTTTAATCCACATAGCTGTTCTTGTTTTGTTTTCTCTCCAGGTCTGGCAGTAGCATTAATGTAGTTTAGGAGGCTTACATGTAGAGCTGTGAAGGTTTTTCCTTCTCCTGATTCCATATATGCCAGTCTTAAACTCAGTTCTTCCTCTTGCTTCTGTGTTCCTAACCATTTTATGGTTCATGGATGACTTACTAATATGTTTTAAATCCAGTAACTGTAAACTTCTAGGAGCTCCCATATGCCAGTAATTTAAAATATGTACCTTTTTTTAAAGCCCCTGGTCAAAGTAATGCAAACTGGTTTTCTTACTTTGTAAAATGGAGTTTCTCAGTGTATGAAATGCCACGACTATAGTGTTTCAGTTAGGATTTGATGATATCTGCATGGTCATTGTCTGCTAGAATGTTGCATCAGGACCAAGCCTCTGCCTGTAGCTGGACTCAAAGGATAAATTGTACATCATTATGTTTACTTGCTTGTTTTAGTATCAAAGTACGTATGTCGCTGCCTGTACGCTAATTTTGACTTGAGGAAGGAATGAGGAACCAATTAAAAAAAAAAAAAGTGGTTTCACATTCATAAATGTGTATTTGGCAGGGCTGTCTTCAGGTTTTGTTTTGGTATCTTGTGGTTTATTCCAAAACGTCTGATAATAAATAGCTTTATTCTTATTTTTAGATTGAAAGCATTCAGCTAATGATGGATAGTGAAACTGGACGTTCAAAAGGATATGGATTTATTACGGTATGACTAGAATTTCCAGACGACTTAGACAATTTCTGAGTGTAACCTTCCTATGTAGTAGTATAGCTTACTCAGCAATCTCTGTTAAGTCTAGAAATGTCACGTTGCAGGATGTGCAACAATGGCCTTTTTCTTTGTTTCTGCCAGTTCTCTGTGGGTATTGTGGTTGAACAACGCACGTGTTTAGAATGGAATACTATACTTTGTGGTCAGTACCTGGTAAAGCAATGCTGTCTTCAGCAGGCAAAGACACTAGTGAAGACTGGCATTTTCACAGTGCTGTGAAAATGATTGAATTGGAGCTTTTTAGGGGAAATAAAATTTTAGAGGCTAAAACTTCCGGTTGAAAACATCTTTCCTCTTTACCCTCAGATACATAACTTTGTGAACTTGGGTTTCTTGACTGACCTGGCAATTTGTCAGGGCAAAAAAACCCAAAACCTCTCAGCTGGGACCCTGTGGCACTTAGAGACAAATGACACCAAACTAACTATATAGCTAATTGATGGTTTTAACACTGCCAGAATATTTATATATTTAATTTGATGTTACAAAGCATAAAGCAGAATATCTGTTAGGAATAGCCAGTAAATGCATGGCAGTTAAAAGGTTACAAAGGAAGTGACTGTCATTCTTGGGAAGTGTTGAAAGAGAACCGCAGCCATGACTTCTGTTGGTTGCAATATCTAGATGCTCTAGTTTCAACAATAGTATATGTTTAAATATATTCCTATCTAAATATGAGAAATACCCAAACTTGTGTGTTCAGTTTAAATGGAAAATACAGCGCACATTTAAGTTATCTTGTAGCTACTGTAACCTTAAATTTAGTGTTTCTCATGTTTATGTAACTGTGGATATTACATACGGTGGAAGTGTTGTTGAATCCTATAGACAGTATTACTGAATTTATATTTTTCCAATCTACAGTTCTCAGACTCTGAGTGTGCCAAAAAGGCCTTGGAACAACTCAATGGATTTGAGCTGGCTGGTAGGCCAATGAAAGTTGGACATGTCACTGAGCGCACTGATGCTTCCAGTGCTAGTTCGTTTTTGGACAGTGATGAGTTGGAACGGACTGGAATTGACTTGGGAACAACTGGTCGCCTTCAGTTGATGGCAAGACTTGCAGAAGGTATGTGTGATGATTAACAGGAAACATGTGAAAATACAGAAGGTGACAGAATTTGAATTGATACACCCCACAGAATATTATGCTAAATGCATGGAATGGTATTCTTAAGCTTTTGGCAACAGTAAGATTTCTGATACTTCTGTTATTGCATCCGTGAGTGAAAAGTGCTTGCTACAAGGTACGTTCATATTCTGTTGTAGGTACTGGCTTGCAGATTCCCCCGGCTGCACAGCAGGCTCTGCAGATGAGTGGATCTTTGGCATTTGGAGCTGTGGCAGGTAAGAAATGATGACCTATTTATTTTTCAAAAATACTTTATGCTTTATAATTTTCAGACGAGGTGCTTAACTACATTTTGTGATTTTTTTAAGAGGAGAACATAGGTATTACAGCATGTTTTACAAACTGTAAAACTTTGCAAATCCATGAGCAAATAAACAGTAACAGTATATGACAGTTTTGACAGGCGTGACTCACTTCGCATTATTTTTGGCAAATCTGTTGTAGTTCACTTAATTCATCCCAAGCCTTCGTCTGTTTATCTTTACTATTCCCTATACTAATGGGGACTTCTGTGTTCTACTGCAGTGTAAATGTTGACTGTTAAAAACAGTAGGCTCATAACTGGAAGGAGATTGACCCTTCCGAAAAAAAAACTGAGCTGTACCAGGGGCAAGAAAGTTATTAGGACTTTATGGGGGACACGGCAACTAAGACTACAGTAATGTCAGGTTTCTACAGTCTGTGTCCTGGTGAGGAAGGACACTGGGAATTTGTGCGCTGCTTGGAATTGGCTATAGTTTGTGTGTTCTGCAAGTGGGTATTTTGCAAGTGTTATGAGATTTTATTTTGTTGTGAGAGGGAATGAGGCTGAGGATACGATTGCTGCTGCTAGTTCATAGCTGGGCTAAACAACAAACTGTTCGAGAGGGCCTCAGAACTAGAGCAGTGAGTAACCTCCTGCAGGAGATTAGGAATATGCAGAGTGGGAATTCTTGTTTTTTATTTATACAAGAACAATGGGCGTTAAACTGTCATAGCAGTAGAAAAGACTTGAATGTCACAAATAACTAAATGTCAGAATGTGTGAGAAGTGTCAGGAAATCAACAAAGAATAGGTGGCATTGTTTTGTTTGTCTCCCAGCAGAGTTTGTGACAAGTGCTTCAGGCTTAAGATACAGCTGAATCATGTTACTGAAGTTCAGGTGCAGTTTTGAGAAGAGCATACACGTGCAACTGTAGACAGTTGCTAAAAGAATATAATAGGATCTTTCTATAGATACACCCTTGGAAAGAAAAGGAACTGGCTAGCGAAAGAAAAATCTGGGTTGTGGAATAAGCGGTTTTTTTCCCTCTATCTGAGAAGGAAAAGATGAAAAAGACACAGTGGTAAGGAAAAAGCATATCTAGTCCAGAAGGAGAAGGAAAGGTAAACAACACTAAAATTAGATCACTGTTCATGTAGGTGATAAAGTGCTGTGACAGTCTTGCTTGGAAGCAGGTGTAGTCAATGAGAAATGAGAGAAATATTTTTAAAAAACACCAGTCCTGTCCCTGCCCCCATATTTGAAACAAACAAGCCAAAGAAATCCAAACTCCCCAAATCAGAAACATGGCCAAAAATGTCTGACACAGCTGAAGCATGGAACCAGTATGAGAAAACATGGCTGTGGAGGAATAAATGATAAGGTTTCTGAAGAATGTGCATGTTTAGTAACTGTAGAAATGAAAGTGTCAGGCATAGCATTGTTTGTTCCACTTGTATTGTACAAAAGGAATAATACAGACGTGCAACATAAGTAACCTTGGAAAAAGATAAAGCTTTTTACTGCCATAGTCATGAGCTATCCCCAAAGTGAAATTTGGTTATGGATTAAAGATCTCTTTACTCTTAGAGAAAATTACTACCAGGAATTATGTCATTATGGGAGACTTTAACTTCCCTGATACAGATTGGAGAAGAATTGCTAGTAATAATGGTGGGGCCCAGATATTCCTGGATGTGATATCCGACAAATTTCTTCATCAAACACTCACTGACTCATGAAGAGGGGATGCTAATTTAAACTCAATTTGGTAAGTAATGAAGATACTACGGATGAGAATAGAAATGACCGTTGACTTGAGGGATCATGAGTTGCTCAAGGGTAAATGGAAGGGTAAACAAAACAGGTCTGTAACTAAGGCTTCTGATTTCAGAAGCAGTGGTTGAAGAAACAGGGCAGTAAAGTCATCTCGTCTGAGCAACTTGGGTGTTTGAACAGGCAGGATGTAAAAAGTTTCTTCAGTTCCAAATTGCTCCTGCTGTATTGGATCTGTATTCTACAGAAAGAAGGAGCAGTCCTGTTAAAAATGGACTCTGCACCCAACTGGGTGATTAACTACCTCAAAAGAAATAAGGAATAAGCACAGAGCCTATGAAGAACAGAAAAAAGGACTGATAATAAAACAATATTTTTAGTTTGGGAAATAGATAAAATGAGAATTACCTGCCAACAGTCAGATTGAGTTAAACCTTGTAAAAGACATGAAAGCATAGGTGAAGATTTAGCAACTCCTGAAGAGAACAAAAAGGAAACAGGGCTGAGGTTGAATGAAAAAATATTCCCAAGATGTTTCAAAACAATCTTTATTGCCTCAGTTTGTAGTGGGGACACTGGTCATAGTTTGGAATTTGAGGAAGGTAAGATGGGACTATGGATTAAAAAAAAATGAAAGTTATTCACAAGGTAAAAGCAAAGCTAAAAGTAAGAGCTGAATGTACTTGGTTCAGAGTAGTAAGAAAACTCCCATCAAATCAGAGAGGGAATAGTTACATGAACTATGAGGTCTAATATCTGGTATTGTCAATAAATATTTTAAATCTGTGATATAGCATGTAGCTGGAACATCTAATTCTAAATTACCTATGCTTAAAAGGAAGGCAGAAGAACATAATCTGGCCGGTTGCCAGCCCTGTTACTCTGACTTCACTTCTCTCCTTCAAAAGTCATACTAAAGATGGGTGAACTGGAGAATATTATTAGTGTGGCATACTTCCAGAGAAACAGCATTTAAAGTCTAACAGTCTTCGATAGAACTGACTTTCCTGGACAGATGAGCAGTAGTAGAACTCTTGTCTCTGAACTTTTCACTTGTGTCATTTGGAAATTATTAAACTAGAAAAGTGGATAGTGCAGGAACTACAAGATGTATAAAGAAGCTGGCTCAAAGAAAGAGGGATTTTTTTCAGGTGAAAGCTGGGAAAGTTAGAGGCTGTTGTTGAAGCCAAAGTTCAGGTGTTGGGCTGCTCTTGTTTAATATTTACATGAATCACAATGGTCATCAACAATAGGAGTGAGGTGAGTCAATACAGAGGTGCTATCAGTAAGGGATTCTTGGGGCGTTGTAATTGTTCACCTGTTCAGGATTGAAACAAATTCTACTTATATAGCCTGGGAGCTTAGCAGTGCAAGGTGGCCAAGGAGGAGGAAAGTACCTAAATACTCCAGTTTATCAGTGAGTGAATATGAACTGTCAGCGTCATGCATTTTTGACAGGGCAGCTGTGTTCCTAGAGGTAGCATACTTGAGCATCTGAGTGCCACCTACACATTCATGAACAGTTCTGGTTACCCATGTTCAAGGTGGGTTGCATCAGACTAAAATAGGGAAGCCAAAGAATTAGTTTTATGGGAAACCTGAGAACTTGGACGTTATTCCCATGGAGAAAATTCCAGCTGGAAAAAGAATTGAAGCAAAGCAGTTGTTAGCTGTGTACTTTCTGTTCTCTAGTACATTTTGCCTGAAAATCTGAAACTTAAAATACCCATGAAGCTACAGAACATTGTTTTAATGCTTTGTGGGACAAAACATTCCTTACTTTTGGAAAGATTGAGATAGTGTGCTTCAATAGAGGGACAAATAGGTGTTGTCATCCAGGACCTCTATTTGATCTGCTGTTCTGTTGTAAGTAATTAGTTAGAAAACTGGGGAGTACGTGGCAGGCTTGTGTTTGTTTAAAGCTAGCTGTCTTTCAAAATAAACACCCAACTTCACTTTGTTTTAAGACACAGAACGCTTTGATAGATATTTTTGCCTTCTCTGTACTAAGCATGTACTACTTAGTCATGCTAAACTTGCTACTCTTACAGGTTATATATACAGAACATACTGAAAAATTTACTTTGATCTTAACTTGACAGATGTATTAATTTTTGTTTCCATATACTATTTAAAACTGCATGTAGGGAAGAATAAGAGTTGACAGTGAAGAGTGACAATGAATTTCTAAATTCTGAGTGAATTTAGGAGTGAGAGGAGAGGACCATTCTTCAGTCATGAGCAACAGGAAAATTCCTGTTGATGAAACATTTGATAGACAAGGGAGTTACGTTACAGAGGTGGTACATAATTAACCTGTGAAACTTGTTGCCACAAGATACTGTTGGCTGATCTTCCTATGTTTGGAAGAGATTTGACCCTCGGCCCTAGACAGAATTTGAACTGGTCATCTCTAGATTTGCCACATTTGGTACGGGTGGCCTGGAGCGTTCGGCTGCAGATCCCCGGGCTGCGGTGAGTTCAGCTGTACGTGACGTAGATGTGCAATTGTCAGGAGGGCAGAGGGAGAAGTCTCTGTCCTCATCTAACTAGAGTGATTTAGGTTTGGGGTTTTACTATTTTTTTTTTAAACACATTTGTTTACAGAATGTTTGGGTAGTAATTAACTAGGTAATTAGTTACGGATTTGGCCAAATCCATGCAGTTTTGGCAGAGAATACAGGCTAAGACAATCTTCCCCATTATGGTATTTCCCACTCTATGGAATTGAGGATTTCTTTGTGTTCAGGTGCAGATGGAGAACAAGCTAAACGTAGCCAACTCTTGTTACAGCTCAACCTACAGAGCTTGCTCCTTCCATCTCTTATTTGTCAATATATTATTGAAAATGTAGTTTTATTATATTTTAATAATATTTTATTAGATATTTTTATACATTAGATAATATATAAAATTTATATATAATAGCAACATAAATGTATAATATTTAACATATACAACATAAATATATAATAGCAATAAATGTAACATATACTATATATTATATAGTATATAAAATATATTATAATATTGTATTATATTATTTTCAATGTAATTATTTTCGGGGGAGGTGATTCTCTCCCTCTACTCCGCTCTCATGAAACCCCACCAGGAATACTGTGTCCAGCTCTGGAGCCCCCGACATAAGAAGGACATGGACCTGTTGGAGTGGGTCCAGAGGAGGCCACGGAGATGATGCGAGGGCTGGAGCCCCTCTGCTGTGAGGCCAGGCTGGGAGAGTTGGGGTTGTTCAGCCTGGAGAAGAGAAGGCTCCAGGGAGACCTTATAGCAGCCTTCCAGTCCCTAAAGGGCATACAGGAAAGCTGGGAAGGGACTTTTTACAAGGGGGTGTAGTGACAGAACAAGGGATGATGGCTTCAGACTGGGAGAAGGGAGATTTAGATTAGATTTCAGGAAGAAATTTTTCACTCTGAGGGTGGTGAGACACTGGCCCAGATTGCCCAGAGAAGCTGTGGCTGTCCTTGCCCATGGCAGGGGGTTGGAACTTAGATGATCTTTAAGGTCCCTTCCAACCTAAACCATCCTATGATTCTATAAAAATGGTTCCCAGTAGGTCGTCTTCTATGGAAGTCACTTGGGAAGGCACTTGAGGAATACTTGTCTTGGGGATTTCAGTGCCTAGTGCGTACAGCAAAAAAACTTCACTCCTGTTGGTTCCCCAGTGTTGTCAAGGTTTATTAGAAAGAGAAGTGTGTTGATACCTGAAAGTATCAGGTATTTGCTTCACTGCTTTCTAAACAAGTGAATTCAGAGGATGGTTAACTTCAGTCTTCTGACTCCTTGTGTTTGTGTGATTCAAATTGGAGCATAAATGAAGAAGATTATGGTTATATTTCTTGCATTCTGAAGTTTTCTGTTGGTTTAAAGATGTTGAGTGTTGGAGTCATATACTTGGAAATGGCTAGAAAGTCTGTTTGTCTGTTCCCATTACTTCAAATTGGGACAGCTGTATGTTATTAAACAAGTAATTAGTGTTTTCTTGGCAAATTACATGTTCTGAACACTTGAAAATGTTTTGAATTTGAAAAATACCGAAGTAACTTGTCATTGTGACACTTATGTGAAAAGATAATAGGTAAAATATCACCTTATTCTCCTTGAAATTAAATTTGATAACTGCTTTCAGAATGTCACATTTGGATAACTGTGTGCTTAAATGCTTTCTGTTAGTAAAGATGCCAAACTTCTAATGCCTGTAAGAATTGCTGTAATTATTTTCTCATGGAACAAAATGTGTCTTACAAAGAGTTCAAGCAGAGCAAAGGCAAGGTGGAAATGATACATTGATTTAAAGGACATGGTTGTGTCTATCCTTTTAAGGTATTTTGAAATATGCTTTCCTTTGTGGTCATGGAATCTCTGTCAAGTGCAGAATATTCCAGCTGAGAAGCTGAAATTAGTGAAGCTACTTACAACTAGAGAGGAACAGTGAGAATGGGTTGATGTACTCTTAAGAACAAGCTCTTAACCACAGAATTACAAGCTAAACAACCTGCCTGGCAGGTAATGATATAGTAATGCTAGCAAGTGTACTAATTAATTTCTGTATATTTTTCTTTAGATTTGCAAACGAGACTATCTCAGCAGAATGAAGGTAAACCAGCATTTGATGTAACTTGTCACCTGTGGGTTTTGTTGCAGATGTCTATAATGAAATGCTTCAGGCCAACAGCCTGAGAAATCATTTTGTATTTACTGCCTGTAGGAATTGTACTATGTATTGATTATTATTGACTGAAAATAACAGAATGAATGTTAAACACTCCGCCTTTTCTTTGTAGCATTTCCTCAGTGTTGGTAACATTCCCCAGCCATATGTTAGTCCTAGAAAATGTGTGGGTTTGCATTTTTGTTAGTGGGTTTAGGTGTGGTTGGGTGTTTTTTCCGGCCTTAGGGCTAGGGACTAGAAGGGTCATTTGAGAATCAGGAGTTTGGGATTACTGTCCCTGGATTAGTCATCACTTTACTCTGGCTGCGCAACCCCTTAATGTCTGCATTTGTAGAGGGAAGGTGACTGTTACTTCAGCTGACTTAACAGAAGCTTACAGCCTGGGGAAAGGGCAGCCGATGGGACAGTGCTCATCTTTAATAATATGTACGGTGCTGATGAGCAACAACACATGACAAGTAATAATTTCATAGTTACTGGGAAACAGTATAGATCTATTCTACAGTTAAAATATTTATAATTTGAGTTGTCAAATATTTCCTACGTTATGTGTTTCCAAGGGAGAAAAGTATGGATATATCTTTTTGAAGGATAATTCAACGTGCTTAAAAAACATTTTGAGACTTCTCAAAGATGTCTGTTGGTTCCTGTGAAGTCAGATGGGGTGGTGCCACTCCATCCTGAGCTGCTGCTTGGCTTCCACGAGGAGAAAAAAATTAGAGGTGCTACTGGCATACAACTCGGACAGAATTTTTAAATGCATGTGAAGATGAACGTACCTGCATTTAAATGTTTAAACTGAAAATCTGCCAAAACCGATGTACAGGGTTATCTTTTAACTTTTCAGCTTCAACTGTAGTTCATCTGTGCTATTTTCTGTATCGATCAATTTTAAATGTCTCTATTGTAGATAGTGTCTAGTTATGAGTTTGGCTTTCCTGCCTTCAATTTTCCGTTTAGTTAGAACTGTTGCTGTTATTACTGGATATTGGGATTTTAAAGGATAGAAAATACTCATTTAAATTGGAACCATGCATAGCGGGTTCTTAGGTTTGTTATTGTTTTTTTCCATTACAACAGTTCTGGCTGCAGCTGCTTCTGTACAACCAGTTGCAACACAGTGCTTCCAGCTTTCCAACATGTTTAATCCTCAAACGTAAGTGATGTATCATTGTCTGTTTCTGTTTGGCATTTGTTGATGACTTTAACATCTGAGAAAGGAATCAGTATGTTGCAGAGTATTTTTTGATGGGTTTTGGGATGGATTTTGTCCAAGTGATAACAATTCCATCTGTGTCCTGTTCTTCCACCCCGTACAGTGAAGAAGAAGCTGGCTGGGATACCGAAATTAAAGATGATGTGATTGAGGAATGTAACAAACATGGAGGAGTTATCCACATCTATGTAGACAAAAACTCAGCTCAGGTATGCCTGGTTCCAAGGAGACACTGAGCAGGTTTTAGGAGTTATGGTTTTTTATAGGGTATAGAGGGAGCATTACAAACACCTTTTTTTTTTTTTTCCCTAAACTGAATCTAAATTTCTTCAAGCTACTTAGCAGTTTGTGTGGTTCCCTCCTGTTTTGAGTTATTGCGTGTAACTTGAATGCAGGTATGAGAGCAGTTTTCTGGTGCTGCAGTCTGCTCTTACCGATTTACACTGCTGAAGTTACTGTGGAAATACAGGCTGAAGAGTAGTGACCTCTTTAATTCTGGCATTTGGCTTTTCCCTTAAGCTGTGCATTTCCCAAAAGCCAGGGACTTCCAGTTTCCTCTGTTTCTAGAAAATACAGGTTTTAGCACAAAGGACACCCTGCTCCAGCAGACTTGAGATGTGCAGTGGAATGTGTACCTGATCCCGTGCTTGGAAGCAGTTGTGTTCACTAGTAATGTTAGTGCTGAGTGGGCAGTAGGAGTGCCTAGAGTTATAACGGGGAGGAGAAAAAGGGCTACTGATGCAGACTTAATTACAGGTTAATGCCTGTTCGAGGAACTCTCAGCCTGAATGTTAGAAAGGCTAATACACTTTTCTTGTGTTCACTTTGTTTACACAATCCCCAGACTGGTTATCTCTTCCCCTGTATTTTGGCTCTTGGAATATAAACTGTGGAAGGTCTGTAAAGAGATTTGACCTTCTTGAACCCCTTTTATATAGAATTCACAGCCCAAACTGAAGTACAGTTTTCAAACGCTCTCATAGTCAGATTGGTTTCTAACCATCAGACCCTGGAAGTGTCCTGCTGTATTCCGTTCAGTTGTGCGAGGCTGAAGGCTACACTACTGTCCGTGTCAGTATTGCTTAGATGGGATTGTTCTGCCCTGGTAATGCACTTGGGACTCACAAACCTTTGTTGTCATTGTGCTCCTTCTACAGAAGACTCTTTGTCACCTGAAACCCTTTCATGTTAGATTAGAGATGAGCTGCAGTCTAGTACATAAACCAACATGCAGTCTTTCCTAGCATTTTGTCGTCTTCAACATGACTGCTAGGTTGGACTACTGGAAGGTAGAAACCTTTCCCACAGTATATTGCTCTATTACTATGTTAGAGATAACAGTGTCCTTGAACAGATAGGAAAAAAAAACCCAACAACAACAAAAAAACCCAACACACAGACCTCCCAAAAACATCCACCCTCCCCCCCAACCCCAAGAAATGCAGCAGCCCTCAACATACCTCGCATAGGGCCTGAGCACATAGAGCTGCAAATCTGGTTCACATTAGCAAGTGGATTTAAAAGAAAAAACTACAACTGCTATAGCATGAGTTAGCTGTTTGTTACATGAAATCCATTTTGTTGCAGCAGCACAGTGATGACTCAGATACAAAATACCCACTGATATTTAGAAATACTGTATTTGAACATAAATTTCCACTGTGCTGTTCTATTTTTCAGGCTTACGTTCAGGTCTTGTTAATCTTCTAAGTCTCCCATCTTCTGAGGGCTCTTTCCCAGACAGACAGACTTCCCAGGCTGAGGGCTGTCAATAATCAGCCATGAAGATGTGATGTGTTGTGGGTGAAAAGTCCCACCTGAACATGTGGTCTTGTGTACCGCACCAGTCTACACCGTGATGTGTTTAAGAAAACTAAAGCTTCGTGTTGCTGTATCTCATTTCAGGGCTTAAGCAGCTTGGGTGCCCTTGCAGGGGGAGGCTGAGAACAGAACTGTGTGTGTTAATTGCTTAGTGCCATAAACTTCAGCCCCTGATCTTGAGTTTCCCCCCGCGAAGGAATGAGTCAGATCACAGTGGGAAGAGTTAGTACAGGCTGGCAAAAGCTGCTAAAGGGAAGGCTGGGTTCTAGTTCTTAATATATTCTTTTCCTGTGCAATCTCTTTCAGCTAGAACCTGATCTGGTTCATGAATTACTGGTAGTATTCTATTTTTAAGCAGGCAGACAGAAGAATGCATACGTATTACTGTGGGTGTCTGTATGTCTTGCAGTTGTTGAATGTCAATATTGCAGTACTCTAGATTAGGCTGGTTTAGTGCTTAATCTGCAGGCAGAAAACTTGAGGTATCTCTGGCAAAGTTAAAGGATCCATCTGTCATCCATGTTAGATATCATCTTAGGCTCGTCTTGTGATGGGTTTGGTTTTTTTTTCCTTCGTCTCAGTTGTTGCTCAAGTGAAAGACAGACAGATGCTGAAGTTCACATAGGAGAATTTTCACGTACCAGTCATCGCCCTTCCTGCCCCGGGGTTGCTTAATCCCTTTGAAAACCAGTCTGTGAAATTGCATATCTAGTTAAGCATTTGTGGTTAAAGTCGGTGATTGCAGAACTTGATGGCTAGCCTGCAGCAGAGGTAGCCGAGCTCCTTGTGCTTTTCTGTGTCACCTGACATTTGTAATCAGGAGCCACTAGATACTCTCTTTGAGGGGTTCTCATGAGCAAGTAAGAAATCCATTACTAGTTGATTTCAGATCAAGCTCACATTTGGTCTGTTTTGGAAAATCCTATTTGGAAAAGTTTCATGCGAAGATAACTGTTACAGTGTGGTAATGCATGTCCGTAAAAACCTTCCCACTACTCCGCTTTCTCATGCTCATTCTGCATTATCGGTGATACCAGTAGGAACACAGCGAGGCAGGTTCGCCCCCATCACAGCCACACCAAGGAAGTGTCTTGAGAATAGACAACGTGGGATGTTTCTCAGGCTTCTAATGGACGGTAACGCTTGTGTATTGCAGGGCAACGTGTATGTCAAATGTCCTTCAATTGCTGCTGCCATTGCAGCTGTAAATGCGTTGCATGGGAGGTGGTTTGCAGGTGAGTGGATTTCATGTAGAGACTTGCATTTATTCATTCATTACAGAAATGACCAAGTACTGATTTCTATTTTTTTTTGTAATCTTCTGATTAGGTAAAATGATTACAGCAGCATATGTACCTCTTCCAACGTACCATAGCCTTTTCCCAGATTCTATGACTGCAACCCAGCTACTGGTTCCTGTTCGACGATGAAGATGGATTTAGTCAGTTTTGTACATAGTTATTTTTTGGAGGAAGATTGAGTTATCTTTTATTTAGATAAAACTAAAGGAAAGGATTTAATGTCATTTTGTGTACACTTCCTGCTACCTTTAAAAATAAAATGAAGTAAGCAGAAATGCAGTGTGTTCATTCTCCCTAACTAGCGTTTCCACTGTATACAAAGCTGTTGACTTCTTGTTCTGCCTTGTAATTCTTGTACATTTACTAAAGTGATCTGTAGGAACTGAGGAGTAGCTCATAGAAAACAAGTTCTCTGTAAAAGGCAGATGGGACATAATGACATTTTTAATGTTTCACAAGCCTTTCTTTTAATGCAGCAATTACATTTTACATTTCACTAAATGTAGGTGATCTGCTAAAGGTTAATATCGGAGATAGACACTATGAAGGGACATATTTAGTGTTTTGTATAAATGGAAAATTCAAAAGGCTACTGAAAGCTGGCTCTAGACAGCCACTCAGCTTGCTTTGTGCTGAATAATTGGTAAGACTAGAAAGATTGAAGGGTTTTATTTCTTGATGGTAACTTTTGATTATGTATCTGTAAAAGTTTCTTTGTAAATACTGTGTGAGGTGTGTCTAAGTTTCCAAACAAAACGATCTCTGCATTTCCAGATAAGTCACTACGTATGCAGTGTGGCACAGTTGAAGGATTTCAGCCCAGTCTGAAGATTGATAGGAAATACAGAAACATGTTTTGTTCTGGTTGCATATAATCTTTGCTCTTTTTAAGCTCTGTGAGCTCTGAAATATATTTTTGGGTTACTTCAGTGTGTTTGACAAGACAGCTTGATATTTCTATCAGAGACTTTCATATTGCAACAATCTTTGTAAGAACCACTCAAGATAAAATTCTCTTAAAAAGGCTTTCATGAAGCTTTATTTCTCCGCTCTCCTAATGTGAGTGAAGCAGCGTGTGCTGGAGACTGGAGGTGAGCGATGGATGTTGTGAAGTGGGAGATGTTCGGAATGCACTCCAGGAGAGAACGCAGGAGCTGGGTCCTGCTGCTTTGAACACTCCGTGTACTGCAGCCGTGGTTGTTGAGCGCCTGGGGGTTTTCTCGCTGCCCAGGCAGTGGACAGTGCTTGCCCTTCCTCAGGCCTGCTGCAGATTCATTCCAGAGACAACATCCCCCCTGCCCACCTCTGCCCCCGAATTTCACAAATGGTTGTGAATTGTGGGGTGTGGGAGTAATTTCTGTTGGGTTGTAGTCGGGTTTCTGTCGGGAAGCCTGCCCAAGGGGAGCGCCCTCTTCGTATCCCTTTCCCACCTCCCTGTCATTTGTAGCCACTGGCTAATAAAAGCTGCCTTCGACAAAGGTGCAGAGAGCATGTTCCACCCTGGTGGGTGACAGCGGGCTGGGCCCGGATGCTGCCAGTGCTCTGGGACAGAAGGTGGTGGTGACCTGGTCTCCAGTCCCTTGGGCGCTGCGGTTCAGGGTGTGTGCAGCTGTGGCAAGAGGCCAGGAGGGAGCCATGGGAGGGAATGGACTGGGCAACTGGAGGGAGTGTCGGGGGGAGCCAGGAATATACTACAGGAAGGTGTCTTAGGGAGTATACGACAGCTGAAGAAAGCGAAGCAAAGCTGCTTCTAGTTTTGTTTGACCTTTTTTTTTAGTTGCCAGTATTAATCCACCAGTGCCAGCTGGAGTAAAACGCGCTGTTCCAGAGTAGCCATGTTGCTCAACTTGGTTGTCGTTGGCAGTTTCTCTCCAAGGTTACTGAGCTATGTGACAGCAGAGAACAGACTGTGAGTGGCAATTAGTGTTTCTCCCTTAAAAACTAGGGAAATGGCACTTGTAGCAGGTAAAGGTTGTACCGCTGCTTAACCTGTCCTCTCCTTAAGCAGAAATAAAGGAGGAGCAAAGATAAGCCTTGTTTTAAAAGGCAAATAACATTCCCTAGTTTGGCTGTAGGCAGCACCACAGTGGCTGGGGAACAGCAGGGAGCAATCCCCTGCTCTGCCTGGGAAGCATTGAGCACCTTGTAGACCCATTAAGGCAGATCCTAGGGAAAGACTCCATTTCTGGTAGCGCAGCTCCTACAGGTGAAGCCCCCTTCCCTTGCTGAGGGAATGAAAAAAGCCACTGCAAGTTCCTGTTGCTGGAAGCAGCCACAACCACCACTCTGCCCTTGCCTTCTCTGGAATGGCCGTACAGCGGAGCGCAGCGTCCTTCGGAACGGGGGACGAGGCAGTGTAGATAACGCAGTAGCTTGCAGCACAGCTTGTCCTGAGGGAAAGCTTTAGGAAAGGCATTGCTCCAGGCCTGACGGGGAGGTTACATCTCACACCTCTGGTGTCAAAGCCATCCTTGCGACGCATCACAAAATACCTTTAGCTGTCATGTGACGGGAGCGGTTTTCCATTTTCCAGCAATTTAATGGTTTCCAGCTCCAGTAGCACGGCTGTAACTGTTCTGTGCCATTCCCTGACTGCTTCCCGCACCCACGTGCTGGCAGAAGGCGCCTGAGCTGCTGTAGCTTGCCCTCGCCTGCAGAAGGACTTGCTCAAGTCCTTCTAGGATCCCTCGCTCTCTGTGAGGGCGTTTGCCCAAACTACCTGGAACTCGGGAACAGGGCCAGCTTCAACCCACCTAATTTTGTGAGAGAAATTTGATAGTTTGATAGTTAGATCCGAATTAGCCACAGAGACTCTCCTAGACTCAGGAATACACAAACGCAATGGAGCAGCTCCACACTGACGCATCAGGAATGTGAGCTGCCCAAGTACCAAAGGGAGAAATGCATGCGCTGTACTTACACCTGTGAAATAAGAACTTTAATGTAATACAAAGGATTATTAATTCTCATTGTCATGGCAGGAAAGTAGAAATTCGGTAAAAAGCATGTTTACAATCAGCACAGCAAGGAGGATAGTGCTTCACCATTTCATGAAGAGCTCTCATTTCCAGGTATCTAAAGATTTATTATGGTACAGAGGAGGAATGGCTGGACGGGGGCACTCCGGGATAAAACCCAAGCTCCAGGTTAGCAGCGGATTCCCATACCAATAGCCATGAATGTCCCAAACGTCCCACCACTTTGCATCATCGTTTTGCCAACTCCACCCATCAGCTCTCGTCCTCTCATGCCAATCCTGAGATAAAGAAAAACACAGGAATTACATAAAAGCTGAAGCCTGACGGGTAACAGACATACAGCAGAAAATGTGTGATACAACCAGCTAATGGTTGCCTGAGCACCCAAATCAAACACTTCTTTAGTCTAAATTTAAAATGATACCTCCTGCCTCTGCAAGGAGATGGGCTGTGGTGCCCCATGCCGGAGGTACTGCAAACAAAAACAGAGCTGTTCTCTTTGGGGCACCTGAGTGACCCTCACCAATGGCCCACGTGTATTTTTTCCTGCAGTGGTATCGGCTCACCCTGTACCCTCCTGCCACGCCACTAGCAGGAACAGCTTTACCTGCTAGTGCCCCAAATACCTTTAAATCGGGGGACAAACAACTTACGCTGTCCAAGTATTTGATTTGCCGGACAATACAAAGGGTCTGAGCTGTTGTATTACCATCCTGTCTGGCTGCAGTGGCAGTATTTTTAATGCCACCAACTTAAAACCATGTTGTAAACTAACTTCCTGTTTACCACTGACACTGTGTTTTTTAATGAGAGAAACTTGAAAGGCCTGGAAGTGTACCGAGGCATTTCTGTTGTCCAGTTCCCATTTACTTGAGGTCAGACCAAAGCAAAAAGAACTGTTCTTAGGAAGCCCTTGTAATATTTGGGTTTTAAGCACTGCACTGACTGTAGGGTCTTAAGGAATTTCATACACTTGATTTTTAAAACATGGAGATTTTCCCTCAAAAATGGCACAGCAGAAGTAATGTAGCTGTGTCACTGAAGTATGACAGAACCACTATCACTGCTTCTTCTAACTACCCTAAATCTGTATTTTCTGCTAGCATTGTACCGCTTACAAATACTCTTCAGGATCTGCCCCATCCCTGGAGGTGTTCAAGGCCAGGTTGGACAGGGCTTTGAGCAACCTGGTCTGGTGGGACGTGTCCCTGCCCAGGGCAGGGGGTTGGAGCTAGATTGTCTTCAAAGTCCCGTACGACTCCAACCATTCTGTGATTTGATGATCTGAGAGAGATCAGAAAACTTTTTAAACTCTATCAGATTAGACTTGGTGCCTTTTCCTCCTTTTAGGCTCACTACCAAATAATTGCCCGCGTTTAATCACAGGTTAAACAAACTCAAGCAGAAAGAGTTCTGCAAAATATGGAAGAGCTTATTTCAGTAATTCCTTTTCACGGGTGATGTGTGCCAAAACCAGTCAGTGAGCAGTGCAAGAGCTAACTTGGAGCAGTGAGTGCTGTTTCTTTCCATGCCGGCATGCCAGGGAAAGGTGGAATATTGTCCCTCTCTGATTCACAATGGGATTGTGCCAGTGCCAGCCACAGCTCTGCCTACTCTCTTGCAATTAAGACTCGGGGTCAGTATGGTAATTGCCATTGCCTCCATGCAGGTGGATGGGACACCCAAAGCAACCACGCTGCAGATACCCGACAGTGTGCAGAGTACCTCAGGAAGCTTTAGAGTGAGGAGGGGGCTGCACATGTATCTGCACAGACAATTCATCCAGCTGCTCCTGGAGCTGATCTTTCACAGCCTCAGCTTCCCAACACAACCTCCCTTACGAAGGAGAGGAAAAAGTCTGTCAACCTGCGACCCAGAGCTGATGCCTGCCATCGCCAGCCTTTCCCATTTCAGGCTGGGGCTGAGAGCAGGCTCTGGAACTGTGGCTAATTCGGAGCCACTGGCAAAGTTTCACCTACGTGACAACGTAGGTGGACCAGAGGAGGTGGACGTAGAGGACCAGACCCGCAACTCCCTTCCCAGTCCCAGAGCAGGAGCATTTCTCTCTGGCTATCGCTCTGTCACAACCTGTCTGTGGAAGCCATCTCCTCAGCATACCTGAGGCAGGAAAACGTGCCAAACAGCGCTCCTGCAGCCATGCCCACTGCAAAGCCCATCATGAAACCCATCTTCACTCTGTCAAAGCAGCTGGGCTGCGATTGCCCATACGGGCCCACGGTCACAGGCATCTAGAAGAGAAAGCACAAAAACCCACATGGATTTACTGTTCTGTCTAACATGCTTCTATAACCAAACTGGGCTAGACACCAGGCCCGCACGCTCCAGAGCCTCTCATAAGTGTTGCACGTCGCCTGCCAAGCAGGAAAAGACCGGGAGGGAATGCCAGCGCCCTGATGGTGGCCTCGCTTCGCCCTCAGCAAGCCCCCGTGAGCGCCGCTATGTCTCCGAGAGCAGCCCCAGGACCTCACTCTGCTCTCCAGCTCCCAACCACCAGCGCACGGCGCCACCTGGCACAGCCTCCGCCGCCGGGCCCGTCCTCCCGCGCCGGCCTCACAGGCAGAGGAGCGGGGCAGCGAGTCTGCCCTTCGGCAGCCCCAGGCCGCAGTGGGCGCTGACGCCGCAGACCGCCCCAGCGGCCCCCCCCCGGGAGGGGCGGCCTCCTCCTCCCGCCCGGCGCCAAGCCTCAGCGCCCGCCTCACCTCACGGGCGCTTCGGCCGCGGCGCGCCCCTCCGCGGGCAGACCCGGGCCCCGCCGCGGACCCCCGGGAGGCCTGCGGCCCGGTGCCACCCCCCCACGGTACCTCGACTCCCCCCGGCCGCGCCGCGCCCTCCGCCGCTGCCCGCTTCGGCCTCCGCTTCCGGCGCGCGCTGTGACGTAACCGGAAAGGGCGCGCAGCCGCCCCGCCCCGTCCAGCGCCGCGGCCATGCTGCTGTGGCGGCGCCTGACGGTCCTGCGGGCGGCCCCCGCCCCCCGGTGGCTCTCGGCGGCCGCGCCGCCACCGGGACCGGCACCGGGACCGGCACCGGGTAAGGCCGCGGGGGGGCAGAGCCGCTGCCCGGGCGGGGGGCGGCGGCGGAGCCCGAGGCGCGGGCGGGCCGGGCCGGCGGAGCGCGGTCCCGCCGCTCCCGCGGGCGCCTGACGGCGGCTCGTCCTCCCCTCTCCCTCCCCTCAGGGCGAAGCGGCGATGGAGGCGGCGCCCTGCGGCCGCTCTACATGGACGTCCAGGCCACCACGCCGCTGGTAAGGGCCGGGCCGCGCCGCGCGGGGGCTGCGGTCTGTCCCCGGCCTCTCCCCCGCCTTCTCGGGTCGCGGCGGCGGGGCCGCCCGGCTGCCCCTGCGGCCGCTGCCTCGGCCCCGGGTCCACGGGGTTGCCCCGAAAGAACAGGGGGAAGGGGAGAAATAAACTTTGTTTCCCTTCTCTTTTCTGGAGCGCTCGCCTGTTTCCCCAGTTTCAGGCTCTCCCTGCGCCCCCGGGGGTGGCCCTGGATAAAGCAGCGTCATTTACTGTGAGCTGTAGCCACAGAAGCTCTTACCCGGGGCAGCCTGGGCCGTCCTTCAAAAGGCCTCTTAACTTCCACAGCCTCGTCGCCGTGGCCTCTGCGGCAGCCCCCGGGCAGTGCAGACTCCGTACCTCCCTTCGTGTTCTGCGGGTGCGCTGCGGGGGGGAGCGGTGGCAGAGCCGCCTTATGCCCACCTCTGCGGGGATGGGGATTGCTTGGAGGGGCAGCAAGAAACTCGTTTAACCAAAATACCTGTGTAACTTTTCCTGACTTTTTAAGACCTTGTGTTTCTTCTGCTTAGAAAATCCCCTTCTTCTGCGACCATCTCAATGCAGGTCGAGGTTACATGTGAGGACACAGAACGTAATTGCTGGATACTCATGTTTGCCGGCAGCTATGTTGTATATAACATGCAATAACCTCATGTTTTTGAGATCTGACCTGAGCTGGACCAAGACACTGCAGCAGAAGTGCTGCTGATCCCGGGGCAGAGGGAGCGTGGGGTGTGTAGAGGGGACAGAGATGCTTTTCATTCTCCATTTCTCTAAGGCTGGGTGGTTTGTGTCCCGCAGGATCCCAGAGTCCTGGACAGCATGCTTCCGTACCTGACCACCTACTATGGCAATCCCCACTCCAGGACCCACGCCTACGGCTGGGAGAGCGAGGCCGCCATGGAGAAGGCGAGGCAGGTGAGTCTTTGGCTCACTGCAGTCGTAGGGGTTTTCCTGCTGGCGAGGAAATTCAGTGTCGAAAGAAAATCAAAAGCAATGATGAAACTGTTGCAGTTATTTAGTTCTCTGTGGGCTGGATTTAACAGTTTCCTCTTTGCTTAGCTATTCTTTAGCAGATTTATTGCAAGAAAAAATAGTGAGATTAGAGCAACCGAAATGGCAGAAACCAATACTCTAGGCAAAAGTGCCGCAGGATTTTTGGTTTCCTGAGGTCACAAACGTGCTGCTGCAGTAATTGAGCTAACTTCATATTTTCTCATTCTCCTAATGTTAGGTATGGGTCTTTGGCATTGGTTTTTTTTTTTTGGAAGTAATGCGTACTGAGTTTTTGACTACTTAACTTTTATGTTCTTTTACGACAGGCTAATGTTTAATACCGCTACTGCTAATGACTATGGATTCCTTTTGTATTTTGTATTAATGCAGATATTTAGACTATTGTACCTGTAACATAACTTTGTGAGGTACTAGCTGTAACCCTTTCGAAGCTCAAGGGGGTATTCTGCACGTGTTTTGCTACGGTGAATGCATTGTATTTTATCTTAACAAATCAAATTTGTTTTTCTTTTTAAACAGCAAGTTGCAGATTTAATAGGGGCTGATTCAAGGGAAATTATATTTACCAGTGGTGCAACAGAATCAAACAACATGGCAATTAAGGTAAGAGATTTATACTGATAGTTATTTATTATGTTAAAATTATGGTCTTAATGACTGTATGCATCTTTCAACAGCTTTAATGTTCATGTGTTGGCTTAGTTAGCAAATATTTGCATTCCTGGATTTACCCCTTGTGGTGTTCTGCTACATACATGGAGAAAATACTGGGATGTTTTGGTGCCCAGGATGTGGTTTTGAAGACGGAGTATAATACTTACTCTTTGTCTTGCATGCACCAAATACAGTCTTTCTGCTTGCATAATTAAAATCTTTACCATGAAATATCATGGAGGTGCTTATTACAAACTTTTTTCTGGCTAAGACTAGGCAATGTTTTAACCTTTAGTATGTGGTTGTTCAGGGTTCCCATTGTATATGACTCCATTGCAAATGTTTTTAAAATGGTATTTTTGTTAATAGTGTCTAGAACTTGTATCAGTTAACATTATCACAGGCTTTTTGAAAAATGAGTGCTAATGGAAATGTGTAGTGTGAATTACGTGTCAGTACCTTTTAGATTAATGACTTTGGGGCAAACAGGGAAAATCAAAATGAATTATATGTAAATAGTAATTCCTTGTTTACGATCACTTTGTGTAAAGCTTACTTTCTTCAGTGATCTAATGGCAAGTTTTTTTGTTCATGGATTGTGCCTGACAGGGTGTTGCAAGGTTCTATAAATCCAGGAAAAAGCATATCATTACTACGCAGACAGAGCACAAGTGTGTGTTGGATTCTTGCCGTTCCTTGGAGACAGAAGGTTTTCGTGTCACGTATCTACCTGTTAAAAAAAATGGGCTCATAGATTTGAAGGTAGGTTGTTTACTGACAGAAAGAAAGTGAAAATAGAAGAGATTCTTGCTTCAAATTGATGCTCAAGAGGACCCTGTGTGCTCTTGATGATAAAGAGGGAAGGATGATAAATATCACAAGGTAGAATGAGAGTCACAGTCAAATCTCCATCGCAGTTGGAGAAGGATTTTTTGTTCTGCGTAGTGCTCTAGACTTTTTCCTCAACCAAAACATCAGTTTCTCATCCCACCATTCACCTGCTGTCATTCCTTCCCATGCAGGTGGAGCTCTTGCATACCCTATAGAGAGCCCAGTACATGACCAGGATAGAGCTGGCTTTGATACAGGAGATAGTGGTGAAATTTCGTGACGTGAGCTACATCAGACACAGCAATTACAATACTCCCTTCAGATTGCCGTCCAGGAACTGACCCTTCTGGGTGTGCTGGCTGCAGTCCTGGGATTTAGAAGTTGTATATGCTTATTTTATCATTTGTGTCCTGTAATGTAGGACAGCATCAGTTTTATTTCTAGGCCCATCATCTGGCTTGGAGAGATGTTGGGTGTTTGTGGTGGGGTAGAGGGATCAGGCCTGCAGGTGCAGAAGTGCGAGTCATGTTCTTGCAGAACTTTGCTGGCAGACTCCCTCTTTGCATGCCACTTTCTTGTATATAGTGCAGTTCCGGTATAGCCAACCTTGCTCTGTCTGGATGTGGCTTAAACTGTTGCGTGGGTGGTGAATTCATTAAAGAAAATAGTTCAGAGGAATGTATGAGACATAGCAAAAGCCTATACTGACTTGATTTAATCAAGTCAGGTGGCATGGTGCACACCAGGGTTAGCATATGCAGAAATGCAATTGATCACGCTCCTCTTCCTACAGGAATTCCATGTTCACATGGATTAATGCTCTCACCAGGACTGTTTGTCAGGACCCAAGGGGTTTGCTGGTTAAGATTTGCTAGCAAATTGAAGGTACACACAGGAATCTGCTGTTAGTCACAACTTCTGTCTGTTTGAATATTTCACCAGGAGTTGGAGGCTGCATTCCAGCCAGATACAAGTTTGGTTTCTGTAATGACTGTGAATAATGAAATAGGAGTAAAGCAGCCAATTCATGACATTGGTAAGTACGCCATGGCTTCCAGAGGCCAGCTAATGTCACTTCTGCTTCGTTTTACTTAATGTTTTCATAGCCAAGTGCTACTGTTGCAAAAGATTAGGTGTAGTATAGTTAAGGAATAAATAATGCTGTCCCAAATAAAAACTTATTTCAAAAGGGAAATGAGGATGAAATTCAGTACTTTTACAGTGAGTATTTCAGCAATGATAGACCTGTAGTACAGATCAGCTGCAGTGTTTCTTGTTTCATTCTGAATTGTACGATGGATGAAAAAATTGCACAGAATAACTGGCCAAATTGAGTTTACATACTATAATGGTTTATGGAGCGCTTGCAGTGTTTAAGAGGAGAAATGTGCAGAATTTGGGGTGGGAGGGGATGGTGAGCACCCCTTCCCCCCCCCAGTGTTGACATATACAGTCATGAACAATTGGTTTGGGGGTCAAAAGGCCACTGAAGAACCAGGTTTCTGGAACAGGAGGCAGGGAGAAGGTGAGCCAGGCTCTGAGCAGGCAGATGGAGGGACAGGGACCTCAGGACTGTCAAAGCAGGTGAAGGCAGAGCTGGGGACCCAGGGTCGTTGGAGCAGGCAGGGTGAGCGGGTGGCCCACATATGCAGCTCCTTGGATCCCACCCACGGTGGTTCCTTGATAACATTTACTGTGACAGTGACAAAACACTCACCCTGCCCCCTTCATATCCAAGATGTCCTTTTATAAGATGTTTGAGTTTTTAGACAGTTTTTAGGCTTTGGCCTGTGCCCTGGAGTTTATACTGCGTGGTTCTGGAGGGCAGTGTTTTCCCAGGCTGTGGCAGGCATCTTACCCTGTTGTGCCGCTGATATTCCCCTTACTTGGCTGCCGCATTTTTCTTTCTTTATTATGCTCAAAGCAGTGTTTTCCCCAAGGCTCTTCAAGGTTATATTTCTTCATTGACAAGTAATTGACCATCAGTGAGTTGCTTATAGGCTTGAGGACTCTATTTTCCTCCTGTGCTTATATTGTCAAGGCTATTACTGTTGTCCCACGCTTAAATCCCGGAGATACCTGGTTCCAAGCTCTGGTTCCCACAGTGAGGTCTCATAATGCCTGTATAACAGGTCTAAATAGGCCAGGACTGGGGCCTTGCAGAGTTAATCTAAGGCTCTGTTAGCATGAGACTTAGGCCTGGTATTAGCAGTAGCAATGCTGTTCTTGCTGGACCACAGGAGGACAGCTTGTCCCGTGAAAGATAATGCTGCCTTGTTGCGCAAAGGAGAGGTCTGGGATGCAACTGTGCTCGCTAAGGATTCTGTGGAAGATGAGTTGTGAGTTTTTTGATGACAAAAATACATAATATTTAAGTTCACTACCCACGAGCTATACGTTATTTTGTTGCTTGGTGTATTTTAGCTCTGGATGCAAAAACATTGATTACAGGCTTCAGGCAGGAGTAATCAGCCTGTGTGAGGACTAGTGACAATTCTGAGAACGTTGTTGAAGCTGAGTATTACACAACTTGGAAAATAGAGGAAATGGCATAAAAATACTTGGGAAGTATAAACGTGAAAGTAAGGCTGGCTTGTACTGGACTGGTGTTGAGAAGAAAAAGAATCGAGAAAAAAAAAATATTCATTTTGTCCAGCTGTGGAGTCATCCCTGTGGGGAAACTTGGATGTCCCATGTAGCCATTTGTATTTAAACTTGGTAGCTGTGGGTTTGGAAACAATCTCACTTCTTAACAGCAGAAAACTTTTTAACTTCTCAACTGAAAAAAATTGCCCGTAGTCTTACCTGCTGACGTGCCTAAACCTGTGCCTATCTAGGCATCAGATGGAATAGCTCCTACACAGCTTTAGACACTTTACCGTAAAAGAAATATGACAGCACCCATTTCTTCCTTTGTCACCTCAGAACTGGTCCCTGCTGTGAACTGATGCTTTAGATTCATTGTTGGAATCATTTTGGAATCGTAACCATTAGATGAGATAATGTGGGGGGTTTTGCTTTTGTGTTTTTACTACAGGTGAGATCTGCCGCGCACATAAGGTTTTCTTCCACACAGATGCTGCACAAGCAATTGGTAAAATTCCTATGGATGTCAACGACATGAAAATTGATCTAATGAGCATCAGTGGCCATAAAATTTATGGGCCAAAAGGTACTTACTGAAGTGCTTTTCTAGAGAATTGTATCCATGCCTACCTTAAGGTAACTACACAAGGCATGAAGTCAAACCTGTCTGTCATAGTGACTCTTACTTAAACTGTGGAAAACTACCCTAAGGCTGGACTGACTTTGGAGTAGTTCAGGCGCTGCTGCCAGACTTAGAGCTGCAGTAAGTGGGTTGTGAGGTGGCTTCACTGAAGGAAGAAACAGTATTTTACAATGGTGGCAGCGTTAGGAGGAGTGGCTTTTCAGGAGTCATCTGCTTGGTGTGAAGCAGCATTGATGCTGAAACGGTTGAAATGAAGTCACTGGGTTATAGGGCAAAGTTTAGACCCAAGTGTAACTTGCAGTGAGGAGATCAAAAAGTAACTGAGAACTTTAAATTCTTAGTGGTTTTGGTTGTCTTGTACTTCCAATGGCT
Source organism: Burhinus oedicnemus (assembly GCA_008921705.1). NCBI lineage: Eukaryota > Metazoa > Chordata > Aves > Charadriiformes > Burhinidae > Burhinus > Burhinus oedicnemus. The sequence continues at coordinate 99,484 of VFFE01005000.1, forward strand.
TCTTCCCCCCAACCCTGTTTATGCATCTTCTTTGCAGAATGGGATTTAAAATCCGGCTATGGATTTTCTAGTTGATTCTCAAATAGTATGCATGCATACTGTTTGGGAGTTCAGCTGTTATCACTGTCACAGTCCATTTAGTTTGTAACACTGGATGTAGAAAGACAGAAATCAGGTTTGCTGTATTCTGTGTGCTATTCAGAAACAAAAGGCAACATGATTTTTTTCAATGTGTCGTCTTTTTCTGTGTGAGCTCTCCTGAGGGCTGAAGACATACCTCTGGACAAGGACTAGGTTTTCAACCAATAACTTTGGGCAGGTGACAGACGTAAATTTTCACAACTTTGTATGACCAGAAATTGCAACCATCTTCCTGTGGTGACAGTCACTCGTTAGGTATGCCAAGGCGCATGAAGACATGGAAATCAAGTTTCTAGGTGAGGAGACTAGAGAGTAAAATTGACTGGCTGTCAAAACTGGCTCATCTAATCTGTCTGTTGGAAATTGGTGCCACTGATGAGTCTCCCTAATGAGAAGAGAGAGGAGGACTGGGACTGGTGCTGGCCTGGTAATCCAGTGGGAGGAGTTGTTCTAGAGTTTTCAGTTGGAAGTCAGTAAGGAAACATCAATGAATGAAATATTTGCACATAAAAACTTCAGTGCAAAGGGATGAACTTCAGCTGTGCACAGGAATTGTGAAAAGTAAGGGAAGCACCGAGTCCTTAGGTGGCTGAAGCACACTGGGAGAAACTGAGCTTCTTCTGTGGCTGAAGCTCTGGGAGCCTGAATGAAGAGGAACATGAATGGTGGGAACAAACACCATTTCCTAGAATATATTGTGCTTCTGTATGTGTTCACTACGTTTTTCTCCAGTGAGGTGTCCAAATAAGTGTTTGCTGTGGAAATAAGGAATATTCCAGACTTTGGAGTCCCTTTTCATAGTTTCGGAACTATGGGTGTATACTGAAACAGCTTTCCTTGTTTTCAAGGGGTTGGTGCTATCTATGTTCGCCGTCGACCACGTGTCAGGCTAGAACCCCTGCAAAGTGGGGGAGGCCAGGAGAGAGGACTGCGGTCTGGGACTGTGCCCACTCCTTTAGCAGTGGGCCTGGGGGCAGCGTGTGAAGTGGCACAGCAAGAGATGGAGGTATGTGGGGGAAGATACTTGTTCTGGATTCCAGAAAATAATATAACAGGGCCAGTTAGGTCTTAGATTCCTGAAGTCTTTTTGTGTCCATGTGTCCGAATTAAATTGGATTCTCCTGTTGTAACATTAAGTAAGTGTTTTGAGATCTTCAAGGATGTTTTGCAGTAATTGGAAGTTGATTTTCAGCTTTCTTAAATTTATTTTTTCCTGAAGTGGTTTGAATCATGGTTTTCTATGACAGGTTTACAGTTGACAGTTTTAGTGAAATACGGCTTTAAGTGCTGGTACTTGTCCGTTCTGCACACATATATTTGCAGCATCTCTGAAATGGAATAAATCATGTTTATGTAATGTATATTGGTAAAAGTAAGACTTCCTAGTCCATTATCATACCTATTAAATATATATAAGTTCAAGTTTACTGCAGCTTTGCAACTAAGAATGTATTTACTTTTTTTCTTAGTTTGGGCAGTAAAGTTTATTTGCCAGGTCTAAGCCTCTGTGTGCTGCTCTGTCTTTATGTGAGCACCAATGCATTGCTTACAGCTGGAATGTAAAAATCCTTTACTATAGTGCCAATGGGATGTATAAGCCAGTTATCTGTACACGTAGGATTGAGCTTCTTCCTGGGAGACAGGGAGAGATCCACCATCTGAGCTGGGTGGTTATGGGGGCCTTGTTAGAGGCTGGAGAGCCTGTGGAGGCTGAATTCTGCACGAGCTTCAGATCTGAATTCTCTTCCTTGCCTGTCAGAGTTTTGTTATTTCTAAACTAAGTAATATTTGATATAGCCTTGTTTTCTTCTAAAGCTTTTTCAAGCATGTAAAGAAGCATGAATTGCATGTGTGCGTCTGTCTGGCTGTTTCTGTGCGCAGGAGCTGACACCTTACCTTACTGCTTTTTTTAGTGTAAGTGAGCTCAGTTTTAGTCTAGAATGAGACACTGCATGCTGGCAGTTCTCATTGCGTAGGTTCCATCTTGTGAAAGCTGAGTTCACAGTAATTAGCGAGTCTTTGTCTTTATGTAGTACAGTTTGAGAGCTCCTAAGGAAATAAGGGGGACTTACCATAATAGATGCCCTTTCTTGTGTTGCAAAATGTATCATCTTATGTGTTACCTAACTGGCCTTTAAATACAAAGAACTTGGTGCTTTTATGAAAGCCAATTTGGCAACTTGTATCTATGGATCTTTCTGTATGGTTCGGAATAGTTTTGAAGGCTGAGCTAGCTAGGACCAAACTGGTAATTCTCTTTTAAAACAGAGAGGCAAAGTTTGACAGTTTCTTTTTAAGTTTCAGATGTCTTCTTTCCCTAGTCTAACCAAACCCAGCTACTTCAGTCTGTTCGTGGCTGGTGACACAAAGCAGTTTGAGTGAGGTCAAAGTGTGCACTGTTTATTATTCTCGTCTCTCTTCTGGTTTCTTTGCTAGTATGACCATAAGCGAATCTCACAACTGGCAGAACGACTGGTTACAAAAATAATGAGGGAAGTTCCTGACGTGGTCATGAATGGAGATAGAGAGCATCGCTATCCAGGTAACAGCAGCAAAATCCTGAGCCTGTTAGAACTGGCTAGCTCCTCGGGGTTAATGGCCATGAGTGAATAATGTACTTTAGCGATGCGTTGTGCAAGTGCTGCCATGTGGGGTAGGATTTGCCCTAGATTTCAGTTGATGGAAGGTTGGTTTTGTTTTTTTTTTTCCTGTTTCATTTATTTGTATGTAGGATGCATCAATTTATCTTTTGCATATGTGGAAGGGGAAAGTCTTCTGATGGCTCTGAAAGACGTGGCTCTGTCTTCAGGAAGGTAGGTGGAATGTGTGAGAAGGATAGCAGTATATTTTGGAGAGAAAATAACATCTGCTGATGGAGGTACAAACTAAGGAGTGGTCTCCTCCTTGCTACGTATTTGTGTATTCAGTTAATGAGTCAGCCTGGCATTGATTGCATTCTAAGATGGTGTTTCTCTGAAATGGCACATTTCAAATGAAGGTCAAATTTACTCATCATGAAAGAAAAAAACAAACAAACAAACAAAAAAACCAAAAAAAACCCCACACCCCAAACAAAAACAGAAAAAACAACCTAGAAATTCCTACCTGCCAGCCTTGCAGACTGGTTACCTGCAATCTGAGTAGCCTTGGCTTAAAACTGCTGGAGACTCATTCTGAAGGCTACCAGCATTTGAGCAGCTTCAGTCCTTCAGCAGGATTTCACCCAAGTGGCAGATTGTAACTAAAATCTAGCAAGGCTGGACTTCACTTTTTTTTTTTTAATCCAAATTAAATTAGATCATAGTGCCTGTGTTTAATGCAAAAGCAGAAAGAAAATTTAATACACTTTAATACACTTTTATGGAGCTCTGCTGATGTGCAGGTGTGACCAGTAACATTTCTGTTACTAAGACAAACTTGCTGCTTATGGTGCAGTTAATGGAGTGTGAAGATGCCCTCCTTTCCTCACCTTTGAGAACAAACAGTCAGCAAATCTTAAATAGAAATATGTTGGCATTATCAACAGGAAGAACAAGTCTCCACATGACTGTCTCTGAAGCCAAACACTTCTGTAATTTGAAAATCTCTTCTGAGGCTCTGTTTTGTGCACCAGAGAGCTGTAAACAGCTCTGTGGTTTGTGCTGCATGTTGTTGCCTGTAAAAATTGAGTAACAACACGTAACCAGTTTTGCCTACTGCTTCAAGGTGGAAGTTCTCTCTGCTGATGGCTATAACTAGATCACCTTGCTCTGGATTTCTCTGTGCACTGTTTTTCATTGATTTGTTCTGCTGCCAAACAGCAGCTTGGATGTCTTTTTTCCTTTCTTAATGTTCCTGTTGGTATGTTACCTTCTCTGGCTAGTTCTGTCTTGGATTCTTTGTCTTTTTTTTCCATGGCCTTCACTTCAGCTACCTCTTAGTCTGCATTCCCGCTGCTTCTGTTCAGCATTGTGTTTATTCTTACTGTGTTATCTCTTCTTACCTCGTGCTCCTAATTTATTACCTTCAGTCCTCTCTAATGCCTGCCCCTTCCATTCTTTTTCTTCAGCAGCAGAAACACCACTATTCTTGCGTGTATTCACTGGTTTCTAAGAGGCTGGGGAAGCTGATACAGGTTGTTGTAAAGAGTCATAGTAATATTAAATGTCTCTAAGTGACTTGGTCTTTGTTGGAGGAGATTAGCAAAGTGTTACTTCAGTGTAGCATCTGCACATGAACAAAAGTTTGAAATCTGCCTGCCTTCCCTTTCCCCAGTGCTTGCACGTCAGCTTCTCTGGAGCCTTCCTATGTTTTGCGGGCAATTGGAACAGACGAAGACTTGGCTCACTCATCTATAAGGTGCGTGGAGTGGTCTTCCCTAATGGTTCCAAATATTTTTCTTTTCTACTGAAAGTAGGTGGTAGATTTGTTCCACCCCTCCATATGCACGTTATTCTGGTCCTTAATGGTTTTCTTTTGGTTTAGATTTGGCATTGGTCGTTTCACTACAGAAGAAGAAGTGGATTATACAGTGCAGAAGTGCATACAGCATGTTAAGAGGCTGAGGGAAATGAGGTGAGCCATCTTCTTACTGAACGTAAGGACTTCTTAGGGGTATGATAATCATTTGAAGAGTTGGATTTAGTTGAAAGTAATTGTTTGCTTCAAAAATCTGGTGGTGTCTCTGTATATAAGCAAGCAGTGTTGCCGGAGTGGGTAGTGGACCTGATCGTAACAATAGTGACAAATTTTTAAGGAAATAAACCTGATAACAAATCTTCTCCCAGCGCCTGCCTTTGTCAGGGAAAGAATATGAGTAGGGCAAGCACATAGGGCAGTACCTAGAGGTTTCTAAGCCAGAGATGTTATTACTGTGTTTATGTATGGATAAGTTGTTTTATTTTGGTGAAATTGAAATGCTTCTGACTCACCTGGACAGTGTCAAATGTGAGGGCACATCTAAGAGATGTGAGTACTTTATGCCCAAAGTGGGAGCAGGAAGTGAGGTGTAGCACCTGCCCTCTCACCTCTTGTATTTTGGGCTGAGGACACAGTTGAGGACTGATAGTCTGAAGCTCACTGACCTCCAGAAAGGGAAGATAGGTAGATAGGCGTCTCCTCATTTCTTGTGTAGTTGATGAAATTGTCTGTTTGGTTATTGTTGATGTTGTCCTGTGCACATTAGATAGGCCTCATTTGTCTCCTTTCTTTACAGCCCCCTCTGGGAAATGGTGCAGGATGGAATTGACCTCAAAAGCATTAAATGGACTCAGCACTGAGGAAAACATCGCTGTCCATGGACTAGATGTGGATTAAAATGCATTTTCTGTACATTCCTGAACAAATTATGCAGCACTTGCAATTTGACTGGAAAACTACCCTTTCTGATCACAAAGTCTAAGAAGCCAAAAATTAAAATAGTCTTTATCCTGGAGAAGGGCATATAACACCCATTGCATTTATATTGACACACAGGAATTTATGCTAAAACATAATTTATTTGGAAATGTATTTTCTAGTAAGAAAATGAAATCAGTGTGTTACTCCTGGGCCAGTGGAATCCTAGCAAGAGGTTGTTGCTTCTCAGTGTAAGACATCCCGTGTAGCTCTTCTGCTCGCAGCACAGACCTATTGCCAGGCCTCCAGTTCTTTCTGGTTGAGGTGGTCATCATCCTGCAACAGCAGCTGGTTTTGTGCTGCTCAAATGCGTTGTATTGTGAGAAATTCTCAGATAGGGAGAAGCTTGGCATTTCTAGAGAAAAGGGATGCCTCGGTGTCGCTATGTGACTTCACAGTTAAGTTGTACGTGCAGTTAAGAACAATTTTTTTCCCGAAACAGTATTTTTGGCTCTTTTTCCTTGATTTTATCCTTTTTTTTGGGGGGTGATGCTTGTACAGACCAATGTGCATTAATCCAAAACATCCTTCTGCGTTACAGAGTTTATGATACAATGATGATGCACTTTGCTGTCCTCTCCATTGTGTTTTTTCCATGCAATTTTTTTCTAAGTAAGGAAAGAAAACTTGAATGACTGGGGAGGGGGATCGGCAGAATATGTCAGCTTCAGTTGCAGTACCAGTTTAGTTGGAATGTGAGTGGTGGTAGTGGTGGGGAGAGCAGATAAAGTGCAATGTCTTAATGCAGTCTGTATTTTTTGTTGGTCTGTTTTTTCTGCCCTTGTGGAGTCCTTTGCTGTTACTCATAGTTTGCCTATGGGCCATTGGCTTCTGTTGCTTTAGGGAGTCTTGCCCAGTGGAGCCTGCATGTTTTGTCTGGAAATGAGAACATGCATGTGTGGAGTTTTCTTTGGGTGACAGACTGTTCTTCTGTCTGACTAGAGACTTACATGGGAATCCGTTCCCTGCAGATGCTGGGGGAAAGTGTCTGTTAAAAAGGGTTTGATGAGACATTGGTATCAGTGTTTCTCCTTCCTTACTTTTGTTGACCTTTCCAGTAGGCAACTTAACCCCTTATTACGAAGTGCCTTTGTATCAGTTGCAAAAGCAGACAGCTCTCAAATTAGTTTGTTGATTGATGGGTGCTGTATTAGCTGCTGAATTTAGTTTACCCTATGGACAGTATGTCTTCAGTTTTGGGTGGTATCTGCTTCAAGGATGAACCGTGTAATGTAAAAACTGAAACTTAAGTCTCACAAGGTGGATTGTGTTACAGAAGCTTGTTCTGTTTTTTTGATACCAAGGCCAGATTTGGTTGTTGGTAATGCAAAGCTAATCCTCAATTGTTCTGTTTGAAATTATTAGCTTTAGCAGTTTTAATATTGTAGGGCTGGCACCTTATATTTCATCACAACGTTTTTAAAACTACCATATGCATAAATAGGTTTTAGAGGTGTTATATGTACTGTGTTTTATCCTTGGGCCATATATGTGTTCTGGATTAAGCATGTGATAACACTTTCCCAGCATGTTTTAGAACTATATGTTTATGAAATTGTTCTTTGTGTTTCATGGATGATATAAAAATATAGATAAGACTTAAACTTGGCTACTTTCAGTCTTTTCGGAGTCACCTTTCTAGCTGAACTATGCAGCACAATCAATAAGTTGCTAAATTGCAGTCTTTCATTAGAGAACAGAGAAAGATAAACTAAGTTTTCTGCGAATGCTGTTAGAAGCTCTTTCTATTATCAAGTCAACATTTGACTTTTGATGAGTCATTCTTCTCAGTGCCTGATCTGAGCTATTTTTTTTTAAACTCAAATAGCTTAACTTGTGATTATTGTGAGGAAAGAGACCTAAATCTTGAAGATTCTGAGCACTTCTTATGTGCTAAGATTTAAAATATAAATTCTATATGTAAAAACTCATTCACACTGTTAACAAATGTTTGTTTGAAAATGCTTATAGGACAAGATGAGGAAAAATTTATAGTGGAGATACTTTTCCCCAAGACAGAAGGAAGTACTGCCAGGGGTGAATATCTAGTTGTACATCACTGAATGCAGTTAATGCTTTTTGTATGGGGAAGTAAATTTCTTTGGGAGGAGAATATTTACAGGTGGAGCTGCCTGTAACTCAGAAGTGAGGGAGCTGTGGGGTTTTGTGGGTTTTTTTGGTGATTAATTGGAGCCATCTTCAGAGCATTAGATTAATAATACAAGGGGAGGATACCAGGAAGGTGAGGATTTAGTGTCACCATTTTGCAAGTGTCATAAAAATTGAACCAGTGTGACAAATAGGAATAAAATAAATTTCCAGTAGTGCAAGATGGTTAGGTAATACATGAGGGGAGCAAAAAATTCTACTTGATGGATTTTAGTGTTTATAAACGCTGACAGAGCTTATCACCTAACTACAAAAATTATCAAATATTTCTTCGGGAAGGATAATACAGAATTAGACAGTTACCTGTTCTGGACTTCAGGAGACAGAGAGGAAGAGGGTCAGTTAACAGATTTGTTGACAATGTTATCCAGCCAACCATAAACTTACTGGGGACTTTTTTAAATGATAAATTAACATAAGCACTATTGCTCCCAACAAAATACCGCCTCTTGTCTTTGATCTTTTATCTGCCTGATTGATCGGCTTGCTGTTCTCTGTCTGGTGTGACTTCAGTCATGGTCTAACTGTTTTCAGTCAAATTGTTTCTGCTAATATGTATGCCCTGTGCTTTGAAATGATACAGTTTGCCAAAGCTGCGTCCCAAAAAGTTGGCCTAGGAGATCTCTTCTCCACTACAGACAGTTCTGATAAAATTTCAGGATAGTGAATAAGGTCCTGCACTGGAAAAAAGCAAATGCCAGTTTTTAAAATGGACAAGCTGAGTGCTTGAGAGCGCCGAGCACTCTGACAGCTGATGTTCCTCCTATTGATCTGCAAGAGAGTAATAAAAAAAGGCTGGTACAAGATGCTCTTATAAGAAGAAAAACTCATACTAAGAAGCGATCAAAGTGGGTTTGTGCTGAGTAGGCATAGTAAAACAAAGAAGGTGTTTAATTTAGTTTTGAAAAGTAACTATACAGGATCAATAAGGCACATCATAGCTGACTGACAGATTTTAAGTATATATAGAAATGAGGAGAGTATTTCTGTGAGGACTATTTCTGTTGAATATTTTTCTAAATGGTCTGGAAACAAGATTTGCAGTTGACATGTAATAATCAGAAAGGAAAATACAAAGTAATATGAATCGTTTAGTAAACTGGGTTCATTTATCCAAACCACATCCTTGTACAGATGAAGGAACAGGACCAGAGGTGGTGTGTACAGAACGGTCTCTCTAGGGTGCTGGACAAGTAAGGAGCCTGGGATTTGGGGTAATGTTTCCAGATTAATGGTGTAGCAGAAGTATAATGCAAGGAGGAAGACATTTTTATTTCAGATGTGGAATCAGCACAATGGGTGCTGGTTCCCTCAAGCTTTACTTTAAAATGTCCTGTGTACATTTTTTTCCCCTAGTCGTGTACGTAACACCCTACTTCAGTTTTGGTTTAGGTAGAGAAGACGGGTAAATTAGCTCCCTCTCAATAGTTTCATAGTACCCAATAAAGGCAAATCCTATTCTCTTCTAACACTGTTTTTCTTTTGTCTGCCTTCTGCCACGTGCATAGTACGGGGGAGCATACTGGACATTGCTACCAATGATCCCTGTCTTTTAACCCTCTGCCTACCAGTGTTTTGCTTTCCAGAGACACTTTTCCCCCTGCTGTTTGTACCTAACCGCATCATGCTGCCACCTCCTCTGTGGTGTACCCTTGGTCACTTTGCGTGCTCCTAATACTAGTTCAGGATTTTGTTCCCTCTCATCCACTCTACAAACAAATCTGCTTCTGTTAATCTTCAGTGAATTAAATATTCTCTCTCCATGAAAATTTGGGTATGGCTGAGAAGACAATTGGAGACCTGTGGAGGTAATCTGTGTCACAGGCATCTGCTCCAGACTTTGCTCCAGCTGAGCCGCAGCACAGACCAGAATGCTTGAGGTGCAAGGACACATGCTGGTATGCACTGGCTGTCCGGGGCACCAGGAATTGCTCTCGAGTGTGCCTTCATATCAGTAGAGACACAGTCTAGAGGCGTACTGAGGATTATGGAGTTTGGTCCTGGTTTTTTGCTGCTTCACACAGTAAACATCACAAGTCTCTCCACCCAATGTTACTTCAGCCACAAAAAGCAACATGATGACTCATCACATTGCACAAAAGCTGAAAAGTCCCAGTTTTCTTCTGACCTGGGTTACTCCAGCGCTGCCCTTTTGATATCCTACACCTTCTCGCAGCTGCAGGGTGGCCGATGCAGCCCGGGAAGCGCTGCAGTGCTGCAGAGCGAGGCCTTGAGCTGCTGGTGCTCCTGCTGCCCCTCACGTACCTTGGGCAAGCGGCTCTCCAGGGTGTCTGGTGAGCTGGGCTGCGGACACCTCCGGTGACTCCGATGGCCCACTTCTCTCAGCTGTGTCGAGGGGTGCTTGCTGGCAGATAACCCTGCCTAGCGTCACTAACGCTGTAAAAAGACAAATTACTGGATACTACCTACAGCAATGAAGGAGTGATGTGTAAGCAGATGGCACACATAGCAAGACAAAAAGGAGGTGTTAGCTTGACAGAACCGATAAATGTTCAGGGCAGCCATTATCATAAATACCAAATAGAGTACAAAATCTGTAAAACCAGGGCTAATAGGGAGAAGATAACAAGTGTGGGTTGTTTATTGGGAGGGGATGGGGATGGTAAAGGAGGAGTAGAAAGAAGGGATAAACAAATCATGGAGCAGGGGTTATTGCAGCCCCAGGCCTGATCCCGTCACACCATTCGGCACTGGTTTCTGTTAAGTGACGAAAAACCACCAGGTTACCTGAATTGTCAAACTCCCCACTTCGCTGGAAAAGTGTTTGCAACATGAGGCAGTGATTTATTTTCATTCATTTCATGCAGGAGACTACACAGGGTGTTTTCACTGAAAATGGATGCTGCTGCAGTACCCGTGTCCACTGAAGCGGGTGACAGAGCGGCTCCTGAGGTGTCCAGCTGTTCTGCAGCTCAGGACACTCTCCAGTTACTTGTGTTGCACCTGTATTTAGTCAAGCAAAGGACAAATATAGATGAGGGCAGTTACACTCAAAAGGGCATCGACCCAGGGTGATCTGACTTTCATTTTAACTCTGCAACCTGGTGCTAAGCGAAGAAACTGGAAAACAGTCTCCTCAGCGTTCTTTTGTTGGCCGGAAGTTCCTTTCCTCAGCAGTAACCCTCAGTTACACCACCATTAATTTCCAGACAACGTGTCACGCTATCACCGTATCGCTATTGTACCAGAGGCACGACCCTCGCACCGCGACCCCGACCTCGCTGTGCCCGGCCCCCTCGCTGTGCCGCTGCCGCAAGCGGGGTCCCCGCTGCCCGGGGAGGCGGCGCCCGCCGCTTCCCGCCCCGCCCCGCTCCCCTCAGGCGAGGCACCGCCCGCCGCGCGGCGCACGCGCCCTCTGCCCCGGGCGGGGCGGGCTGGCAGGAGGCGCTGCGCGCGCCGACGGGCCCCGCCCTCCTCGGGCAGCCTGGCCCGGGCCCCGCCCCCTCCCTGGCGGCGCCGCATCGAGGCGGCCATTTTGTGGCGCGGGGCGGTCGGTGGCGCTGGGCTCGGCGCGGAGCGGGGCCCGGGGCGGTTCGGCTCCGGTCTAACCCTTTTTCCCGTACAGATCCCTCGGTAAGAGCGCGGCGGCGCCCGGGCGGGCCGGGCCGCCTGCCCTGCCCCGCGCTGCGGGCCCGAGGCGAGGCGAGGGGAGGGAGGCCGGGCGCGGCGCGGCTGGCACGCGTCCCCGCGCAC
>VFFE01005000.1:110903-190589 GCA_008921705.1 Burhinus oedicnemus
AAAAAAAAAAAAAAAAAAAAAAAACAAACCAAAAACCAAACCCCAAACAAACTAAAAAACCCCACCAAACAAAACTAAAACCAACCAACTAAACTCAACCTAGTGTTGAAGTGGGTCCCAGAAGTACAGCAGGAAGTCTGTGAGAGCTTTCTTTTGAAAAAAACCACTCTCGGCTGTGGTTGTAGTCACTCTTAAGCTTACCCATTCTTCATAGTGGTTTTCTTACCCACCTCCTCCTGCTGGGGTTAGGCAGAAAAATCAGCAGGTTGTTTCCTCAGTGGACTCTTCTCAAGGTTGTTTCATGGGCTGTTTGTGTCTAGTGGATGGTGGTTTCTGTATAGCTTTCTGTATAGCTGGTAGGCATTGTGGAGAGTCTCTCCCATGAAGTCCCAGAGGCGTGGTGTGTGGGAGCACCTGTTGATGTTTGCCTAGTTAATACGCTCTTAACGCATCAGGTTGATTGGAAAGGATGTCTTTACCTATAAGAGTGATGGAGATGGTTTTCTGTGAAGTCGAGAGAATTGAGACTTGTACACAAAAGTAGATGGTGTTTGGTGGAAAGGTTAAACATGGTAGAGTGGAGTTTGGCACCTTTTCTGAAGAATGCTGCTTGGTTTTGTTTATGTTGTTTCACGTTATAGCACGTTGTCTTGGTCCACTGCAAATCTCAAACTTGTTTTCAGTGTTGTGAAGAGGAACATATGCAACGCTGTGGTTGCTGTACTGGAAATATATCAAATAATTCGGGTTTTTCTTCCGAATGGGAAGTTCCTTGTGCATGAAAGATTTATCAGCTTCTTAAAGCAGGTGCGTTTTTGCATGAAACTATTTTTTTTCAGGTGATTACATTCTTTCCTGCATTGTAAACTACTGTTTGATGCTGCTAGATCTGAAAGTACATAGTTGAATCATTCTAATAGAGGACTACTTGTTTCTCTTAAAGGTCTAATAAAAAGAAAAAAGGTCGTCTTTTCCTAAATGCATTTGCCGTTTTAATATAAATCTGAAGAGCCTAGTGTATCTTTATCACTTGTAAGTCTGCTGTTAATGTCCTGGAAGATCTGTGAATATCTGTGTTTGTTTTAAATCCTGCTGTTAGGGAGTTTGTGGATGGTTTGGTAGTACTTCTTTCTTGAAGTTCACTTTGGTAATGATGCCTGTAACTGAAAATGGCTTGTTCAGGTCATGTGAGGAGGAGGCAGTTAGTTGTTCTTGGTGTGATTTATTTCTGGATAGTCTTCCAAAGAATCACAGTTTTAGTATGAGATGGTCTACTAAGCAATGAAAGAGCGAGGGTTTTCCAGCCCTTCTTTAAATACAAAATACATGTGTTGCCACTTAAAATGTTTGGCTCTTTTGTTGAGTTATAATCCCAGGAAGACAGTTTTTATACAAGGATGAAAGAAATGGGCATTTGATCAGGATTTGGATAATGAAATGACAGACTACATCTGAAAATATAGTGTCTCGGTGGAGAGTTCTTACTGTGTGCTCTGTAGAGCTGACTACATAGAGGTGGCTGTGAAATACCACTTAGTTTCACCAGTTTGTGTGACTCCTGAAGAATTCTTCGTGTGCAGCTATAGGGAGGTTTTCTGAGGTGCGGCTTATGTTGCTTTGTTCAAGTAAGAAGGTACACAATTGATGGAAGGAGGACCGTTATTGATGGAGAAAGGGTTTGTTAAAATTCAGGGGGTTTAACTATTTACTTCTTGCTCTTTGCCTTTGAAAGAGTGAGTTGTTCACCTACTGGTGATGGGAAAACTTGAAAGATCCTTTGAATGTTTTCTGGTTCTTCTGTACTCTTTGTGGAAGGCATATTCATGTCTTGAAACCATACAAAAACCGTGCAATGCAATTACCAACAAGTCACACAGGGATAAGGTATTAGAAAACGCACTCTTACTCTTGTGGTTGTTGTATGTCTCAGTGCCTTGTGGTGGTCGCAGGTTTGAACTTTCTATGTATACAGTTCTTTGTGGGCTGTTACTGCTGTTGTGTTGCCTGCATTGATTTTTGCCTCCATTTATTCTTTATTGCAGTCTAAAAGTTGGTTTTAATTGGTTGCCCACAGGATTGGCTTGGCTTCTGCTACTTGTTAAGAAAAAAACATCTGTCTTTGCAGGTAAGAGCCTTTGAATTGAAGACTTCTTTATACGCATATTGAGTACATCTTAAGAAATATTTGAAGCTTTTGGAATCTGTGAATTGGTATCAAAACACTTGGGTCAGATAATCTATAGCTAGTCTCTTTACTTTGCCTCTCACTGGTGATGGTGGTTCTGGCAATGTTGTTCTTGTAAACAGAATTTTCTGCCAAACTAATGTTTTGTTGTTTCATCAGCATGTGGTAGTCCGGAACACTCTCCCAGTTATTTTGCACTGTTGGAAAATGTAGCTACTTTGCTGCAGGCCACAGGTCTGCATGTTTCTAACTATTGGAGTTTAAAAATGTACAGTAATTGGTTCTAACAGGTTTTGCAGCATTTAAAGGGATTGTAGTCATCTCTGAACTAATTTGAACCTATCTTAATCTAACAGGTTAACTTTAGCCTTTTTTTAAAAAAAAAAAAAAGGCAAAACTGTGGTCTGCAATTTTAGCTCTTACTAGACAGTCTCAACCTGGATACTTAAAATTCCTCCTACAATACCAGTTTTACTCCAGTTCTTAGTTTTCATCCAAGAACTGCCAAATATGGTGTGTGTGTGTACGTACCGCATGGGTATTGTATGTCCATACTCCCCAGGGACTAGGTTGAATCTTCTAAAGTTTTCTTAATTTGAAAAATGCATACATCTTAAAAGTCTAGTCTGGCGTTTCTATCAGTTTATGCATATGACCCAAATTCTGCTTGTTTTACTGACTAGCACATAGCTGGAAGATGGAAGAAGTAATATTGTCACTTTGTACACATTTTTGCAGTGTAACATCAACGTTTTTGAAGACGTTACTGTCAAGACACATAAACTTGCTGTTAAGGTTTATCAAATGAGCTGAATCTGATTGTCAGCAATCTTTTACTCCATTTTTTTGTCTCTGCTAATGGGCATGACATGTCTGTAGTACAGCTCTAGGATTTTGGGCTTCTGGTCTCTTCAAAAATATACCAAACACACAAAATTACAACAAAAACCCCTTTTGCCTTAAAGTATCTTTTTGTACAAGGGGGAAAAGCAGGCAGCGTGAGAACATATCTAACAGCCCAACAAAAAGCCTTCAATGCACACTTAACAGGCACGTAGCCTGTTCTAATGTTGCCTCTGCATGTATGTTGATCTTTACAAGTTAACAGTGAAATATTTGAGCAGGCTTTGCTTTTTCGTTAGTTGGAAAATTTGAGTGAGTGGGTTATTGTCTCTCTAAGTGGAAAAAATGGAGCTAGTGAGTGCTTAGAAATGTGAAACTTGTCCGTTTTGGTCCATGTGATTTTTCTTTAAATCACAGAAGTGAAACTAATACTTTGTTAGAACACTGAAATCCTGAAAAATTTGAAGCAGTTTTGTTTTGAGTTGCCAAAAATATTTGATGGGAATAAAGAAGACCTTAAAGTTCTTCTTATTCATACCATGCTACTATTAGCTCTTGCTTAATAGTAAGCATTTGCTTAATATCATACATGAAATTAACTATGCTGAAGTCATTGCAGCTAGTTTTTCTAGCAACTATGTGCCTAAGCAGCTATTTGGTTGGGGTTTTTTGTTAATAGTGATTTAGTGAACCTAAATAGAATACTTGATAACAAAACTTCACGATAGCTCTTGGCATTTATAATGAAGTTTTGAATTTAGTGCAAGGTTGAAACACTTGCATTATCCCAGAAGTTATGTAAATGTTCAAATGCTTGAACGCTTAAGAATTCTTTTGTGACCTTATCTGTTCATTTGTTTTCTGGGCTAGATTCATGGAATCATTAGTAAATGCAGTTATCTAGCAGGTGGCAGTTCCGATAAAGAATCAGCAGATCCGAGCAGAAAAATGTTACCAAGTTGCCTTTGTTCAACTAATGGCTGTATCAGATTGTCATCCCTTTTGTTTTAGTAAGGAAATCATCGAATCATAGAATGGTTAGAGTTAGAAGGGACCTGAAAGACAATCTAGTTCCAACCCCCCTGCCCTGGACAGGGACACCTTCCACTAGACCTGGTTGCTCAAAGCTCCGTCCAACCTAGGCTTGAACACCTCCAGGAGTGGGGTACCCACAGCTTCTCTTGGCAGCCTGTTCCAGTGCGTCACCACCCTCACAGTCAAGAATTTCTTCCTGATATCCAATCTAAATCTCCCCTCTTTCAGTTTAAAACCGTTCCCCCTCATCCTATTGCTCCACTCCCTGATCAACAGTCCTTCCCCAGCTTTCCTGGAGCCCCTTTAGGGACTGGAAGGGGCTCTAAGGGTCTCCCCGGAGCCTTCTCCAGGCTGAATAACCCCAACTGTCTTGGCCTGTCCTCATAGCAGAGGTGGTCCAGCCCTTGCATCATCTTCGGGGCCTCCTTTGGTCCTGCTCCAGCAGGTCCGTGTTCTTCTTATGGTGGGCTCCCCAACATAAGGTGGGATCTCACCAGAGTGTAGTAGAGAGGCAGAATCTCCTCCCTTGCCCTGCTGGCCACCCTGCTGGGGATGCAGCCCAGGATGCAGTTGGCTTTCTGGGCTGTCAGTGCACACTGTCTGCTCATGTTGAGCTTCTCGTCCACCAGCACCCCCAAGTCCTCTTCATCAAGGCTACTCTCCATCCATTCTCTTCCCAGCCTGTATTTGTGCTTGGGATTGCCCCAACCCATGTACAGGACCTTGCACTTGATCTTGTTGAACTTCATGAGGTTTGCACAGGCCCACCTCTCAAGCCTGTCCAGGTCCTTCTGGATGGCATCCCTTCCCTCCAATGTGTCAACCTCTCCACACAGCTTGGTGTTATCGGCAAACTTGCTGAGGGTGCACTCAATCCCACCGTCCATGTCGCTGGCAAAGATGTTAAATAGTACGGGTCCCAGTACTGACTGACCCCTGAGGAACACCGCTTGTCACTGCTCACCACTTGGACATTGAGCTGCTGACCATAACTCTTTGATAACTAATTTTCTCTTGGATAACTAAAAGTAATCTCCCATTTAACACAAGAAACTTCAAATGTCTAACTCCTGATGCATAAAAATTTCTGAAACTCATTTCTTTGTATAATAGGTAATAGAGAAAAGGTAAGCCTCCTAGCAAGATTTGCTATTATTATTACTTTCGTTTTCGAAACATAGGTGCAAAAACAAGGATGCTTTTATACTGCTTGCTTGCCTCAGGATCATGTACTCTAATTCAAAAGCAATCCTGTAACATAATGTAGTAAACTTCGGTTTTACAAGCCCCTTTAGTATGACTTCCTTAAAATAGGCAGAATTTTCACTTTAACTTTAGTTTCAGAGATTGTTATCAATGTTAGGCAAATTCAAAATAAAACTGCAGAATCATTGAAAAATACTGCTGTTTTAAAACAGTGCAAAAAGTCTTACATGCTTTCATAGTTGTGTACAAAGATGTTTCTTACTTTGACCTGCTTTTTTCACATGGGCCAGTTATTTTGCTGTTGGAAAATGATTAAGCAGTGAACTTTATTCTCAAGTTAAATGTGTGACTATAAGAGATAAATGCAAGATGTTTCTTTTGTTACCTTGCCATGGAGATGGGAAAGTTGTTTTTTTTTTTTTTTTAAAAAAAAACCAAAACCAAAAAAATCCCTGAGGCTTAGTGTATATTCCCCTTTCTGTTGCTGCCATCCCTTAGTGGAGTAGGGGTTTTCTTAGTAGTATGTACAGCTAGATGTTTATTTTTGGTTTTGGGTTTTTTTTGTTTTTTTTTTTTTTTTTTTTAGACCTTCTCATGTTTGTCTTGCAAGTTCCACAGTCTCTCTTTCAAGATGGTGTAGTAAGGAATCAGACATTCATTCACAGCAGCTAGAACAGCAGAGCTGACTTTGTGCCAGCAGGCTTTTCCGCTCTTTATTTGAGGGAGAAAGGTCCTCTGCACTTTTCTGGTGTTGACTGGATGTGGGCCAGTGCCCTGTAATACCCCGGTATGTTGCTTGAGTTCATTAATGTATGGAAGGGGTTAGCTCTGGTTTATTGGGCAACACAATAAAATACTTGAGTACCCATTTGAGTAATCTGAAGTTCCATCAGGCAAGCAAATGAATTGCTAGCTTTTTGGGTTGTCCCCGTGCGCCCCTCCGCCCCGCCCCCCCCGGAAGAATTTCTACTTTGTTTTCAGTAAGTACTGAATTCAGCCTTACTTAAAATGTGGTTAATTTGTTGGATAGTGGCTTTACTTAGTAGTTAAGGATGTATTCAAGGCGTGTCTATTCTAAAGTGATTGGAAGACCTGGACAGGCAAATGCAGCTGGCTTAAAGATTTGACTATATGCTGGGATGCAATACTTAGCTGAACGTGACGTGTTGGGAGATAGTTACTGATTGTAGTTGGTCATAGCTTTGGTATACGGCCAAAAGTCTTTGTTGATGTACTGCCTCCTGGTGTTGCATTGTATCGTCTGGTTCATCCTTGATTTCAAATGCTTAGTTAACAGCAGTTGTATGTGACTAATGGGAGTCCTGAAGGTCTTCCATAGAGATACTGAACTGGCTTGTACTTAGGAAGTCAAGAAGTTTCAGAGATGAAGTGGCTCAGGTGAAACAAGGTGCTACTGCTGATGGTTTAGGATGGGAGGCTGGCTTCTGAACTGATGAATTGTGCTAGTATTAATGTGATGCTTTCAGTCTTTACTGAAGGTTTGTGAAGAATAAGTGAGAATTACCTAGTTTCTTGTTTATCTTGAACTTCTGATATGACCTCAGGTTCTTCTGTAGAATGCGTACAAGGTAACTGTCAAGATCTAACTGTCAAAATTGATCAAAATTCTTAAGCTTCCACTAGCTCAGCTGTCATTTACTTGTGCCTGAGGTGGAAGGTGTAATATTGGACAGAGCATCTGCAACTATTAAAAAATTATACCTTGTTTTTGAAAGTTGTAAAGGCCAAATATCTAGCTAGGATATGCATTCATCTACTTTAGGCGACGTCTGTAGGGTCACAAAACATCCGGGACTAGTGTATAACAGTTAACTAGCTTCATGGTCACCTAGGCCTCTTACCTTCCCAAGGAGGAAAATATAAGATCAGTGTAATCTAAATGGTCCCTGTTAGGATGTCGTGTGAGTCTCACTGTTTCTGGTTGTCTGTAATGGGTTTTGTTCATAACCAACCCACTGTTACATTCCTAGTCGTCATCTCCTGGCAGGAGATACAATCTGTCCCCAAATGAAAGAGAACTATTTCTCATAGATGTGCAGAATTTTTTTGCAGTCACTTTGCCAGCTACAGTGGATACCATATCAGTGGATGGTAAATTAATTTTGCTTGGCTAAAATACTCATTTTGCTTACATTAAATATTCAACTATTGATATAATAGTTCTGTTTTTTTGATGTTCCTTATGTTTTGTTTTGGTTTTACTGACACTTGTGGTTCTTAGTTTAACAGTTATTTTGGAATTTCCAGTGCAAAATGTATACTGATTTTGGTGATAAATGTTTAATACTTCAATCTGTATGAAGTGAACAAACAGGAATAAGGAACTTGGAATATAAACATGCTTAATCTTTGCAAGATGATGTTAGGTGTATGTAAACAAATATAGTAGATGGTGTCTGTAGGTAATTGCATGGTGTCATAAACAGTAGTCTGACATAGCCGTTGCCTTTTCTCATCTGCAGGTGTGTGTTGTTTCAGCGCAGCATGGCTGTGGTCATCCGCTTGCAAGGTCTCCCGATTGTGGCGGGGACCATGGACATTCGCCACTTCTTCTCTGGATTGACCATTCCTGATGGGGGCGTGCATATTGTAGGGGGTGAACTGGGTGAGGCTTTCATCGTTTTTGCCACTGATGAAGATGCGAGGCTTGGTATGATGCGCACAGGTGGTACAATTAAAGGGTCAAAAGTAACACTGCTGCTGAGCAGTAAAACTGAAATGCAGAACATGATAGAACTCAGTCGTAGGCGTTTTGAAACTGCCAATCTAGATATGCCACCAGCAAATGCTAGCAGGTCAGGACCACCACCTAGTTCTGGAATGAGTGGAAGGGTTAACTTACCTACTACTGTACCTAACTTTAATAATCCTTCTCCTAGTGTAGTAACTGCTTCTACTACTGTGCATGAAAGCAATAAAAACATATCTACATTTTCTACTGCCGGTGTGGGGACCGCACCTCCGAATCTTGGGAGTACCTTTGGTAGCCCAACATTTAGCTCAACTATACCTAGCACAGCATCCCCAATGAACACAGTACCTCCTCCACCAATCCCTCCTATCCCAGCTATGCCGTCTTTGCCACCAATGCCTTCTATTCCCCCAATACCTGTTCCACCTCCTGTGCCCACACTGCCTCCTGTTCCTCCGGTTCCTCCAATACCCCCTGTGCCCCCTGTACCTCCAATGACACCTATGCCTCCCATATCAGGAATGCCTCCTATGAATCCTCCACCTGTAGCACCTTTACCCACTGGAATGAATGGGTCTGGAGCAGCAGTGAATATGAACAGCGGCTTGAATCCATTGTTTATTGGTCCCATGAATCCTGTAAATCCTATCCAGATGAATTCTCAAAGTAGTGTCAAGCCAATTCCAATCAATCCAGATGATTTGTATGTCAGCGTTCATGGAATGCCCTTTTCCGCAACAGAATCTGATGTGAAAGATTTTTTCCTTGGGCTCCGTGTGGATGCAGTTCATATGCTGAAGGATCATGTAGGTCGAAATAATGGAAATGGACTAGTTAAGTTTTTTTCTCCTCAAGATACGTTTGAAGCACTGAAGCGAAACAGAATGCTGATGATTCAGCGCTATGTTGAAGTTAGTCCTGCAACAGAGAGACAGTGGGTGGCTGCTGGAGGCCACATAACTTTCAAGCAAACCATGGGTCCCTCTGGGCAGTCACACCCTCCTCCTCCCCAGGCTCATCCTAGGTCCAAATCTCCTAGCGCACAGAAAAGGTCACGGTCGAGATCTCCCCATGAGCAGGGTTTCTGTGTTTATTTGAAAGGTCTTCCTTTTGAATCGGAGAACAAACATGTGATAGATTTTTTTAAAAAGCTGGATATAGTTGAAGACAGCATTTACATAGCTTATGGACCTAATGGGAAGGCAATCGGAGAGGGTTTTGTCGAGTTCAGGAATGAAGCTGATTACAAAGCAGCTTTGTGTCATCATAAGCAGTACATAGGGAATCGCTTTATTCAGGTTCATCCAATTACTAAAAAGGCAATGTTAGAAAAGATAGATATGATTCGTAAAAGATTGCAGAACTTCAACTATGACCAGAGAGAAATCCTCATGAATGCTGAGGGAGAACCAGGCTTGCCAAAATTGTGTGCACATATATCTAATATTCCATACAATATAACAAAAATGGAAATCCTTCAGTTTCTAGAGGGACTGGCAGTAGAAGAAAACTCTGTACAAATACTTGTTGATAATAATGGGCAAGGTTTAGGACAAGCACTGGTTCAGTTTAAAGCTGAAGATGATGCTCGTAAGGCAGAGCGTTTGCACCGTAAAAAACTGAATGGAAGAGATGTTGTTTTGCGTTTGATAACTGTAGAAGAAATGAGAGATATTGAAAGAAAGCCACCATCTCAAGGGAAAAAGATACTAAAAATACCGATACAAGGAAATCCTACTGTGCCAGGAGCACAGGGCGCTGGTGGGGATGAGCATGCTTTCTTGGGGGGAAATTCTAAAGATGCAAACAACGGTCCTCCATTTAATTTCCCTGGTAACTTCAGTGGGTCTGGCACCTTTGGTCCTCCTCTACCACCACCTGGAATAGGTGGCTTTCCTGATTCTAGACCAGGAATACCTACAGTTGCAGCTAGCGGTTTGCCTGGTGCAGGTATCGAAGTCCCAGGTTTTGTGGGTGGTCCTGGTAATTTGAGTGGACCGGCAGGTTTTGCAGGGGGTCCCCAGACTTTTGGTAACGGTCCTGGCAATTTAAGTGGACCCCCTGCCTTTGGTGCTGGTCCTCCAGGAATTGCTAGTGGTCTTGGACATTTAAGTGGACCTCCAGGGTTTGGACCCGGTCCAGGAAACATACATATTAGTGGACCCCCAGGTTTTGCAACAGGGTCTGGGAAGCCAGGACCAACTGTCATTAAAGTGCAAAATATGCCCTTCACTGTTTCGGTGGATGAAATTTTGGATTTCTTTTATGGTTAC
The DNA here is from genome assembly GCA_008921705.1 of Burhinus oedicnemus. Taxonomy (NCBI): domain Eukaryota; kingdom Metazoa; phylum Chordata; class Aves; order Charadriiformes; family Burhinidae; genus Burhinus; species Burhinus oedicnemus. The sequence continues at coordinate 121,159 of VFFE01005000.1, forward strand.
CAAGTGATCCCTGGTTCAGTGTGCTTAAAATACAATGAAAAAGGCATGCCCACTGGAGAAGCAATGGTTGCATTCGAGTCTCGTGATGAAGCTATGGCAGCTGTTGTTGACTTAAATGACAGGCCTATAGGCTCCAGAAAAGTAAAACTTGTTTTAGGGTAGCTGTTAATATGAAGTAGTTGTAGAATAGATATTCATAGTGCTGTGATAAATGCATCCGGATTGGTTTTTATAGTATTTCCAGGATAGAACCTGTGGATTGTTTAAATTGTAAAACAGGTTGGTTTTGATAAGACAGAGCACTGGGTTAGCCATGACATGAGAAACACCGTGAGGATAGATGCGCAGTGGATTTCCCCATACAAATATGTGGAGAAGCTAGACAGATTCTTATTCGTCATAGAAGTTTGGTAAACTATACTGGACACAGTGCTTATCAAGGAATCTAGATTGGTTTTACGTAGTTTCGGATAAGGGAAATAGGTGAAGTCAGTGAAGTGCTTCAGTGGGTGCTCTTGCAAGCCATTGTAAAATAGATAGCTATTTCTAGATTTGGTTAAAAGCTGGCTGAATTTGCTTTGTTTACAGGTCAAAGCTTTGTTTAAAGTCCTGATTTTACTCTGCAACTGAACGAATTCTCAGTGTACACAGATTAATTGTTTTGTGTATGTATCTTTTTTCCAAGATTCTCACTGTATGAACAGTTGAATTATGCCCATTGCTGATGTGTCTACCAAACTAATTCCTATAAGTATGAGCAGAATCGTTCTGTAAAATTCAAGCTGTTCTTTGTGGAATAACCTTTAGTTATTTATATATTGCGATTATAACTGTGCAGAATAAGACTTTTGCCACAAGTATAGCTAACCTCAAACATTATCATATGAGTTTTATAGTCCACTTATAAAACATTTGCAGTAGAAGTAACAACTTGAAAATACTCATTATTGTTTAAGTAGCTTGATTTGTTAGGATTACATGAATCAGTTGGGATAGGATCTTTCACACTAGTTGGGTATTGATGTTGTATTTCTCATGTGTCTCTTGAACTCCTTACAATAGTCTCTGCAAACAGAACCAAAGTGGTGGTTATTAGTAGAAGATTGGAGTCCAGCTAAAGTTTTAAATTATTTTATATATGAAAGAGACTTTTATCTTCAGCAACTCTGTTGTGAATTACTGCTATGGGTGAATTCAGAGATAAAATTTATTTTTCTCCAAAACTTGAAAATACTGAGTTTACTATATATTTTTGCAATAAAGTTGTGCTGTTGTATTCAAAGTCTGTAAAGAGTTGCCATTTTCTTTGCTGTGCAGTAAAACCTTCCATGGAAAAACAGAATTGGAAAGGAAGTAATTACACAAGTGAAAAGTACAAATTTTTTTGGTTCATTCTTGTTGGCTTATGGTAAATTTTAAGACTTGGGCATTGCCTGAAAAATCCTGCTATTCCCTGCAAATCATTGTACTTAAACATAGTAAACTTTAAACCGTTTTGGTTTTTGGACAAAGAAAAACAGTGCCTTTTGGTGTTGCATATCATGGAACACTGAGGTGTATGGTCAGGCAAAATTGAGAGGTGCAAGTGGCAACAGTTTTATTCATGTGGTGTGTAGGAGAGATTTGAAAACCTGTGCAGCGCTGCATCCTGAGAGGATATCACAGTACAGGAATATGTGGAAGGATTGTATAAAGGTGTACTTCAATAAAGAGGCGGTCGCATTACACAGATGCTTCTGTAATTCATTAGCATAATTTTGTTTTGACAGATTACTAGGTGGTCCCAACTTTGGAAAAGTCATGTGATTTGTATATACTGTTTAAAATTAAGCCTCCTGTTAATAAAACTGTCTGTCTCTGAAGCTTCATGTTATGCGTTTCAACAGTCTTTGGGAGTAATGTTTCAACAGCAGATCTTTGTTTTGTTTTGTTTTGTTTTTTTCTTTTCTTTGAAAGTCTGAAAGTACTCTTGCTGATGTCAGAAAGATGTGTGATTAGGAGTCAAGCCTTTCAGTTTATTTTTAAAATTTTGCTCTTTGTTTTTTAAACAACTTTTATTAAAGTTTCCTACTATATTGGAGTTATTTGGGTGCTTGTTTCTTCATGTTTCACATTAGAATAAAATTACTGAAAAGGAAAACTTGGCTTCGTTGTTCACAGAATTGATTTAAGATATTAGTGTGTGTTGACTTGCGGAAACTGGCGATAACTTTTTTCAAGTTCAAATGAATCGCAACAATGCTTGCCTTGTTGTGAAATGTAATTAAACTACAGGTGTCTGGAATTAGATACACAGTCTGTGTTACTGTCTTGATTTCATGTCTTGATCCTCTTGGTAATAGATACAGGGTTATTAGTGTTTGTTTTAGACACAGCATATGCTGTGAAACATGCTTGTGTGCCTGTTCCTTTGGACTTTCTAAAAGTGCAGGTTTGTTTTGGAAATCTTTTGTTTTCTGATTCTTGATTTTCTGCATGGTCTAAAGATGTTTCAATGCTTATCTAAAAAAAGTGCAAACCAATACAAAAAGCCATTGGTCTTGGAAACACTGACATGGATGGAATGCTTAAGTGGAGGATTTGGGATGGGGAAGGGGCTCTTTATCCTGCCAAGCAGTTGATGCTCTCTATCTCTTTGTATAAATTAGCAGTAAAGTAGTAAATACGCCCCCTTCCTCGAGAGTAGACCCTTGGAAAAAATAGGAAGTCATAGCATATTTAGAATTTCTGTATGTACTATAAACAATACAGCTGCTGTCCCAAATAGTTGATCCTTTAAAGTGCATATAGAGAAAAGTTCATTATGAAGTGTCACTTGCAAATATGAGAAGTTTTCTATAACAACTCGCTTTCATGTTGGAAGCAGCTTTAAACTGCATGTCGTGCTAAATTACGAGGGATACACTTATATTAAGAGACTACATGGCTAGATTTGATAAAATTGCTTACTTTGCACATGTTTATATTCGTGAACAGCCTTAAAAATAAGGGCTAGGACCGCTGAGGTCCTGTCTCCAGTGTGGGAGGTATGTAACTGCCCTTGTACATACACTTCAAGTCTGGCTGATAACGAGAGGTAGCAACAGAAGGAATCGGCTAATGGACACGGCTCAAATTTGCAGTTGTTTTGGCCTTGGCGCTTTGAGTGTCAGGAGCTGCCATCCTGCTTAGCCTCAGTGGAACAACACAGTTGGTGACACTGATGTCCCAATTTCTTCAAGTTATGGAAAGGAGGTACTTGTTATATAACTGGCTAAGTTGGCGTTTTTAGCAGTTCCTTCAGCATTAGTGTCTAAGTACTACTTGTTTTTTAAAAAAAAAAAAAAGTATTACGTTCATGATGTGGTTTCTGTTAAACATACATATTTTTGTCGTCCCATTCACAAAAGAAAGTATGAATATAATAAATTATTCAAAGATAAATTTGTAACCTACATGGAAGAACTGCAATGGTTAGATGAAAGTGTGACCTTAAAGTTACCAAGTTTTTAAGCAGTTACACGTAAATTGTAAATGTCACAGTTCTTGTTTTTAATGTTGCGGATTTTGTTTTTAACAAAAGTCAATTCTGTAATATCATAGCCAACTTTAAAACCAGTTCTTTATTGATTAATTGTTGCCACGTTCTACATGTAGATTTATGAGAGGTTTGTGGCTTTGTAGGTTTAAAGAAAACTTCTTTCTTACTCTAAGTAGTGTTCCTTTCATAGTATTTAATGTTTTCCTTGAATGTCTGTGCTCTGAATTTGTTGTGAGCAGACAGGAAGATCAATGCACAAATGAAGACTATAGTCTTGCGCCAGTTGACATTGGAGGTCTGCCTTCTAAAGAATATATGTGCTGGTCAGTTCTGCTAAATTGCTCAGGCTTAAGTCCCTAAAGAAGTTGTTGCCTGTACTGGGTGAAATTAGCAGCTTGTTTCACTGAGGCTACTTTGGTGCACTAAAGACTGTGGACTCTAAGGGAGGGAGGCAGGAGAATAAAATCCAGTTACTTAGGCACACCAGTGGTGGGTTAACTGTAAATAACAATTTCAGCTTCTGTATTTTGTTCCTCCTTAGTCTTCTGTTGTGGTGGTTCCAACGCTGCTGCTTCCCGCAGCGAATGCTGTTGGTCCTCAGCGTGTTGTTCAGCAGAGCGTGCCTCCGAACAGTGTTGGCCTTCAGATCTGCAAAATTGAAACAACTACCTCTTATGGACCACTTAAAGCCTTTGGTTGGACAATGGACCACTCAGAGAGCGGTTGTTTTAGGATGATCATCCGGATATATGGATTAGACCCTGAATGAAAGGACTGCAATTCCTGTTTAATACAGACTGTAGGGCAAGCAAAAGACTAGTTTCTATATTTGACAAGATAATTGGTTGGAAGGAAACTGATTTGAAATGGGACTGGTATATTAGGAAATGTTAGTTTGAGTCTAGAGAGGTAGGCAAATCAGTCATGTCAGTTTGCTTCTTTAGATATTGTGCAGGCCTTTAAAAAGGGGAGGGGGGGGGAAAGACGTGCTAAGTTCTGTTGCTGTAAAATGTTGTCAGAAGTGGTGCTGTGGGCCTGGAAGCAGTGTTGCCAGATGCATTTGCTGGTCTTTGCCCTTTTGCAGGTTTGCTGATGCTTCCTTCACTTCTGTGGCTGCATGTTCTTTCTTGGTCTGGGGAAAACTGAGCTAGCGTTTGTGTACGGAGCTAATGACTCTTCCTCCTGGTGGAAGAGGAAGTGAAACTCTGTTAAATGCTTCTGCAGGAAGAGTAACTTCAAGGCATTCTCTTCCTACCTGTTTTTGGCAGTGAGAACATGATTGTAGTTGAAAGATTTGGCTTTCCCATGTAACGAAAATCTGTTGGTTGGCAGTATGCATTCGACTTAAGGTTTGTGGCTGTGTACTGAACTGCACTACTCTTTCGCTATCGTATGAACCAGGTAGGTGTTCTGCAGCTTATTTTCTATACAGGTGACGTTGTCGGTAATTTTCTTGGAGCTTTGTTACTATGTGGAATATTTGCGTGTTGTTTGTGTGGGGAATGCTTCCCACCTTCCTGACTTGAATGCTTTTCACTTATGGGTATAAAGACCGTATGTAAGAAGAGCAGCCCTGAAAGCGTTTTCTTTTCCATAGCTCCAGACTGAGCGCAGGTGTCGGATGATTTGGGTTGTGACTCGCTTCTGTGCAGCTTCCTTTGTTACCATTCTTCTGGTTTTATATGCGTATTCACAGCATGGCAGCTTAGGAGAGAAGCAACCAGATTAAGTCTGACCTGAGTTCCTTTACTGCTTCTGCAGAGTCAAAGCTTACTCCTTTGCGGCTGTTTTTCTCTTGTATGCTCTCACGTCTACAGCCTTCAATTCAAATGGTCTTACCAGTTGCTTCCCAAGTGTGTTAAAGTAAGCTTTCAGAAACAGTGAATATATTTCCTTTTAACATGAGTCTGATTTCCACAAAATCAATTGTGTAACTCTGCATTTGCTACTCGCACACCAGCTTCATTGTTTTTCCCTAACTTTTGGGAGGTCTTTTGTTACGAGTTACCAGTGAACTGGACACTAGTTCCTCATTCAGCTGATAATAGATCACAGCCAGGATAACTTCAAGGGGTAGAGTGGGGATTGCCTTTACGGTACATGGTTGAGGGAGTACAATTGCCCTATAAAGTTCAAGACTGAAATTTGAGGAGTTGGAAGGCTTGCACAGGGAAAACAGGAATTGATACTGCCTGAAGACTCTCTTGGTTGGCATAGTCTGGCTTTTTGGACCGGTCACGGCTTCTGGAAGGCTGGTGACTCTTTGAAATCTTCATATTGTAGTTACAGTATTGTTAACCAAAGAATCGGTAGGATGGTATTGCTCCGCTTTCTGACCATCTGAAGGTAGGTGGAACTTCCAGCTAGCTATTTCATAGTTTCAAGCGATTAGTTTCATTCCAGCCATTTCCCGTTAAATGTGACTATGTGGATGTAGCGTTGCTCTGTGTAACAGTAGGAAGCTTAGAAATGCTTTCTAGTCACTTAGACAGATTTTGGGAGGAAAGTACCCATATAGTCAGAACCTAAACTAGTTCTAGAATTCCTTTTAGGTAATTTTGATTGAGTGCCTTTTATGATGAAATTCATAGAATTGCTGTCACTAAGATTTCAGGCCTCTGTGTAGCACCTTCTTGCTGTGGTGGCATTTGCCAGAACGTGCTCCAAATTGGGAACTCTTTTTAAGAAACTTTTGTTTTCAGCAGTATAACCAAAGCATTGCTGCTTGTTTTGACAGGAGGCTGGATATGGAATGTGAAAAGTGGTTGCTTGTTTGAACAGGAAGCTCAGGTCAAAAGTGAAAATGATGGTTGCTGATACTGTTTCATTATTAGCCAAATTTTTCTAATAAAAGGGCAGTATTTATAAGTCCCGTGTTCTTGAGGAACATTAATGCAACCAAGTACAAAAGCGAAGAGGCTAATTACAGTAAAATTATGCACTGGCAATTCATTGATTGAATGTAGGGGGAACCCCCTTCTTTAAGGAGGGGGGGCAGAGTTGTTAAATATCACTATTTCACTTGCCTAGGATTCCCCCACTGCATCACAGCATTGCTGCAGAGCCAGTCTTCTGTGTTATAGGTCCAGTCGCAAACGAATAAGTGGAGTGGTTTTTTTAACACTGTGCTTCTCATCTGTGGACTTGAATGCTTTTAGGAGGTGAGGTAAGTGTGTATGGGGGATGGTGGTGTAGAGCTCATCTGTCTCCGAGTAACCATTAAATCAGTGGCAGAATGTTTCCATCCTCACCTTAAAGGCACTGAAATGACATTGGGCTTGAAGTTGAAAGGTTGAGGCCAGACTTTCACTCTGCAGTAAAAACAAGTGATGCCCTTATCTAAAGAAGAATGTCTGTGATTCAGAACTTCAGCACTGAGCTCGTGTGAACAAGAGCAGAATAAAACAGAAAGTAGATAGTTACGTTCTTAAACTAATCTGAAATTTAAATTCAGTGGTTAATGATATGTATATGTATGACATAAATAATTGATCGAGATGGTTTCCTGTTAAACCTGAGCCCTGCAAGTCTTATGTATTCTTAGATTGTAAATCAGAATTGTTTTTGATGGTCAAGTCTATTTTAAGGTTTTTAACGACTACTGTAGTTGTTGTCACTTAAGTCAGTGATAACCCCTTTGTATATGTAAAAGCATTTTGAGTAAACTGGATGCATCTCTTAAAGCAAAAAGCCTTTCAAGTATATCTGAAGAAATTACATGCACAACACCGTGACCTAGTGTACAAATGTCCTGAATTTTCTGAAGGCCTTTTTTTGTCATCTGAAAACTCATCCTTCCCTTTGGGTAACTGAAACTGTATTTTTGTTAAGACAGTAATCCAAATGACATTTCTCCCTTGCAGCACAAGCAATGTGTCACAATATTTCTTTGAGAAGGTGGTGTTTGGCTGCCCTGATTACTCCAGGAGCAGAAAGGAGAGTGTACAAACAGTGGTTTCCTTTTGCTGGATGGCTTGTGCTACTTTTCATGTTAAAATTTGTCCGTAGTTGTGTCTGTAAAAGTAACTTAAAGCAGAAACGAGTAGGTTTTCTGAAACCAAAAATGCTTTGGTTTAAACAAAAACAGTAATAAATCAATGTAATAGAAATCCTAATATGAGCCTGCAGATAATGTTACAGCTCTATGAAATACCAGCTGTTTTCAGTGCAATGACTTGACTGAATATGACTAGTATCGTCATTTAATTCTGTTACTGTGAAAAGTGAGAGGAATCCCTATAATCGAGTTCTGCTCCAGCCACGGTGTGGTGGTGTAGTATGTAACATTTCTCTCTGTCATGTTTAGTCTTGAAAAGGTAGTAAGAACCTGTTTTTCTTGAATGTTTTTGAGCATCCCACACTCCAAGGTCGCTTACACGTATAAGGTGAAAACAGATACTGTTTCATCTTTCTGTGGTCTTCAGATTCCTCTGCTATGGCATTAGGTCCACATGAAAGCCCTGTTGATGGAGAATCTGTGATGAATGAGATCCCATCTGGTATTTTGTCCTGGCTGCTGCCTGCTGCAGTTATTGAGCCGTTCTCTTACTATGCAGATGGTGCTCTCCTGCCCAGAGAACGTGCAATTTGTAACCTGAGTTTCCAGGTTCCACCTAATGGTGACAACTCCAAGTCTCTCTACTTAGAGTCAGTGTAATTCGGTTCATGCTTTTACAGCTGTTAATTGACTCTAGATTTTTCATCAGAGAGGTTTTTGCTCACAGAACTTCTCTCTGCCTTAGTTTGGTCATATTTATTTAAAAATTGTTGGAACTATTCATTTGACTTTGAGAAAGTAAAGATGCTCACCTGTGGGACAACCTAAGGCTTACCAGTATTGAGTTATAGGAGTTTTCAGGTTCTTAACATACAGAGGCATGGTTTCTAAAGGGTGTGGAACACCTTTGTAGCAAATTCAAACTTAATGACAACAGACTTCTTTAGGGTATAGGTTGAAAAGTATTGCAGTACATATACTATGGATAGCAAACAGCGAAGAAGCACTTGAGGAAATACCTGTCTGTACTTGTGGAACCTCTTCTCCCTTAATGCAGGGAAATTGTATGGTCATTTTGGCCCACTTGGTGCCGAGACAAACGGAATAGCTTGAATCCATTGTCGTAATAGGTTTGTGCTTTTGGGAAAGTACACTGGCAGGAGAAGTTGGATCTGGAGAACGGAAGAGGGACAGAAGGTCAGTGTGGTGTTTTGTGGCCCTTAAATACTTCTGTTGTTAGTCTGGATGGGGGAGAGAAAAAACAACTTTTAAAATCCCTTGCCATATCCTTTTCTTTGTACTTCCTTGATGTCAGGTTTTTGTGGTGGCTTTTTTTGTAGGTTTTTCTGTTTTGGAGGATTGTTATTCTGCAACAGATTAGGATGGAGAAGTGAAGATGTTCATACTACAGGTGATAATAATTAAGTGGCAGAAAAGTCTTACGGGGGTGTGACTCTCTTTCTTAAAAAGAAGCATATACTCAAAAGGAGAATGAAGAACTGAAAGACAATGTTGGGGTAAGAAAGGTTGAACTTGCAATGAATAAATTGGAGAAATCAATTTCTTATGAGTACTGCAGAAGCAGTATTACTGGATTTTTTTTCCGGATCGTATTTCATGAGGAGCTAGATTTAAGATGAAAGTTCATAGAGAAGAAAGCCTGAATTCTGTAATGTGAGAGATAGTGTGGTTCTGTCACGCATGAGAACTTGAAAGGTTGCTTCTGCTTTATGTCCTCACTCATTTTTTAGGCAAAAGTTGTCACTATGCAGTAATAACTCCAGGGCAACTGAGAACAGTCTAAAGAATTCATCGGGGGTATCTCAACCTTTTTTTTTGTGATCATTCAGCAGTGCAATACAAACAAGAATTACCACAGACTTTTCGTTAACTGAGTGGCTATTGGTACTACGTGGTCAGCAAAATTCTTCAGTAATATGAATTTGTTTGGTAAAATGTGTTGCTGGCATATTTCTTTTTAAAGTCTTATTTTGAACTCATGCTATTCATATGGACAGATGGACCTCAATGACCTTGAAGTCACCTGCATGATATCATGGCTGTGTTTGGGGGGAATGGGTAAAATCCCGCAGGCTCTAGAGGAAGTACAGCATGGTTTAGATTTTCAGCCTTTGGGAAGGGTAGAGGTTGCTAAAGGGATTGGCAGAATGAACGCCAAGACATCGCTTCAAAAATCGTGGGTGTGTGTAAGTAAGAGGTGGTATGTTGAGGTACTTGCAGGTGAAGCTGTAGTGTAGTTGAAGAACCAAAGAAGAGGAATATGGTGTAGTCTTCAATCTCGGCTAAAGGAGCTCAGACTGGGAAGTGGAGAATTGAGCCCTAGCCAGCTTGATTTATGCAGGGCACGTGGCGGAATGTTTAGCTGTTTGTGCCCGAGATGGCAATAGCTGGAGTTTCAAGGTAAAGAATGAGGCCTTACTTGAGAAAGGCAAAGGTGTAAAATGTAAATGTAAAATGGCATGTTTGGGGTTGTTACGAAGTTCACTGTGGTTGAGCTTTTAAGTTTCTCTTTCAGTGAAGTTGTTCTCTATGTTTCAGTAATAAATACTTGAGAATCATGGAGGGAGAGCAGCTGAATAGAAGAATATGAAAGGAATGAAGAAAATACTGTTTGGTGGGAGAAGTCAGTGAGCACTTCTAGGATTGCAGTTACTGTTCCAGATTAAGCCAAATGAATAACTGACTCCAAAGCCCCAACCTTCTTTAAGTTGTTTTTTCAAGGAAATGTTTTTTGATATTCTGCTACTAAATGCTATGAAGAACTTTGAAACATGTTTTCTTTTGCATGAAGAGCTTTGAAAAGTAACTTAGGTTTTGCTTAAGTTCAGGTGTTAATTTGAACGCCATTGTAATGTAATATATTACAAACTAATATTTGAAATAGGATGAATGTTGACCTATCAGTTTGTTTACTGATTTCTCAGAAAAGTGGAGAATATGTATAGTGAAGACACACACAGGCCTGCCTTTGAGCTTGTTGGTTGTGATTAAGGGGGATATTGGTGGTGCATAAGTTAAAAGGTGAACATTGAATGGTGTAAAGGTGAACTTGTAGAACAACGTGTTGTTTTCTTAGGACTGGGACTTGGCTCTTGTTTGTTGCAGGGGGAGAGCTGCAGTAAAGAAGATGAAATGACTGAAGTTCTTGTTCGCGTTTTCTACTGGAATTTACAATCCCACTTGTGATTTTTGGGCTTTATTTCAGCTTTTTTTAAACTGTCCGAAGGTCACTTTCCGTGAATGTGTTGGAGGCTGGGTTGCCACAGTGCATGGTCAGCACTTGTACCTGTGGGCTGCCTTCGGATACAAAAAACCCAAATTCTCATGGTGATACTGGAGCTTCAGGGTTCCTGTGGAGACAAGGTCGTAACTTCCAGGTGTATTCAGTTGCTTTAGGTGCACCAAAGTCGTTAACCTCTTTGCGTAAGGCTTGTAGTCAAATTTGAATCTCAGAAAGGCTTGTCTAGGCTAGTGGCTGTGCTTACCTCTGGTCATGGCTTGGAGTGGTGCGGTGTCAGCACAGCCTCGCCACTGCACCCGGTAGGAAACACTTTGTCAGCTTTCCGCTGTGCATCTGTCCCCCCTGGGAGCTCCCATCCCTGAAATTAAGGCTATCGGGTAGACCATGGACGCTCTTTACCAGGACTGAATCAAGCTGCCAGAGCAGTTTCATTAAAAAGGTGTTCTTAACAGTATTCAGGATTCTATTTTTTTTTTTTAACAATTAGGAGATGCCTTTTGTTTCAGGTTTTATGTCACATTTGTAGTAACAGTTAATTAACCCCCTTCCCACAAAGTTTTGATTGATCAGTCAAAATGTATGGTGACAGATAACTTGGAACACAGTATAGAGAATCCTGATTTATTATCTGCCTGTAGTAATGTGGGTCTTAACTGTCCCCACTCCAAACCCCCAGGAATAATGAAATGGTAGAAAAAAAATTGTAGCTGTTTATATTCTCTGCAGAGTTTCTGGGCTGTGGGATGAGGCTCTGCGGCCCACAGAAGAGCTGGTGTGCTGGAAAGAGGCTGTATTTACTAATAATTTTTGTGGACTGTGGTCTTTCTCGTGAGACTCTCTTAATCTCATCTTAAAATAAAGATGCTTTTTAGTGCATCTAGTGATACAAACCTAGCTTCATGATTTCTTTTAGAGCCTTGTGAGGTTCACAGTAGAGTTTTTATTTTGATAATACATTTGGAAAGTAATGCTGACAGTACCTTGGCACCAGTGTCAGCTCTGTAATACCAAACCCCAAAATGTAACAGGCTGCCCCCTGAAAATTGAACTAGTAATCTGAGAAGGCATTGCTTCTGATGGGATCACAGCAGGAGAAGAGAGAAGCTGTTCAGAATAAAGTAGGGTGATAACTGCAAGATGTGGGGTTAAACTAAGCAATGGACAAGGAGAGGACTACATTAGGTTGCTGGGAAGTGCAAGATTTGTTAACTGGGATGGTCCATTATGTGTGTTGGGCTGTATTTCTTGGGTTATTGGGTAGCATGAGGCCAAGATGGTGAAAATTTCAATTGGTACGTACTGCTGGCAGGAGTGCTGGCATTTGTGTTCTGTTTGTAAGCAGAATGTAAGGCAGAAGCTATAGTCAGTTCAGTACAAAATAAGCTCATTGGAGATCGGGTGCTTTTAAGCACATGTATTAAAGCCTCAAGCTTGAGTTAACCAAGTTCTTAAATGAACGTGTAATTGGTGTACACTGAAATACAGTGTGTTGGGTGTCCTGTACAGAGTGATGTAGTTGATGAGAATTTATTAGAGTGATTAACGAGGAACAAACTGCAGGTTTTCTTCTGCTGAATCTTTGCTTATATTCCATCTTATGTGGAGCAGTGAAACCAAGCTGACCCACAGGACTGGATTCTGCAATAACGCTAACATTTTCTCTCCAGAAGACATCACTCCTGGCACTACTAAAAATACAGCTGGTGGTGTTTGATGCTGTGAAGTTACTAGATTTTTCTTATCCTCTGGGTGATTGTGTGGGTTCTTGTGAGCTGCCATACTGGGATGATCTGAGTCACCCTGTCCTCCCCAGCCTGAAGGGAAAGGGGCACCTCTGGCTTTCAGGTATGGTAGTGTACAAAACAGATGTTGTAATTCAATAATTCTCACCTTATGCATCCAACACTCTGTCCTTAGTCGACTAAATGGTGGCAGTCCTACTGCAGAGGAGTAAGTATAGAGGAGTTTGTTCATGCTTCAGACACCTATATGTGGCATTTTGGGGAAATGTGAGACCCTCCAAAGCTCTGAATTGGGACAGTTAAAACCTCCCAGCCCTCCTGTTCACGAGCTTGCTTCAAGCGTAGGTGAACAGTGCTTTCTTCTCTTCTGTTTGATTTGCTTTTAAGCTTTGGTTAAGCAGAATAACTAGAATAATAACTATAAATGAATATTAGACTTCTTTATGGAGTTGATTTTGTTTACATTGGAGAACGTTCTTTTCTGTGTGGAAGGAAGTTGATTTTTCTGTAGAAATACGTGAAAAGGGTTGGAAGTTCTGAAATGCTTATATAAAACTTCAGAAAGTATCAGTTAATTCCTTATTCTTCTGGATGTGTAACATGGATCTCCTACATGATTTTCCTAGAATGTAGCTTTTTTTTGGTCTTGATTTGATCATTTAGGACCAACTTCTTTACTGGTGTGCTTCAACTCAATGTAGAGCAGCTTTGTTGGAAATAAGGGATTTATCTTTCCATGTGTGTTACTCAACTATTGGAGTTCATGATCCTCTTTACAGGGAAGAGGTGGTATGCGTAGTAAAAATAATTTTGACTTTTTAAACTGGACCTCAGTTTGGTTGTCGGAGCATTTCTTAAAGCATACTTAGTCCGGAGCCATTCTGTGTTTTACTTGAATAACTGGGAATGATGTCTAGTTGAGCAGTAAAAGACCTCTGGAGTACGCGCTCAGGATCTTACAGACTTCTGTGGATAGTATTTTGCTCTGGAGTTTGTAGGAATAACATGGGTGATGTGTAATTTTTCCTCAAAATGCGGTGTTACATCACGTGCAATTCTAACTAAAGGCAAAAAAATACAGGTGCCTGATGGATCTGAAGCTGTGTTGGAAACTCCTCCCTTGAGAAAGGAATGTGCAGAATGTGGCTCAAGATGAAACTTCACAGGTGATGCCTCTCAACAGTGAGATCCCTGAGTTGTGAGAGCGTTGGATTAGATGTGTGTGGCTGTTGTCAATGTAAATTGTTGATTGTGGCGGTATAACATCAGTTGTGATTTTACAGGCTGTTTCTAACAGTGCTTACCCAGTGGTTTGCTTATGTTGCCTTTTCTGAACCTGCTATGCTGGGATGCACCCCGTGGCTATGTTGTATGTATTTTAAATAGAGTTTGAATTTATTATCACATTTGGAGTTCATTTTTACTTGGCAAACTGAATTTCTGTTGCTAGAATAGTTTTGTGACTTCCAGACCATGCTGTACCTTAATCTGCCAGTGTCGAGTAAGTTGGAGAGACTGTTTGTTAAATTGGCGTCCTTGCAAGCTATTAAGGATCGATCTATAATAAATCCTTTATAAATTGAGTGGTTTTAACACCTTTATGGAAAGCAGTTTGCTTTAGCTGCTGTTTTTGCTTTGGAAACATCCATTGTCTTCTGTAAACCAGAAGTTTCAAATAATAGACATCAATATTAGTTATCAAGGATGGTTCTAAGGGGGGAAAATAAGAAATCAATGAATTTTAGAATTTCTGGAACTGTTGGAAAATAGAAAAATGAGTGTTGCAACAAATGTAAATAATATTCTGTCATAGTAAACACTAATTGTTGCAAATCTAAAAGCTGAATTTATTTTGTGTGTATGAATGGATATAAATATGCTCTACGAAACTCAGTGAAACAACATGAAATTTGTTTTTGAAATGTTGACTTGAATCTGCAAGCTGAATGAGATGGGTGTTCTTTGAGTGCACACCAAGCAAAAAAGGAAGGCTATTAATAAAAGTAATAAAACCCCAAGTTCTTTCAGTCTAATTACACCAGCCTGTATACTTAGCGTGGGATCAGAGCCTTGGTGCCCTGTTTGAGCATAGTAAAGACTAGAACGTTTTTCTCTCGTCATGTGTGTTACACAGCACTGGTAAGTGATGAAGCATTACTGCTCACTCCGTGCTGTTCAAAACCGTACTGATGCTGCAGTGCTTGCTCCTTGGGAGTAAGCTGGCACGTGCCAGCTGGGCAGCTTTCAAAGTGATGAAATATCAAGATCATCTTGCATGGTTACGTGGAAGTTCAGGACACAGAAGCTTAAGAGAAAAGAGAAAGCATCGCAGGCTTCTGCTTGAAGAGAAACAGGATGGGAGGTTGTATTAGGCATGGAGTTGTTTGAAGTGCAAGTGCCAACTGCTGGGATTTTCAAAGCTTTCAGGATGGTCACTCCTCTTGGAGGAAGTGAACAGAGCCTTTGTGGAGAGAGGTGGAGATGAAAGTCAACTGATACATTTCACATAAATAATTTGATTTTTTTTTTTTGTAGGAAAAGAGATGCTATTACTGTAGTAAAATACAGTTTACTATGAAGAATGAAAGTAAATTCCAGAGTTCTTGCTTTAGGGAGAAAAAGAATATTTGAGCCAATGCTTATCATCACTAAATCCTCTTTAAAAATACCTGATAACTGAAGTTGGGGCTGATTGCTACGGAACTCCCCCCCCCCCAGTATTTTTGTATGCGTGTGTTTGGGAATGAAAATATATTAAGCTTTTGACCTTTTTAAGCTTTTCAGATACAGGCAGGTTTCGAGATGTTTGCACTTCTCCCACTAACTGCATGAGCGGGATAACTGGGTGAAGGTGCTTACCTAGAGGCTAAGCAGATCTTCAGGCTTGACTGAAGTGGATGTTGTGTCTTAACAGACCACCTACTCCTTGCTCTTGCTGCTGAGATACCCAGACTACTCTGTGATCGGGATTTTCAGCTGCTATTATTCAAGGAATGGCTTGAAACTGGAGAACGCCATACAGTGTATTTGGAAAGCTGTGAAGTGAAAAAAAAACTTTGTGTGGGCTCTTCAAGGATGTCCGTAGGCAGCAGTGTATAAACAATTGCTGGCTGAGGTTCAAACTAATGTGTTCAGATTAAACATGCATTTTTTTATCTGAATTTGTTACGGAGCTATCCCTCTTCTTTCCATAAGGGTTCTGTCTGTAGTTGTTAAACCTGCTTTCTTGTTATCCCCCGAGTTGGCGAGGAGGGAGTACAGCCTGTTAGAAGAACAGTTCCTGCTCAGCCGCTCTGAACAACTGGCCTGGCCGTACTCTGTTGCGTCCTGGTTGTCACATGCATCAGCTGGTGCCCTGCGATCTCCAGATGGCGCAGGAAGATGTAGCGGGAAAGGATGGATCCCTTGTGCTTCATAACTTCCCAGGGGTTCAGCAGAACATCTGGGCTGTATTTCAAGGGAAATCCTATACCACTACTAAATCCAGAACAGTAGGATGAGACAGCTTTCTGGG
Source organism: Burhinus oedicnemus (assembly GCA_008921705.1). Taxonomy (NCBI): domain Eukaryota; kingdom Metazoa; phylum Chordata; class Aves; order Charadriiformes; family Burhinidae; genus Burhinus; species Burhinus oedicnemus. The sequence continues at coordinate 137,194 of VFFE01005000.1, forward strand.
TGTTAGTGTATTATATGCTTGAAACAGTGGAGTATTTTCATAATTTCGTTGCTACTGATCTGGAGAAGAGATTCGGATAGCAGGTGGGAGGTGGTCGGGTTTGAGGACTTGTGTCACTTCACCTCCTGGCTTCATTTTCTGGTTTAACAGTTCTCACCTCTAACTTTTAACTTTTGATTATCAGTGTCTTTGTAACATGGAATAAGTATGTACAGACTTGTTCCACCTGCTACTTGAGATCTATAGTAATGGTTTCCTCCCAGAACGGAAGACCTGCTGCTTGGGGATGCTAAAGCTTACGGGGAGCTGTTTCTTTGAGGATAACTTTACTCCTGATCCTTTGTGCTCTAGTGGGGAGGAAAGGTGGCTCCCGGTTCTGTCTCCTGTTGGTACAGAAATCTCTGTCGCAGCAGAGGAAAGTAGCAGAGAAATGTTGGCATGGGAGCTGGCTATCCTGATCTTCCTGTTGCCAAACAGCTGGTGCCATGCAGGTGTGTACGGTGGTCTGTAGAACTGCAGACTGCGCAGACGTCAGACTGTGTGAGATGCAAGCTAGTCTGGTGGAATGGTATGTGTAGGTAAGGGGAAAAACCTGACACCTGTGACTTGCCATTTTAGGAGAATCATTTATTAAAGGCAGTGGGGTTTTTTGTGAATCTTAATCGGGGTTGAAAGCAGCTGAATTGGAAGATGGATGGCTCTAACTAGTAGTTTGAACAGTTGACTGGACTACTTCAAACTAGCCTCTTGGAAAATGCTGGCGTTAAACAGATAATGTTGATGACCTTAGTAGAAAGCTGAACTTTGATCCTCTTTGCCTAAAGCTTTGCTAATTCTTACTGAGCGCCAATTTTGTCCTGCCGTCGTCACTGGAGCATCCGGGTGCCATGCAGTAGCATATTAAGTGACATCGTTAACATCTATCCAGGGTAGACTGCAGACTGGGAGGTCTAAGGGATTAAATGTTGTCTAATAAAAGCTCACCTCTTCATTGAGATAGTTACACCCTGCAAGTGTGAGAAAGCCATGTGGATACTCAGATACTAGAAAGGCCAATTATTTCCTTACTTTCTGAACTCTCAAGGAGCTTCTCTATGAAAAAATACTCACATTTAAAGTACTTGTTAGAGCGCTCAAGCTGTCCCGTCTCTGGAATGTTTTGATGCTTGGAGGCTTATCTTCTAAATTCGTCTTCTAAATTCAGTTTTGAGAATTACAGCTGTTTGCGGTTTGATATGTAATAAAATTCAGTTACCACCCTGTTAGCAGATTATGTTACGGTTTTTTCTGGAGGCAGAGCCGCAGCGCCATGGGCTCGGTGTGAGGCGGGCGGGGAGGCCTTGCGGGCCGCGCTCACCCCGCTGAGCAGCTTTGGGCCCTGCCCGCCGGGGCGGCTGCCGGCCAGGTTCCCTTCCCTGGGGAGCGAGGGGCTGCGGGAGCAGCCGCAGAGGCAGACCCCGAGCTCCAGCAATTGCTTAATCACCGCCTGCCCCCATGAAGTCACAACGCCAGAGAGTTGGGTTTTTTTTTAAAAAAAACGCCGTTTCCCCCTGGGGAGCGCGGGGCGGTGGGGACAGGGCCCTCCGCTCCGGCGGACGGGCGGCTCCTCCCCGCCCCCGGCCGTAGGGAGCCGCCGCCGCCGGTAGCGTAAGAACACGCGAACAGAAGAGGCGGCGGGGCCGGGCGGCGGCCGGTGCCCGGCGCGGCGGGAAGGCCGGGGCCGGGGCCTCCCGCCCTCCTCCCGTGTGGTGGCGGGGCCCGCGCGCTCCGAGGAGCCCGGCCCCGCCCCCGGCCGCGCGTGCTGCCGCCAGCGGGGGGGGAGCGGCGGCCGGTCGGTCGGTCCGTCGGTCGGTCTGACCCTCTGCTCTGCCCGCAGATGGCCGGGTGCGTGTCCAGGGTGGAGCTGTCGGTGACCTGCCGCAACCTCCTCGACAGGGACCTGGGCTCCAGGTCGGATCCCCTCTGCGTCGTGCTGCAGGACGTGGGCGCTGGCCGCTGGGCTGAGGTAAGGCCGGGTGCCAGCCCCCGCTTGGCCCTCGGGCGCGAGCACACCGGCTTTCCCCCACTCCCATCCCCTCGGTGCTCCTAGCACTACGTTTAATTCGGATTTGCATTCCGTGAGCAGTCCCTGGTGCCCACGCTCAAACTCTGGAGCTCTGCGTTCATTGGTTTCATTAATTGCTCGTACGTTTGCTTAGGGCTGCATCAGGGCGTTCGTTTGCCTGTTGTGATGTGGCCTGTCCTCTTTCCTTTATCCCAGAGCATGCAGGCCAGAATACGGTGTTTCGCCAGCCTTTTATCCCCGAATTTTCCCATACATTAACGTTTACTATCCGAATCAATTTCCTTTCTTGGCGAGCCGTCGGTCAGCCTGGTGGCAGTGCCCTCGTTCATCACCGAGCAGGAAGCACGGTCCGGGGCGCGTGGCCTGGCTGGTGCCTGTGTTCGACCAGCGCAGGGGCCCCGGGGTGCAGGTGAAAAGCTGTGTGAGAGAAAGCACACTTCTTACTCATCATCAACGGCTTTGCTTCCTTGTTTGTGCAGCTGGATCGCACAGAGAGGATCAAGAACTGCCAAAACCCTGAATTCTGCAAGAAACTGGTTGTGGACTACTACTTTGAGAAAGTGCAGAAGCTGAAATTCGGCGTGTATGATATCGATAACAAGTCCTTTGATTTAAATGACGATGACTACCTCGGGGGGATCGAGTGCACGCTGGGACAGGTATGCATAGAGGCGTGTTAAGTGATCTGCAACATAGCATCAAGCGTTGGGTTTATTGTGAAAAACAGGATGAAAGACTGCTCTATCAAAGGCTTCAACACATTCAAATTTGAAAACATCTTGTTGAACAGCTTAGTTTGCGTTACCGTTGAACGTAGTTAGAAAAATCATTGTGTCAATCACAAAGTGAAGATTAGAAATATATATGGTTTGCAATTAATTGCTTAACGTAGGAGGCACTTGTAGCACTAAAGGCAGTCTGGGAGTAAGGAAGGCGTGGTGCTTGGAGAGCTCTAATGGAGTTTCATTTGCACGAAGTGATCATCAGGAAGTAAATTTGGGGAAATAAGGCTGTTTGGGATTCCGTATTCATTTCTTGAGGAGGGGTTCGTGTAGCTAGGTAGGAGAGGAAACGTGGGGTTCATGTTATTAAAGAAAGACTTGATAAATTAACCTTTTCTGATTTTTAATAGCTTTTTGGTTACTTGTGATGAAAATGCCTCTTGTGGCTCAGGGGCAGCAAAAAGAGGAGGCTGAAGTTAAGTTTGGAGACATGTTAGTGGGTACTATTTTGTGGATAGTGAGAGAAGATAATTTTCAGACTGTTCAGCCATTCAGGAGCACAAACTCTGATGGTTGTCGCTGTTGGAAATGCATTTAAATCCTTTTAGATCTTCTAGGATAGCTTGAAAATTTTGCTCCTGAAGAGTAATTCCTTGCTCTTTATCTGACTTGATATTTATATTATGTGTCTTTTAACCTTAGGTTGTGTCCAGCTTGGTGTTCACCCGACCACTGGAATTGAAGCAGGGAAAGCCAGCAGGAAAAGGCACCATTACGGTAAATAAGGTTTTTGTGTGGAGAAAATGGCTTTTTGTTCTTTCATATGTTGTCTGGGACAAAGTAACATTTCTAGTTTTCTGTCAGTGTATCTTCAAATGCTACATGTGTAGCATGTGTACAGTAACTACAGTTTCTTTCACAGACAAAGTACAAGCAAAACTCTGAGGCATTTCTTGTTTGTTTGGTTGTTTTTTTTTTACTTTCTGTGGCACAGATTTCAGCAGAGGAGATTAAAGATACTAGGGTTGTGTGCTTGGAAATTGAAGCCCGGAATTTGGACAAAAAGGTACTGATTTTTTAAAATTATATTGTATGCTTCTGTGATATTTAGTTAGTGCCTTTTGGGCAGGAATCTCTCTGAATTTGCAGATATTCAACTAAGCTAGGTAATCCATGTACGAAAAAAGGCTCACTGTGTTTTGTTACTTATAATGAAGTAAAATGGAGACATAATTTCATGTTGAAAACCAGTGTCAAACCAGAAACTCAACTGCCAGGTTTAGGTTTTGGGGGATTATTTTGGCTTTGGAATATTCTGTATATTAATACAGCTGAATTACGTAATTGTCTCAGATTAATATTGTAGCTATGAACTGAGCTTTCTGTAATGTTATTAAGGAAGAAAAGGTAGAAATTTAGGTATGCTGTCTCAATGTTATTTTAAGCCAAAGACCAGTCCAAGGATTTAGTGACCTCACTGCTCAGTCAGCAAATTGATGTGATTTATAGTGACAAAAATGGTCTGAGGAGGTGGTCTTGGAATCAGAGCTGATGAATTCTGATGGCTTAGAAAGTGCAGCAGTTTAAATGAGAAAAGTAAAATAAAAGAGAAGAAAACAAATATATAGTTTCTTTGACTTTGTGCTTTGTTTGAAGTATTGTGTGCTGATTAGCCAGCTCTTTGCTCATCTGAGTAAAATATAGGAGGCTGATTACTTCTGTTGGGTTTTTGTTTGCAGGATTTATTAGGTAAATCGGATCCATTTTTGGAGTTTTACAAGCAGAGTGATGCTGGAACGTGGCAGCTGGTGTACAGATCAGAGGTAGTATTTCTACGCTGATGTTTTTCATGAGTGGATCAGACAGCTTGCTCCTGCTGAAAGTGGGAGTCGTCCCACTCCTGGTCGTGCTTTGCACTAGTTCTGCAATGAAAGCTGTCTTGTATCCTAAAAAAGGGATTCTGCTTACTGACCTGGCAGAAAATGGTTTATTTGCTGCCTGGTGACTGGATTAAGCTGTCTCAGTGAAGAGTCCAGCCATGGACCAATTGAGAAGAGTGGCAGGACTCTCCTCCCTTCCATTGGTGATGAGCTGTTAGGTTGGCATGGCTCTAAAATTTAACTTTACCCTGAACTTCACAGAACTACTGCTTGGCTGTCCATGCATGTCAGGGTTGAACTGACTGAGGCTGTTCTTAGACAGCCATGCAGAACCCTCTTAGTGACTTACTTGCACACAGCATCCCTTACGTGACATTATGCTGTCATTTTTTTTTAAGGTGATTAAGAACAACTTAAATCCGTGCTGGAGGAAGTTCAGTGTTCCCTTGCAGACGTTCTGTGGTGGAGATTTTAGTAAACCTATCAAGGTACAGCCTTCAGAAATTATCTTTGTTGTTGTTGTAAGTAATCCAGTCTATGTTGATGTTAACTATGAGTTTATCAGATTGTCTATTGATATTTATATTTTTAGATTGCCTTTCTAGAATAGCAGTGTGGCAGATAAGTGATTATATGTCTATTTATGAAGTCAGTGTTAAAACATTATGAGTTGTTAAGAAGTTGGGAAATGCAGAAGTGATGCACTTTCTAATGATTAGTCATAAGAAGAATTATAACAGATTTTTTCGCTATTCTGGCTAGGGTTTCGGGTTGGGTTTTGGTGGTTTGTGTGTTGTTGGTTTTTTGGGGTTTTGTTTTTGGTGGTGTGGTTGTTTTTTTTTTAAATTTTGCCTTTCTGTTTCTGAGTTAAACGAGAAGCTCATATACGTTGGACAAGCTTGAGGGCCTTAGCATACTGACATAGAGAGGACCTTAATGCATCTGTCAGATTCACCCATTCGTGAGACTGGCAGGCTTGTCTCAACTGTTTTTTAATCTGTTCCAACTAGAAGTTTGGTTTTGAGCTGCAAATTCCTTGTGGTCTTGTGATGACTAATTCTCTCTGATGCTGGCTTATGAAGGTGGTGGCAGAACAATTACATCTTTTAATAAGTTTCTGCAAAAGAAAATCTGATAGCAAATTAATTTGTCAATTTCTATTCTAAGCAATGCATTGATAATGTAAAGGCATTTAAATCCATAGAGTTCTGTGCGAGTATAGTCTCTCTCTGCTTATCCCATTCCTGAACGCTTTCCATTTGCAGAATTTTCCTGCCTCATTCCTGTCTGTGAAGAAATCTGATGCTGGAAGCTTGATCTGAAAGGTTGAGCAAAAAGCATGCATGCTAGTGTTTTTATTTGTGCAGCATGGCAGGTCCAAAGAATTACAGAGATTATTAACAAGGAAATAGATGTTCGGAAGTGCTGGGCTTGTTGGTATGTGGCGATGTTCTAAGTGGTCTTTTGAGCTTTTGTTGTTGGGGAGTCAACAGTCTTAGGTCAGAAAGAAGTCCTTTTGGTCCAAAAGTGAGCGAGCAGCAAATGTGGAAAGGAGAGGGCAAAAAGATGCGTATTATCATTTGTCAAAACTGATGTGAGATGGCATGGTTTATACGTTCTGTTATATGAGGCTTTATTTGCTATAGTCAGAAAAGATTTGTGTGAGGTTTTGTTTGTTTGTTTTGTTTTATTTGTTTAGTTTGTTTCGGGGTTTTGTTTGTTTGTTTTCCAGAAGCTTTCTGTGCTTTGGAATTCACTTTGGAATGACCTGCTTCTTAGGATAGATCTTTGCTGTTAGTTCGTTTCAGCCAAAGTTCTCCATGCATGTGCAAATAATCTAAGTTTCACAGTGCAGCTGTGAAAGAGGATTGTACTGTTCTTGTACTTACAGGTTAGGGAAGTCAGTCAGAAGGGGGAATCCAGGCTGACAGGCAGGAGTTTCACTAGCAGCAATAAAGAATGTAATATTGCACTGGTGTTTCACAGTTCATCTGATATTTGCTACTCTGAACCTCTTGTTTGAGGCTTACAGAAATTTACGTAGGAACAATTATGTGTGAAATAATGGTAGTCAGTGAGGGGAGAACTCCTTGTACTTCAGCACAGTGGAAACATCTTGATGCATCCCCTAAACATCAGCTTTGCCAGCTATGTTTGAGGATTGCGTACTGACTATGTGCGTGAAAATAATCTTTTGATCAAATTAACGATGATACCTAATGTTTCAGTAATTCTTTCTTCACTGTGATGCAGAGTGATGTTCTCCTTGTTCTGTGTTAAGAACAGCTCAGATTTGTGACACAGCCTAATCTTCTTGACAGTTTTGTGAAAAATTGGGGGCAAATGAAAGTCGTGTCTCTGCCTTATAGTTTTTTAAATGGAAGTAGCAAATGTGAAATTTGTGGGTGTTGGTATTGGGACTAAAGCTGCCAGTCCACATGTTTGATGGCATGTACATAAAGGCAAATCCATTTTCTGTGAATATTGACAGTTCCTCCTGTAGATGAAAGGGGCCTTTTACCTGCTGACTGTATTCCAAGCCTCATAATGAATATTGAATAGTTCATTTGCAAAGAAACAATCAGTAAGTAACTATGTACAGTGTCCTGCAGTATTGCTAGCAGGATTTTGTTTGCAGCAGCACCACTCTTCAGGCTGCATACAGTGAATCTTGGCCAGTTTTAGAAAACCCTTGCAGAAGTAGGTTCATTTTAAGCTGTATCGTGCTGTGAACTAATAACGAAACTGGTCCTACATACAATTTTATTGGTGTGGCTGAGAAGGGAGAGGAGGTGCGTGGAGGTGGCAGCTGCTGAATTCTCTGCAGCTCTCCAGGGAAGGAGACCCTGCATTGGGAGTCTGCACCCTGGCTTCTGCATGAGACCCTCTTTCATTGGCCTCCCTGGCACAGTCCAGTTGCTTTTGGGTGATGTTTAAATGTCTGAATTGTTGCAAGAGGTGAAGTGGAGTTCAGGCAGGAGGGCAGGATTTGCTTCATGATGGAGCATGCAGAAGAGAGGAGTGGAAAGGTGGTGGGTTGGGAAGCATAAAGGGGGAGAAGGGGGACAAAATCTCTAAGGTGATCTTGTTTTCCCATTACGAGACTGAAGGATGACACAACGCTTCCCATTTAGGTGACTAGATTAGGCCATAATTCACACCGATTTTTGTACGCGTTTCCCACTGATACCAGTGTAAGATCCCTAGTGGATTGTAGTCTCGTAGATCGAGAACCCTGTCTCAAATTCAGGTATCTTAGCCATTGAATTTGACATCTTTATCAAGGTGTTACCCATGGGTTCATGTTGCCTCTTCATCCCGAGGAGAAAGCTGTCACTGTCGTTTATACTGGAGTAACGTTGGTTTCTTGATTACTAAAGGCAGATCTCAGAAAGAGAGCTTTTGAATCTGTGTAGCATGTGAACTTCAACAGTGGAGGAAGCAGCTGTTTGCAACTGTTTCTTGATTGACTGCTTCTGGAATTACTTGTGTTCGGCAGTCGTGTGTATTGTGCATGTTATAAATGCTCCTCATAGCTGATTTTGTGGGGAACTATTGACAGTAGCCATCTTACTGTGTTTGCTCTAAGCCATAGTTATTAGCGTATATTTATTTTTAAAAGCATTACTCTTCTGCATTATCTAGTTCTGAAGCTTTAATGCTGATTTAAACATGACTGATTATTAATTAAGTATTTATAATTTGATTGGTATAAGATACAGAAAAAGACTCAGTGCTCTGTGGAAATTGCAATTTCTTTGTAAATTGATTCTATTTCTGCACAGAAGAAAAGAGTGTATTCAAAAAGTGCCGAGATAAACAAACTTTTAATTGCTTCTTCCCATTACCCTGGTTGCATATCTTATCCTGAATGATCTCGCACTTACACATCTGGGCTGTGAAATGTTGGGATTTTTGTGGGGGTGTTTTTGTGGGGTTTTTTGTTTTGTTTTGTTTGGGTTTTTTTTAATCTCTTGTGTAGCTGGGGAAAGCTTTTAATTAAAACTTTCACTGTGAACGTCTTCCTTTTTCTGAGATGCAATCTGGGTGTCTCTCTTACTGTCAGGTTTCAGTTAGTGATACGGATGACCCCACCAGTTCAGATGTGATAGGGAAGTTCACTAGCGTCGTAGCAAAGCTGTTGGAAGCAGGAGATCACGTGGTGAGCAGCTGCAGTTCTCCCTAATGCAGTATGCTTGCTCATGGCTTGCACTCTCTTCCCTTTCAGGTACAGTGTGCGGATCACGACAGCGACGGGTCGCATGACTTGATAGGTACTTTTGAAACTAACCTGACTCAGCTGCAGAAAGGAGGTGACGGCTCTGCGGTGAGCTTCCTCAATCCCCCGTTAACTTAGTCTATAATTCAGTCTTTCACAAACCCTTTTTAAAATTGACCTCAGATGGATTTTTAGTTGTTGCCTCCAAAAGTGAATTTTTCTATCTTTATCTTTGTATTACTAAGCTAGCATCTGGGAAGAATAAAGCCTGGTGTGGGAAATACATTGCTGTGTTTTCCTTGGGTACTCTTACCATTCCTATTCCTAAAGACATCCTTGAGCCTGTTGTCTGCTGGCCGCCAGCCACTTTTTCCCAGCAGTTCAGCTTGCTTTTGCCACTGCTGAGTCAAGTGGAAATAAAAGGGCTTGTGCATGCTTTAACAGACAAGTCCAGAGGTGAGGCTTCTCTCATATAACGTTTGTACTTAAGCTGGTCACCCTCATGAGCACTCTGGTTGCCTTTCTAGCTAATGGAGAGAAACAGTGATTCATGGGGCACTGTTCTTACTTAGTCTTGGGCATCCAGTTTAGAATAAGTTGAATCATTTGCTGCTGGTGCCAGTTTCTGTGTTGTTGCAGTGAAAACCTGAACTCTCATTCTCGTGGAGCTGTCTCGTCTGAATTCAGACAGGTGAATCCACACGCAAGACGTAGCCTAGGACTGCTTCCACTTGCCAGCCAACTTGATTTCTGTGGTTGTAATCCTAAAGCTGGTGGAAGATTCTTGCCTGTTTCCCTAGCCCATGTGAAATCAGAAGTAATGTGAGTGCAACAAAACAGTGCAACACTGCCATTGGGAACATGCAACCTAGGCCAAAAAATGGCCTCCCCACCCTGAGATTCTCCCTCCATGTCTTCTGTTTCAGTGCATTCCCTTCCCTTAACCGAAAGAGAACCTGATTATGTTAAGAGGAATGCTTGTATTTGCGATGGACTTCTTTTCCCTCTGGTTCAATGACACTGTTCCATGATTGCATACAGAATAACAGTTGTGTTGCTGAGGAGAGAGACTTTTCTGAGGTCTTGCCTTGTGTTTTGCCCAGTGCTGGTAGCAAAAGCATCCCATTTAAATTGTCAGCAGCCTAAGTAGTCGCAAACTTTTTAAAATTAAGTTTCAGAATTCTGCCAGGTTATTTGGGTAACTCTGAAATTGTGTGATGGCTGGCACCATTCTGTTTCAATAATTTGCCCTGCTGTAAATGCAGATATTTTGGAACTTGCTTCTTACATGCTTGCTTTCTGTAGGTGGAATTTGAATGCATTCATCCTGAGAAAAAACAAAAGAAAAAGAGCTACAAAAATTCTGGCATTATTAGGATAAAATCCTGCAAGGTAGGAAGATTTTTGTTGGTTTTTGACTTTTTTGTTTTCTGATCGTAATGAAATCTGTTGTTGTGGGGAGGAAGTGTAACATTGTCTGTCTGTTTCTCTAGATCGAGACAGAATATTCATTTCTGGACTACGTCATGGGAGGCTGCCAGATTAACTTTACAGTGAGTTGTAGATGACAAGAGCAATGAAGTTGTGATTAACACTTTTATTTGCAGCGTGAATGACTGCAAGTGCAGTGTGAATTTGCAGTGATGAAGACTGCAAAAACCAAATGATGTTATATTTTTCCTTTCTGTGATGAAGTGGCAACTTCAATGGAAGAAGGGTTTCTTAAACTTCTTTTGAGAAATCGGTTCAGTCTATCAGTGGAAAGGATTACTGCTTCCTAAACGTGCATGTACCCCAGTGGGGAAAGGTACGCAAGCATGTTTGCCTGTCCCTGTATAGGGCTGCCTGTGTGCCTGGGGGGAAGGGGGAGCTATGTGGGCCTGGTCTAACCCTCTGTTTTCTGTGTATGCTTAGTTGTTCTCATTTGCTTATGGTGATGCATCAGTGACTTGCTGTCATCATCTTGAGTGATTAGGTGGGTGTAGACTTCACTGGCTCCAACGGAGATCCCAGGTCACCAGATTCTCTTCACTACATCAGCCCAGACGGGATAAATGAGTACCTGATTGCCATCTGGAGTGTGGGAAGTGTAGTCCAGGATTATGACACGTATGTAATGATCTTAACTGATCTAGCCACCGCATCAAAAATGTGTCACAGCGGGTGTCAGTGATCAAGGCTGATAGCGTGTTCCAGAGCTGTAGCGTTTGAATGACTGAGGTGCTACCTTTCCTTGGGAGATCCCTTCTACTGCTTCCTCCTGCTTCTGTCACTGCCAGGGAGGGCTGTGAAAGCCCTTCATAATTTGGCATATTTGCTTGGTTTGTCCCTCCAGATCTGCCCCTTTGTGGCCCTGTGCTGCTCTGTAATGCTGCTTTAGCTGGTCACTAATCCCTTGTTGCTGACAGTGCATTTCAAACATGAATGCCCTGTTTGATTCAGTGGGAACATATTTGTTGGCTCTGTCCTTTAGCCAGCCTGTGGTTGGGTTGACTTTTCTCTTGCTACTTTGAAATCTCCTCAGAGTCCTGTGGGGTGCTGCACTAAAAGAAATTCTGAAGCTGTCAAGCCCAAGCCTGAAATCCTTGGGTGACTGGTGACTGGCCATGGGGAGCTAGATGGTGTACCCATTCCTTATGGCAAGAATTGAACCTTGGTCTCCAGCTGCTTTCTGGGAATAAAACAGAATAGTGAGTTATTAAAGAATTGCTCTTTCTCATTTCTTATTGTTGCCCTTTCTCTCCAGGGACAAGCTTTTTCCTGCGTTTGGGTTTGGAGCTCAGGTTCCTCCTAGCTGGCAGGTAGGGCCTTCACAATAATGCTGGGCAGTTGCTCTGTCCATGTCTGCATTCCCTAACTGTTTGTAATGTCCTCTTTCCTAGGTATCTCATGAGTTTGCTTTGAACTTCAACCCCAGCAACCCTTATTGTCAAGGTGAGGGCACCTCTTTATTAATATTTCACTGAGAAGGACAGACAGTTGAAGTGTTGTATTTCTTTCATAACTGGTGAAAAACAGATGCAGCACCAAGACATGCAGCAAACTAGATTTACTCTCACCTGGATGCTGACAAGAGTGGATGTGCATTGATGCAGACTTCTGTGCAGTCTACATAAGCTCCAGTGAAGGGGTCTAGATTTAATTTGATTGTTAGTCTGTGTTGAAATTTTTGTTGCTGCAACTTGGTTACTTCTCGTATGTTATAGGTAGCAGTGGATTCAGATCAGCAATGTGCTTCCAGAGCGACTATCTGCTAAGGCTGTTAGAGATCATTGTTACTTCATCAGCAATGTGTCTGTGTTTGAATGTTATCTTTTAAATGGTTGTCTTAAAAGTTTATTGTCTTTATAGCTGCCTTCTTTAGTCGAGGTGGTTTCAGCTGTTTTTAATGGCTGATCTCTAAGCTGGATTATGACCTTTTAGGACTAAGAACTGTCTCAGTATGCAGTGACAGAATTATTCTTGAACAAGCATTTTTAACTCAGTTCAGTTTTTCTCTCTGGTCTAAGGCCAACAAAAAATGGAATCTGAGTTTCAGTGTTAAAATCCAAGCATTTCCTCAATCAGTTCAGCATTGTCTGCCTCACTGGGATCTGTGTCTTTGCCCTTTAAGGGTCCCTGTGCAGTTGTTTTGAGAGGTACCGCAGTAAAACCTGCATGGTGAACAATGCAAGCAGCAGTGGCAAATGAAGCTGCATTGATACAAGTCACGAATAGGCCAATTTAGGTGGATTTACAGAAGAATATGTGCCATTTAAAATCAGACTTTTAAAAACATTTTGTTTAGTTAACCTGAGAAAAGTTTCTTGCATAGGAAAAGCCTTAGGGATTGCTATTTCTTACAGAAATGTTAGACAATGGCCCCTGATTCGGGATTCAATGTTTCACACAAGGAAAACGAAAAGTCACTGTTCCAGAGAGCTGCTGACCTTGTTGTCTAATTAGACTATAAGCAATTAAACAAGACAAATTGGATGACAAGGTAGTCATCAGCGTGCCTTCACTGTATTATCTTTCCTGCAACTTCCATGAGCTTTGTGATCTTAGAGGCACAAAGAGTGATGTGAAGAATGCGGAACAGGGGAGAAATCTGCAAATCCTGCCTCTGCAGATGTCCACTGGTTTCAACCCTGTGCTTTGTATATTTGCTGTTATCCTCCTGCTTATTTGCCCTTTAGGAGTTCACGGCTGTGTGAGAGCTGTTATCCTTTTGCTGTACCATTTATTCCTCTGCTGGAAAAGTAACATGGTGAGCTGTAGACGATCCAGAAGGTTCCTGGAGTGCCTCGATGATAGCTTCCTAAGACAGGAAATAGACAGCCCTACCTGAGGGGATGTCATACTGGACCTCATAGTCACCAATGCGAGCGAGCTCATTGGGGATGTCAAGATTGGAGGCAGCCTGGGCTGCAGTGACCACGCACTGGTGGACTTCATGGCCCTGATGGATATGTGCCAGATGAGGAGCCTAGCCAGGACCCTGAATTTTAGGAAAGCAAAATTCCAGCTCTTCAAGGAGTTAGTCAATAGGACCCCCTGGGAAACGGTCCTCAGGGACAAGGGGGCAGAACAGAGCTGGAAGATTTTCAAGGATGCTTTCCACAGAGCACGAGAGCTCTCAATCCCCAGGTGTAAGAAATCAAGTAAGAAAGGGAGGAGACCAGCGTGGCTGAGCTGGGACCTGCTGGTCAAACTAAAAGGCAAGAACAAATTGCACAGGCGGTTCAAACAGCATCAGGTGTCCTGGGAAGAGTATAGAGATGCTGCCCGGTTATGCAGGGATGAGGCCAGGAAGGCCAATGCGCAGCTGGAGCTGAACTTGGCAAGGGATGCTAAGAATAATAAGAAGGACTTCTACAGGTACGTGAACCAGAAAAGGAAGGTCAAAGAAAGCGTACCCTCCCTGATGACCGAGAATGGAAAACTGGTAACAACAGACGAGGAGAAGGCTGAGGTTCTGAACAATTTTTTTGCCTCGGTCTTTACTGCCAGCCTTTCTCCTCCTGCCTCCCAGGTTGAAGAACTGCAAGACGGGGACCTGTGGGACAAAGTCCCACCCCTCTAAGTGAAGACAAGGTTCGTGACCACCTGAGGAACCTGAATATACACAAGTCTATGGGACCTGATGAGATGCACCCCAGAGTCCTGAGGGAATTGGCTGATGTAGTTGCCAAGCCACTCTCCATGGTATTTGAAAAGTCATGGCAGCCAGGTGAAGACCCTGGGGACTGGAAAAAGGGAAACATTGCACCCATTTTTAAAAAGGATAGAAAGGAGGACTCTGGGAGCTACTGACCTGTCAGCCTCACCTCTGCGCCTGAGAAGATCATGGAACAGATCCTCCTAGAAGCTATGCTAAGGCACATGGAAGACAGGGAGGTGATTTGAAACAGCCAGCATGGCTTCACCAGGGGCAAGTCCTGCCTGACCAACCTAGTGGCTTTCTACGATGGAGTGACTGCGTCAGTGGACAAGGGGAGAGCTACGGATATCATCTATCTGGACTTCTGCAAGGCCTTTGACACGGTCCCCCACAACATCCTTCTCTCCAAGTTGGAGAGATACGGATTTGACAGGTGGACTGTTCGATGGATAAGGAACTGGCTGGATGGTCGCATCCAGGGGGTGGTGGTCAATGGCTCAATGTCCAGATGGAGAAGGGGTCACAAGTGGCATCCCTCAGGGATCCGTACTGGGACCGGTGCTGTTCAACATCTTCATCAATGACATAGACAGTGGAATCAAGTGCACCCTCAGCAAGCTTGCCAACAATACTAAGCTGAATGGAGCGGTCGATGTGCCAGAGGGATGGGATGTCATCCAGAGGGACCTGGACGAGCTGGAGAGGTGGGCCCGAGCAAACCTTATGAAACTCAACAAGGCCAAGTGCAAGGTCCTACACTTCGGTCAGGACAATCCTCGCTATCAATACAGGCTGGGGGAGGATGTGACAGAGAGCAGCCCTGCCGAAAAGGACTTGGGAGTACTCGTGGATGAAAAGCTGGACATAAGCCAACAATGTGTGCTTGCAGCCCAGAAGGCCAGTTGCATCCTGGGCTGCATCAAAAGAACCGTGGCCAGCAGATCCAGAGAGGTGATTCTCCCCCTATACTCTGCTCTTGTGAGACCCCACCTGGACTACTGCATCCGGCTCTGGAGCCCTCAGCACAAGAAGGACATGGACCTGTTGGAGCGGGTCCAGAGGAGGCCACGAAGATGATCCAAGGGCTGGAGCACCTCTCCTGTGAAGACAGGCTGAGAGAGCTGGGGTTGTTCAGCCTGGAGAACAGAAGGCTCTGGGGAGACCTTATAGCGGCCCTCCAGTGCCTGAAGGGGGCCTACAGGAAAGCTGGGGAGGAGCTGTTTGCAAGGGCTTGTAGCGATAGGACAAGGGGCAGTGGTTTTAAACTAGAGCAGGGTAGGTTTAGATTAGACATTAGGATGAAGTTCTTTACGATGAGGGTGGTGAAACACTGGAACAGGTTGCCCAGAGAGGTGGTAGAGGCCCCATCCGTGGAGACGTTCAAGACCAGGCTTGATGAGGCTCTGAGCAACCTGATCTAGTTAAAGATGTCCCTGCTTACTGCGGGGGGGTTGGACTAGATGGCCTTTAAAGGTCCCTTCCAACGCAACACATTCTATGATTCTGTTTAGTAATGCTTATAAAATAATTACTGGAGAAGTTGTGAGGCTGTTGCGGCAGCTTGCCTTCCTTGTGTTACAGGGATCCAAGGAATAGTGGATGCCTACCGCCAGATCCTGCCTCAGATCCGACTCTATGGGCCAACCAATTTCTCTCCTATTATAAACCACGTGGCAAGATTTGCAGCGCACTCAGCACAACAAGGAACTGCTTCAGTGAGTGCATGTCCTTTCCTGTGAATCTGCATTGTGTTGGCGTTTCTGTTTTCCATGTTCACAATGGGATAGAATGGAATGGTAAAGTGATGTTGTCTTCCGTTCTCAAGATCCCAAGTTTGCTCCTCTCCTGCTGGCCTACAGAGGGGCTGTTGGGTACTCTCTTGGTACATATTGGTCTGTACTTGGCAGACATTGACACTAGTTTCCATTGTCATTTTCACAATTTGCTGGCATTGTACTTACTATTGAAGGATACAAGGGTGCTGTGTTGGCTTTTTGACCAGTTGGACTCTGTCAGCAGTTGCCTCTCTCTAACCTCTCTTGCCAAGCTCTATCACCTGTAGGGAATGCATACAGTATAGAGGGGTCCTACATATTTTATTCCAAACAATTTTGCTCTCAAAACACAAAGACCGCCTCCAGGAAAAATATCAGAGGGCTTGACTGTCCGTCCCGCCATGGTGGCATGCAGAATCAGGATATCTAGAGGGCCAGGTTAACAAAGGAGCCTTAGAACTGTTAAATCAATACGCTAATTGCATTGCTGAGCATCTATGCTACCCTACAGTTGTGTTGCATGTCTCATTTGTGTGCTTGCATGGCCATGGCTGCTGTTAAAATTCAACTCCACTTCCTTAAACGTCATTCTTTTTGCTTAAGGATGAAAGACTTGTATTTCCTGATAGATTTAACTAATTCCATTTTGACAGACCAATCAGAAGGAATTTTGATGTACACTCTAATACTTGCTTTATGGTCTAGCTGTGTCAGTATTTTTGGGTCTGCTTATGTTTGTGTGTATGTCGAATACATTTCCCACCCACACTGTGAGGTGCTTGGTCTAGGGAGATCTGTTTCTTACTTTTCTGAGGGTATTTTTTAGCCTTCCCAACACTTAGCGGAATCTTCTTATTTCTCTTTATATGTTAAATATCTCTACTTTTTCTTACAGGTGAAAAACTAACTGCTTAAATAAAGAATCTGTCAGTAATGGGGTACAACCATAGTAACACTTGTGTTAACTGGGTTTTGGAATTGGAAGTTCAGTTTTCTTTTATTTTCACTGTGTGTGTCCTTTTTTGTTTTCATTTTAATTCTGCTATAAAACAGTGGTTGCTCATTTCAGAACCAGGTGCTAAATCTTAGCCTCTGGAAAAGGAAGGAAATTTTAAACACTTTACCATGCTAATGTGTTGGTTTGAGGTATTTTTTTCTTTCTAGAAAGGCTCCTGTATTCTTCCCCTCTTGTTATCTCTCGAGTGTTTTTGTGTCATGACATTTGTCACTGCTGTGCTTTGAGATTTCTAATACTTAAATTATTGGTAACTAAAAAAGAAGGCTTTTTGAGTTACACTCCAGGGATATTAAATATTGAACTTTAGCCTTTTTGAGATGTCAGCGAGTAAAGCAGCATTCATCAGTGAATTTTTATGCAGCTTTGTTGATTTAGTAGTACTTTGCCCATCTCTAGTACTTTCTACCAATTGATGTTCTTTATAAATTGTATTTAAGTCTCTATCTTTTTTCTAGTGCAGAGGAAATCTGAAGTGCACAATGAAATGCATATGAAAAAATGGGACTAAACATGTTTCTTTAATGTTCTGGTTTTGTCTTATCCACAGCACCATCTGATTTCTTTCTTAGAGTAAGAGATTGCTCCATTTGCCTTCAGTTACGTGAGCTTTCGTGTTGAAATCCCTAACTCAGTGCTTTCTAATGTTTTTCAGCAATATTTTATCTTGCTGATCATCACAGACGGAGAGATCACTGATCTGGACCAAACTAGGCAAGCGATTGTTAATGCCTCTAAGCTGCCGATGTCCATCATTATTGTTGGAGTTGGTGAAGCTGATTTCAAAGCAATGGAGTTCCTTGACGGAGACAACGGTGTCCTGAAGTCGCTGACAGGAGAGCCAGTTGCACGAGACATTGTCCAGTTTGTGCCTTTCCGACAGTTCAAAAATGTTAGTTGTCTTTAACTTCAGAAGAGTCCTGGTGCCAGTATATATGCAGATATTACCTCTGAAAAATGAGGATGGGTCTAGACAAGGCAGCAAGCTGCATGCTCAAAGTGCTGTCCAAGCCGCTTGTTCCCAGTGAGAGTTGAGATGTTTGCTCCGTGTTCGAAACTGTCTCTCTTGTCACAGCTCTCTTGCAGCTTTTCTTAGAGCTCTGGTTGTATTGTTGATTTAGCGTACTATCTCTTGGCCTTTACAGAGTTAAAGGAGTAAAGGAGATTATTTTCTCTCCTGGGTTGCAAACATTTAGGCAAGGAAATGAGATCATATTGTCAGTCTCTGATGTTGAGTCCCATGAGTGATTTAAGATAAGTCTTCCCTGCTGTTGAAAGCAGTCCTGTCATTCCCCAGCTCCTCCCTACTTCCCCTGTTGGCACTAGCATTCCTGTGTGTTGCACAGTGAATTGGGTTGAAGAGCGGAGTCAAATGAGAACCCAGAATAAGAGAAATTGTTAGTGGCTGGGGCAGCTTCCCACCCAGATTAGGGCCATATAAAGGTTGTGTGAGCCTGGGCTTGAGGTGGTGGCAGTGCAGGGGTGGGAACAAATGATTTTCATCTGCAGTACTCACTGAGACTGCCAGGAAGTGCTCCTAAAACTGCAGCAAGGAACTCTTGAAACAGGGAGTGAGATGTGGCAGGTGGGGGCCTGCGCTCTGAATCTGTAGGAGTTTGTCACTGGGCTGATAAATCCTTTCTCTGCAGTATTTCTGATTTATTCTCCCTGTTCTTCTTGCAGGCTCCCCGGGAAGCGCTTTCCCAGATGGTTCTGGCTGAAGTGCCTAAGCAGCTGGTGTCATACTATAAATGGCAGGGATGGCCACCTGTGAAACAGCCGGAAATAAAGAAGGTGTAGATTGCAGCCTGACCCTGGCCACCTGTATCGGGGGTGAAGAGAGCTGTTTGCACCCACACTCTCCCTTGCACGCTGTGGGTGCTCAGTGTCTCGAGTGTGAATACACCAATTCTCTTACCTGCTTGTGCTCTGTCTTTGGTCTTTCCTATTCCTAATCAGAAGGAATGTAAATGTGGAAAAAACACAGCTGCTGGCAGTTTTTGTCACAGAAGAATAGACCTTGTAGGTTTTCCACCTTGCAACAGTGACGTACCATACCACACATCATTGTTTGACACGGTCCGTCCGCTGCTTGGTATCAGCGCAGGCACGTGCACCGAGCTGCTCATGCAGCACTGCTTCAATGCTGAGTTTGGTAGGAGAATTACTGCAGTCATGCTTACCATGTGCTCCTTCATAGGGTTTTTTTTTTCCTTCTATCAAACTGCCTTGGGAATGGGGACCCTTCTGTCCTCGTTGGTACAAAGGTCTGTTGGTTGGATGCCTGAGGTAGTTCCTGTTGTGCCTTTATAAAGTGCCAATATATTTTTATATGTAGAGATTTATTTTTAATTTTCAGTGACCATACTTTGCAATCTTCTTTTTAATCACGTTTTTCTATTAGCAAGATTTGCTTCTGTGATGGCCTCTTGCTTGGAGCCATTGTTGCAATTTAAGAACACTGCACTTTGCTTATTTGTGGGGGGATTAATGAAGATTAGTCATTAATTAATCAGGGGTGGGGTGGGATTAATGAGTCACATTAACGTGACTTTCAAAATGCAGCAACTGGAAACATTGAAATAAATATGCTTTGAGTGATTCCTTTGCGTCACAGAAGTTAGGAATGAAGAGGTAACTACCTGTGGAACTCGGAAGAGCTGCTTCCTTGTCCTCAGAGGTGTGAAGTGTCTGTTGTGTGATCTGGGGACTAGAACAGGCACATGATAGCAAAGCACAATTGTTCTGAGAGACTGGAGTTGATAGTTCATTTCAAAATAGAGATAAAGAAGTTTGGGCTTGTCATTGCACTATAAGTGGTCATCACTTTCAGTTTCATAAATAAATAATCTGCTTTGACATACATAACCTGTCTGGGCTCTTTTTTCCTTTCCGGGCTTTTCCTTTTGTTTTCCAGCAATGGGGATGTTCTGGTTTATGGAAGGTCTTTGCTATAGTACTAGCCTGGTGGTGATTCAGCATCTGAGTTGGCCTAGGTTGAGTGTGACCAGCTGCAAAAGGAGAGCAAGTTGTCCATCATCATTAGTTTTGTTACCTGTTAATCACTAGGACTGCTGAATGTATGTCCTGAAGCCCTGTCCTGCAGTAAGGTGAGCTGTTTCTGTACTGTGAAATTATGAAAGAACTTGCGTGTTCTACCAGGTAAACCAGGAAATGCTCAGAATACATCGGAATACTTCCCTGGTGATTCTGGCTATGAAACTGATCGGTTACAAGCCTGTGTGAAAGCAGAACCTGGGTTTGAATCCACGTCCTCAACTAGACTAATTGTAGTAGATGGTATCTGCCACCAAACTAGTATGTAGCTTGTGCTTGAAGGGTTGAAGCAGTTTAGAGTTAGGGTTGAAGCAGTCCAGGACTGCTGCTGAGCAAAGATGAGTTTGTGCTAGTTTTTTATTCAAACCTAGTTTTCAGCACGATGTGTTCTCCCAGGTTCCGCAGGCAGCAGGGCTGTCTTCTGAAATACTCTCTCATCTAGCCTGCAGCACGCTTTTTTCTTACACTTAGATTCTTGAAGGAAACCAAGCAACCTCTCTTCTTGAGTGGCTGCCTAAACTAAAATGTGTTACAAGCGTAGAAGAGAGGGAGGAAAACTGCCAGGTCTTCTCTGAGAAACTGCACTGTGGTTGAGAGCATCCTTTACTCATGTTTTCTGCTGTTTACAACCTGTAGGCAGAGCTCTCCTTCCCTGTATTATGTGTACAGGAAACCTAAGGCTGTTTTTTGTGTGTGTATCCTTTTTTTGTTCCTTTTTAGTAAAGTGTTCTTTAGCCGGTATTTACAGCAGTAGTTCCGAAGGCTCACCAATCCCTTGTTTGGACCAAGAAGTACCGGTGGCAGTGTGTAGTGTGTGGCTTCGATGAATGGTTTCTTTGGCAAGATGTCAGAAGCACATCGGGACTTCCCTTTACTCCAGCCTTGAGGGGCAGAAGATGACCTTTGAGACAGCAGAATGCGTAGTGGGAAATCCGTTTCACCTCTCCTTTTTAAACCTCTGCCAGTTCCCTCTTGAAGAGAGTGAATTGTCCGTCTTTCTGTGCTGGCTACGGGGAGTGGAGGCAGCTAGGCGAGGTGTCTCCAGGTGCTGGACTCATTGACGGTAGGAGAGACCTTCCCTGTTTTGGGGAGGAAGAGGCCAAGATGTGAAAGAGGCAGGTTTGAGAAAGTTCTTCCCCCTGCAGGAGCAGAGGAGAATTTGGAGGAGACGCTGCTTACTCACAGGTAAGTGGCTGAAACGTGAATGAGCAAAGGGACACAAGTCCTGTGGTTGTCACTTGAAAACAAGAGCTGCCTGGGCCTGGGCCTGGGTAAAAAGCCGTACGAGGGTCAAGCTTGGAAGCTGCTGAACCAGGATGGCACAGTTTTGCCCGTTTTCTCTCATTCTTGACTCTCCCCAGGGCTTCTGGTTTTAGAGGCAGTGAAGATGGCTGCTGGCTGCTTTGGTGAGAGGCTGGGAGCCATGTGTGCTGCCTTGTGCTGCCCTGGGTGTAGCTGGAATGCAGATTTCCGGTATGGTTGTTGCCCGAGGTAGATGAGAGCTTGGGTTTGAGTTCAGGTTTTCTTCCTCAGGAGATTGTGCTGTTCTTGCCCAGCGCTGGTGCATGCTCTCCATTGTCCCGGATCACACTCTCGCTTTAACTACAGTAAACGAGAACACCCCAGAAGTCTCTTTACCCTGGCCTTGGGCAAGATTGAGCAAGCACCCTTGTACTTACAGTCCCCAAAGGCCCTTCAGCCTCGGGGCTTTGTATAAATCAAAAGCTCTTGCATGTGGGAGGTCATCGGGGGGGGGTTCCTCTTGCTTCTAGGATGCCTGGCAATAAATACTGGTGACATTTCATGCCAGGCTATGCCATGCTACACAACAAAGCTCCCTCCTCTATGGGAGATAATGCTCCATCCTCCTCCTTTGCCCAGACAGGTTATTGGGTTCTAAAATGTTTCTTTCACCAAAACTGAGGCACTGTCTTCAGGTGAATGCAAGTGATGGGTCTGCTCCAGGTATTCGAGGAAGCCACACAAACTCCACTGGAAGATGATGGCTTTTGATCAGCTTTGAGCGAATACTGGATCCACCCATCAGCGGCTCACTGTGGTGGTCTGAATGTCTCACTGAACTACCGTGTAAATCGCACCCCTTCGCCCCTCCCAGCCATGACTAGGTGTAGGGTCAGGGCGCTCAGCTTCCTGTGCTGCCCTGAACTGATCGGCTCCTTATTTGGGTTCACGAAAGTGGTGCCGAATGCTGCCTGCTATGTTCTGTTGCTGCACCGTGAAGTGGCATCCTCCCCACCGTGGCGTGTTCCCACTGCCACTGCTTCCCTGGTGCTCCAGGAAGCTCTTGCGTAAAAGGGAGATCAAGGGAATAACCGCAGGGCTTGCTTCGAAGCAGCCTGGCATTGCACGGGCATGATTCACTCCTCGGTGTTTGCAGAGCTGGATTAGCCACCCTGGCCCGCTGCAAGGCACCCCGTGTGGCGTGCGTGGGTGCAGGTGTTTGGTGCTGGGTGGGAGAGCCAGACCCCCAGGTGGAAGAAACGCTCATGATTATATGATTGCTTTAACCTGGCCTGACTGTGCTCTGAAAGGGCTCCAGCATCTCCTGGTTGCCGGTTCCGGTGCAGGTGAGATGAGCTGGGGAGCGCGGCTGGCTCCTGGCACGCCGTGCCCCGGGTCTCCCTCCTGCGCGGGGCTGGTGCGGAGCTCCTACCCCGCCGTCCGTGCCTTTCCGCGCTCGTCTGTCCCGGGCTGCAGCCTCTGTCCCCAGGAAGCGCTCCGGCGTCCCGCTTAGACCAGTCCAGCTCCTCCGGGCCCTGGTGTTAGCGGGGGCTGTCGGGGGAGCCCAACCCTCCTCCACAGAGGGCTGCGAGCCGCCCGGCTGCCTTCCCTTCCCCACCCTCCCTCTGTTTGCTTTGGAGGGGTTTAACCGCAGCGGCTGCGACTTTGTGCTGGGGTGGCCCGGAGCGGAGCTTGGCTCCCGGCCTCGCCTCGGGGCCCAGCCCGGCGCCCTCCAGTCCCGGCTTTGGAAGCCCCCCTTCCCCGCACCCCCCGGGGCGTCAGGCCTGTCCTGGAGCGCGGCCGCCTGGCGGCCTCAGCTGGGGGCTTTTCCCTTCTCCTTCCTTTCCCGGCCCCTGGAATGGGATCCCCGCTCCCCGGGATCTTTGCTCCCCGCTCCCGGGCTCAGGGCTACCACACGGGGCGGGCAGCGGCCGTGGGCGGCCCCCGGGCTGAGGGAGGCGGAGCAGCCGGGGCCGCTGCCCCCACCGTCCCCCTCGCCGCGTCCTTCGGCGGGGGCTGCCGGGCCCGCGGGGCTCCGGGGCGGGGGAGCGGGCGGCCGAACCGGCCGGGCGAGTCGGCGCTGAGTCACGCCGGCCCGAGCGGGGCAGCGCTGCCCGCCGCCGGCTCCATGGCGCTCAGCGTCGGCGTCCGGCGGCTCTCCGGGCTGCCGGGCCGGGGCGAGCGGCAGGTGGAGCTCAGCTTCCGAGGTGGGTCCCGGGAGGGAGGGGGTCTGCCTTCCCCGCGGCGGGCCGTGCTGCCCCGCCGGCACCTCACGCCTCCCCCTCACGCCTCCCCTCTCCTTCCCAAGGCTTCACCCAGAAGACGCGGAAGATCCGCTGTGGCCCGGAGGCCGCCTTCGGGGAGGTGAGGGCAAACGGGCGCGGCGGGGCCAGTGCGGTCCCTGGGACGGGGATGGGACGCGGCAGCGGCTCGGCCGGTGCCTCGGGGGGCGGGAGGGGAGCGGGGCCGGGGCGCGTTTCTCCGAGCGCCCACCCTCACCGTCCCGTTCCTGAAGCCCGTGGCGGTTCCTGTCCCTCCTCTCCCGTCCCGTCCCGTCCCGTCCGGCTGCCCCTGCGCCGCCTGCGGAAAGGAGCGGAGGGCTGGGGGGAAGCGGGGAAGGGGGGACCTTTCCCTCTCGCCAGCCGCAAGGCAGCCGGGCCAGTTCGGGCGTCAGGTGAACCGCAGCCTCGGGGCGCAGCTTTGCCACCTGCCTGAGCCCGGTGGCTGCCTGCCCTGGCTGCCCTCTTCTCCCCGAGCACCTCTGTCCCTTCCCGTGCCCGTCTCTCCCCGCCACCTGCCAGCAGGTACGAGCATCCTCCGCTTGCCAGGGTGATGGCGCTCTGGCTTCTTCAGCGGCCCGCCTGCGGCTTTGTGCTGCTGCAGGGGCCCCTCGCTGCCCTGCCCTTCCCAGCTCCGGGGTCTGCCCTGGCCAGCAGGAAAGTAACTTCCCACCGCAGCGGCTTTTTGTCGTGCTCGTCGGTTGGGTCACCCTGCCGAGGAGAGCAAGCAGGCAGCAAGCATGGGAGAGCGTGGCTGGGAATCGGTTGTCACCCGTGGCTGCTCTGCTCCTTTGCAGCTCTTTCGCTGGCCTCACTACGGGAAGCTCGTCACGGGAGAGATGCTGTCCGTTAAGGTTTACAACCGCAGCAAGGTTTTCAGTAACAGGTTGGTCTTTTGGATGTTGGGGTGACCAGCAGAGGTGGAGGAAGAGACGTACGGGGCTTTAAATTTTCTGCTGGGAGTAGAAAATTTTTATTGGAAATTTGATGGAAGGAAGACGAGCAGGATACAAATTATAGAAGGGAGACGGAGCTGGTTGTTCTGGTGGGGCAGCAGTGCTGTATATGCTAAGTAGTTAGATTTAGTTGTGCCAGCAATAACAGAGACTATCTAAGGATCCAGACCAGACCCCAGGAGGGACAAAGGTAAAATAGGCCCCTAAATAACAGAGCTGCAAGGGCAGGACTTGCAACAGAATGGGGACCTGCTCTCGCCCTGCAGACCCACCCGGTGACTGTGACCGTGCTACACCCAAATTCAACGTGCCTAAGAGCGGAGAAAAGCCCTGAGCCCATGGTAGTATGGTTTAACCTTTAAAGAAGACGGCAATTTAAATTTAAAGGATCAGCCAGAATTTAAAATGCTTCTAGGTGGCACAGACTGTGAATTCATACTGTGAATTCAGCAGTTGTTCCGGCAGTTGTAAAGCACTTCAGGGAAACCCAGGAGCAGAGGTGACAGATCGATTAGTGGTGGTGGAGCAAGCAAGGGAGCAGAGGCACGTCCTTCCAGGGCATGTGAAAGGTGAGGATGCAGGGAAAGGTGCCAGTGCTGATAAGCAAAATGTAAGAACTGAAGAAAAATCACCAGGAACAACTTTCTAGAGGCAGTTAATAATACAAACCTTTTCAAAGCCATCGTAAGCCTACTAGAGAGGGTGTGGAGGAAACAGGTGAGTACAGCACATGCGAGATGCTTTTAAAAGATAAAGCCAGAGCAGAAAATGCGGCTGAACTTTGTGTCACTGTTTACTGGGTGCTTTCCTAATGGGAGCTGGATCAGAGGAATCGCCTCTGACTGAAGCGTCAATAGAAACTGCTATAGGACAAATAGATAAAACAAACAGCAACAAATCACCAGGACCTGATGGCGCTGAGCAAAGGAGTCAATGGGAAATGACTGGACTGGTACTGACAGCATCTATCCACGTACCTCCGCTGCCGGGGAGCAGAGTAACGGCAGGTGACAGGCATTACAGTTTAAAAGCAGTTGGTCAGCGCATCGGGACGATCAAAAATAAATACAGAGTATGAAAGGACAGAAGGGAAAAATTTGTCACACCGTTGCATTGATCTGTGGTCTCCGGACTTCTGCGTGTGCAGCCTTTCTGTCGTGGCAGCACCAAGCTGGAAAAGCTGGAGAGGAGAGGGATGAGCAGAGAGACTCCTTCCTTGGGGGCAGGAGACTAGACAGGTTCTGCGTCTCGGAGAAGAGGGAGGTGAGAGGGAATATGAGAGATCAGGAGCTTGCAGCTGAAATGGAGGTGACTGGGGAATGATTTCTCCAGTCTCGCTCCTGGGCAGGCAGTGAATCGCTCCGATGGTTTCCAGCACGCAGTAGGAAGCTGTGTTTCACGCGGGATTAGCTCAGCTGCCAGCAGAGCTGCCATGGGGAGATGGAGGCCCATGCACAAACGGGCTCCAGACAGCAGTTACACAAGGTGGGGTTGTGAGCGGCTGAATCCCACGTGCGTTACTGCCGCTTGCAAGGAGCCAGATGACCCTTCCCCAGGGAGAAGCCCCTTTGGAGCAGATAAATTTTGGCCCAACTTGCTGCAGACATCCCTGCAGCCATGGCTATTCCTGTGTTTCCTTGTGTGGAGCCTCTGCTTCCCAGTTTTGTGTGGGAAGAGTCACTCCAGCTCCGCCGGGTGTCCAAACGCAGGCTGGCTCCCGTGAAGCCCAGCTCTGCCGAAGGGGAGAGCTCCCTCACACCCAGTGGGACTGGATCTGCCCAAGCCTTTAACCAGCAGCAGCAGCTGGGTTGCAAGCAGCTGCCTAGGCATGACTGGGGTGGAGGCACAACCTGCTGCCAGGTCAGTGGGTCCTTGGATATTTCGGCTGCCAGGGTCCCCGTGGAAAGGGCTGCAGCAGTTCCCTGCCTTCACCGCAGCTCGGAGGGGCTGTGAGCAGGAGAGCAGAGATCCTGGTACTCTCTTCCCCCGGGATGTGGGCACTGATGCTACGTACAGTATTGCTGCAGCCTCTTGTTTTGTTCCAGGCTTCTTGGTACCCTTGTCCTCAGCCTTCAGCACCTGATGACATCTGGGAGGCTGATCCTCCGGGAGGCCCTCATTGACAGGAACCACAGAGTCACCGGTGTAAGTCCTCTGCAGGTGGCCTGGCCATCAGCGATCAGGAACGCTTTGTTGGGAAACCTTGTGGGGTGCTTCCCAAGTGGATTGGGGGCCGAGGGGGCGTCCAAGGCGCTGCTTTGAGCCTGGGAGTGCTGTGGTGTTTGTGCCCTCTCTACACAGGGGTGCAACCACTTTACACCCTTCAAGTGGTTCTGGGAGCATCCAGAAGTGTGCGGGGTGGGCTGGGCTGGGGCCCCTGGAGACCTGCTGAGGGCCTGCATGAGCGGAGAGGCTTAGTGAAACCTCCCTGGGCGATGGATGTAGGAGGTGGTATTTCATCTGCTTCCCGCACCACGCAGCGCGTGGGCACGGGCTGCTGCAGGGTGCGAAGCAGAGGAGAGCTGATGGGGTGAGGCTGAAGGTGGCAGGGTGCCTCGGGACCCCGGCTTTTGGGTTAAACACCAGTGCTAACCAGCTGGCTTAACAATGGTCTGGGGCACCCTGAGCGGCTCTGACACCTGCCTGCCCTTCTGCTCTGTGCCATGGGTCCCGCTCCCCTCCCGCCCTGGCGCCAGGGCTCACTTTGTGCTGGTGGGTAATGAACGTGACTCAAAAATGAGCCATTTCCTGCCAGCTGGGTGTGCAGGCACGGTTCAGTGAGTGCCGGACAACCAGGGCTCGGTGCCAGGGCTGCGGGCAGGGCCGGGAGGAAGAGGGGCAGAGGCGGGCAGCCCTGCAATGTTCTGCGCCCTGTTTTGCCCTTCCCATGGGCAACCCAACCCTCGCGGTGGCACATGGGATGCGACTCTGCAGGCACCAGACCGCAAGCCTGAGTGGCACAGGCACGGCTTTCCTGTATTGCTGAGCTGGCTGGATCAGGGAGCAGGTCCAGGTGGAAACCAAGTATTTCCAGGATGATTTTTAGCCCGACGCAGCTCGCTGCGTAAACGTTTGTGCCAGCAAAGGGACAGGGATTAAACCAACCCTTCGGCAGCACTCCCTGCTGGCGATGGTTTGAGGGGACCAAGCTAGGGGCACTGACACCACTTTAAGGTCAGAGCTGTTCTGTGGCCCAGCCCTTTGCCCCTGGCTGCCTCTTCCCTTGTGCTAACGGCAGCACTCGTGCTGATGAGCTGTTCCAAACGAAAACCGACCGCATTCGGTTTTGCCACGTTAGTTTTTGATTGTGCGGCCCTGGCTGCACAAGGGCTGTGGGGGACTGAAACAGGGCAGGCAAGACTGGATGCCCATCCAAGGGCAGCTTGAGACCCTCTCCCTCAGCTCAGCTGGGAAGAGACACATCCCCAAGGGAGAGAGGCTGCTTCAACCGCTGCTCCTTTAGCAAAGTGGAAAGGAAGCCCTTCCTGCTATTCCAAGTCTTCTTCTTCTCTGGGACTTGAATTATTTGCACTCTTTTTTCTCCTGGTTGTTTAAAGGGTTTTTTTCAGAGCCTCAGCTATTCACCCAGCTTTATCTCAGGTTTCTGCATTCATCCAACCTTTGCTTCTGCCTTTCCCGGTCACTGTATTACTGCTTTCTTGGGCTTTCTTCTCCTCCCAGAAACATGTTTTCCAGGGACTGAGCTATGAACTCAGCTTGTGGGTGCAGCCTGCTAAGAAGTGACCTCTTCCATGGCTGTGATTTTGGCCTCTGCTGGGAAATTCTTGTTGGTTTGAGATCAGGCTGGTCACCTGCAGACAAAGTGTATTCAGACCCGTGCTGGCTGTGCCAATACCCAACACGCCCCATACTTCTCTCGCCGTCCTTCTTCATCACTAACGCTAAGTCGATGTCTCTTGCGATGCAGACTCTGGGTGTGCTTATGGTTCCTGTGGTGTTTTAAACCAAGCTGTCATGCCTGGAGATGCTCTGCCAGCCGTCTCCTGCCTCCCGCAGAGAGACCGCTCCAAACCTCTGCATGTTAGTTTGCTCTGCTGCAGGGCTCTCCCCACTTGCCTTGTCAAAAGTGCCCCGAGATGCCTCTCAGGGGACTCTCCATGGTATATTTTAGATTTGGAAACTTGAGCCTGCCTTTATTCAGTGAACCCTGGATTTTGGGAAGCTGTAGGGAAGGGAGTTTGGTTAACTCTAGCTTGTTGATGGAGGCAGACAAGGAGAGTATGGTATAAATAGGCTTCTTGTGGGCTTGTGACCCCCTTCCTTCCCCTTCTTTCCACCAGGATCTCACTTTTTTTTTCTTCCACACTCCCCATCCCCTTTTCCGTGACATTTCTGCAGCTGTTTTGTGGCTGCCAAGCTCTCAGGCAGTTTCATTTTCTATTTGTAGATCTACATTGAGTTGGATTTGCGCTACCAGCCTCCAGATGGCTCAGCTGGGACCTGGGTTGAAGAGGACTTTGTCTATCAAATGAAAGACAGGTATCGAAATCCTGGGAGGAGCAAATTTCCAGGCAGCTTGTACAGCTGCCTTTGCCACTGGCAGCCTTTGGGATGCAATCCAGCCTTATTTATTCTCCACCTCTGGCCAGGCTGATGCATCTCTGCTCTACAGCGGCAGTAAGTGAGCAGGGCTCTTGGGAAGAAAATACCTTGTTTTCACAAAAAGCCTGTGACTGCAGCAACCCACCGCACCCTGGGAGTCCTTTTGGACTCCAGAGCATTTCTGCAGCCTTTCTGGCTGACAGGAGCAAGACTTTGTGGTTGCAAACTTGCAGAGGACATGTCTTTGGACCGTAGCAACCCCAAGCACCTTGCACACAGGTGGTGCCCAAAGCCAGGGGAGATGTGGCTGTCGGGACAGACAGGATAACAGGCAGCAGCAAGGTCACTTCTGGAGTGCCAGAGGCAAAGCAGTGGGCACACAGGGTGGACAGTGGAAAGGCATCGCTTAGGAGGATGCTTGTGGCCCTGCCAAGAGCCAAGCAGAACATGGCTGTGGCACTCTTACTTAGATGCGTCAGCGAACAGCCTCAACACACCTGGTTTTCAGCAAAGCATCTCTTTTTCTTACAGTTCAGAGTTAATAATCTGCAATCCTGGATTTGAGGAGCTGGAGTAAGTACCCCTACTTGAGTGTATCAGCTCACGCTTGTGGGCGGAGGGGAGTGCACAACCCGCTCGTCAGGACTGACGATGCGGCACATGACATGGGGGGTTTGCAGGGCAGCTGAGGGGCCGAGAGCGAGTGAACTGGACAGGAGGGCTGCCACGCTGGGCAGGAAGCTGGCAAAAGGCCTGGAGACTGATGAAGAAGAGGAAGAGGAGGAAGAAGATTTCTATGATGTGTCTGAGATGGAGGTCTCGGGCGTTGTCTTCAGCCCTGTGAAGAGGTATCCACAGCGTGCTCTTCTCTCTTGCCCCTGCTTGGGCCCTGGAGTGGAAAGTGGTGGCCCATGGGGTGATTTCTGGGGGAATCTTGCATCTCTTGGCATTCTGCTGCAAAATGTCAGAAACCTTCAGTCTCCAATGGCCCTAAACAGGGACTGTTGGGGATTTGCTCATTCCCAGGGCAAGGGGCCATTATTTGCCAGGGTTTCTGTTTCTTCCCTTGGTGGGAGCTTGCTCAGGTCCATGTAGATGAAGCGACCTGCTCACTCGGGTTGTTTTTCTGTGCAGCCGCTCCAGACTTCGCTCCGCACGGGACCTCTTTGCCACCCCGACCCCGCAGAGCTTCCAGGTACTGCACCGTTGGGTGCGCATCCCTGCAGCCGCCTCCCCTGGCCCCACAGCTGGTCCCTCGCTGCCTTGCTGCGGGCCTGGGCTTCTCCAATTGCCACATACCCCGGCGAGGCCTCCAGCGTGAAGACACCTTCTTGCTTTGTGTGGCTTCCCTGAGCAAGGTGTGAGATTCCCTGAACACACTGCATCCATGAGTGCTGGCCCAGAGCAGAATTTCTTTTTGGGCCATGTAATTAGCTGTGGATGTATAGGAGAACGGAATCAGCCTGACAGCCACGTGTGCCACTGCAAAACACTGCCTGAGCAGAGCTTTGGAGAGCACCCAGGCAGGACTGCTGCCTTCCTCCTTCCCCAGGGCCTTGCCTGGGCCCCCAGGGACGTCCGTGGGACGTGGCTGAGGGTGGAGGGCTCTGCAGGGGCTTTCTTGGAGATGCCAGGAAGCTGGTATGAAGCTGTGGCTTTGGCCAATGCTCTGACGTCAGGTTTATTTGAAACCACTCTGAAGTTTGGAAATGGAGTTCAGTCCCATCTTTTGCCCTGCAGATTTCAGGGCAGGTCTCCCAGCCTGGCTATGGATTTAAATCCTTCCCTGGCTCTAAGTAAACATGGACTCGCATTTGGGTCTCCTGCTTTTCAGGGCTGGGTCCTATTGACCAAGCAGGAAGCTTTTGTAGGGGCGGAATTTCCTACCATCCTTTTCTTGAAGTTATTAATCACCTTAACAACTGCCTAGTTGCTTGTACTGAGAGCAAACGTGAGAACATTTCTCCCATGTCTTAGACTCGTAACCAGTCGCAGCAAATGAGACAGCCACATTCCAGTCTTTCCAGTGGTGTCCATCTCAGTAGGACTCAAAGGGAAGTATTGACAGAAGATACAAAGAGCATCTTCTCCAATATGCTCTGTGGACCCCACCATGTGGGACCAGGGGGTTTGCATCCCCTTGGGATCGGGAACTGAGTGGGGACAGTGCTGCTGGGGAGGCCGCACTTGTCAAAGGTGCTGGGGATTTAATACTTCATTTCCTTGCTTGTCTGAAAGAAACAAGTATCTCAAATACCATTTTGGTTTGTCCTGACCATAACAGATTTCAGCAGCCATGCTCTTGCCTGCCCCGAGCATCCGCCCCTGTGGCCAGAGGGCCCTGCACATTTGCATACTGGTATTGCTGGAACAGGCTCAAGACGGAGCTGGAAATGAGGAGAGTGCTGATCCAAACATTTTCTCCCACATTTTCTCAGGTTGGGATTAATATCATTGAAGCGCAGAAGCTGGTGGGAGTGAACATTAACCCCTTTGTGGTAGTCAAGGTTGGGGAGGAGAAGAGGCACACGGCGACACAGAAGTCAACAAACTGCCCCTTCTACAATGAGGTACGGGATATGCACAGAGGCTCTGTCCTTGCCCTACCGGTGTCCCAAGTGGCTGGGGCCATCCCTGCAGCGGATGCTCGGGATGCAGCTGCTGTCGAGCAGAGGTGCTTGTGGGACCACGTTGGGAGCCTGGGGCTCAGCTGTCTTGCTCTTCTCTTTCAGTATTTTTTGTTTGAATTCCATGAGCCAAGTGACATTTTATTCCACAGACTCATAGAGATCTCGGTAAGTACGTCCTCCTCTTTTTCCTTTGTCAGTTACTGGTCCAGCCCAACACTTCTGCATGTAGATGCTGACACTGATGGGCAAAACAAGGGTACCAGGACCAGCCAGGTTTTCCAGCCAGAGGCATCTGCCCCACAGAGAGACCAAAGGGCCTTCCTGTGGCCGCAGTGGGGCAGAGACCCAGCCCCGCACCGGGCCAGCACTGGGCCTTCCCACCTCCTCCGTGTCAGGTTTTCTCTGCATCCAGTGACTGCAGTGGGGCCTCTGGGGCAGTTTCTTGCCCGTTGGCTTGCAGCCCCGCTTTTTTGGGGGGGATTCCCTGCTGCCCCTTACCCTGGAGCCTCATCCTGCAGGTTGTGGAGGTGAACAACTGGTGTGAGGGGAGCTTAGCAGTGACTTGTGCTTGTAGAAAAAACCAGGCAGGCAGAAAGCAGTCTTCAGAAGTCCCGTGGCCCAAAGTGTAGGGGCTTCTTCAAAGCGCAGGGGCTTCCCCAAAACATGGGTCTTTTCTGAAGATAGCTAAACCCAGCCAACACCTCCTTTGCCACACGATCTCCAGCACTTTCCCTGTGAAAGGCTGCACATCTCTTCTGCTGGTTTGGGTTCAGCAAGCACCGAGCAAGGCTTGGGTTTTGGGAGAGACACGAGCCTGGTGAGGGCATGGCTCTGCCCTCACCGTAGGAATCCCTGCAGGAAAGCAGGTCTGCCCTTGGTTGGTTGTAGGAGTTAGGCTTGATCTGGGGCTGGCAGAAGCAGATGAATTGGTTGCACATGAATTTGCCTTGGCTCAGGTTTGACTGAGGGCTATGGGCTGATGGGATTCGTGGGAATGGTTGGGCAGGAATAGGTTTGCCCCAGGGCTAACTCAGATGGGTTGATGTGCACGAGGAGCTTGCAACCGCTGCCTGAGCTGTGCATTGGAATGGGCATCTCTTAGCAGTCCTGTCCTCCTCAGAGATGTCTGGATGTGCCACCTGGCTGCCCACATCTCTTGGTGCTCAGGGAGATTTGTGCTGTCTGCAGGTTTTTCACTCAAAGAAGATACCGTTCCTGGGAGCGTGCATAGGAACGTTCAAGATGGATGTTATGACAGTGTACAGCCAGCCAGGTATGACCGACTGCGCTGCTTACCTGCTCCCTGACTCTGGCTTTGTCGGAAACTGATGTTTCCTTCGTGCTCTGCTGGGTTTGGTGAGGGCCCTGTCTTTCAAACACGTAGTTCACAGGAGGACCAGCACTTGCTTCTCCTCCCAGCTGTCTGAGGGCTGGTCTGACCTTCAGAGGCAGGGTCAGGGCAATCGTGCAGACGTAGTTGGGATGTGAAATGGTAACCTGGGCTCTCCACAGGGAACTCCTTTCCTTCCCTCTCAGATCACAGGTTTTTCCAGAAGTGGGCTGTTATCAGTGACCCCACAGACACCCGGGCAGGTGTGAAAGGCTTTGTGAAGTGCAACATCTCTGTCACTGCACGTGGGGATGTTGTGGGCTCCCTTCCCACCTCCTCCAGCAGCCGGGCTGAGGACATTGAAAGGTAGGTGCGGTGTGGTCTTGCATGGCCCTGGGGAAAACAGTCATGTCTCTCTTCACACTACCTTTTTTCCCCCTTTTTTCCCCTCTTTTGATGGGGAAAGACCCAGGGAAAGAGACCTGTGGTGGGGCAGGATCCAAACCTCCTGCCAGCCAGGGCATTTCCCAGCATCATGTTTCCTGGGCTCCAGGAGAGAGACAGAACATGAATTTGTCTTTCAGGAACCTGCTGCTGCCTAAGAGAGTCCCTGCAGAGAGACCCTGGGCCAGGGTCTGCATCAAGCTGTATCGTGCCGAGGGCCTGCCCAGCATGAGCGCGGGCATCATGGCTGGTTTCTCCAAGATCATAGGGGAGAAAAAAGTCTTTATTGACCCATATGTGCAGGTCTCGTTCTGTGGGCAGCAGGTGAGTCTGCCAGGGCATCTGCGTGGGGCCAGGCTGATCCTCCCTTGGCTGGGTGGCAGCATGTGCTGGGCTGATGCTGTCAGGAGTCTCCATGGAACACATCAATCCCACTGCAGACAGGATGGGAGAGCCCAAGTCTTGCTGTCTTTGGCAGTGGCCTGAGCTGCATGGCCGTGAATGCGCAGTGCCTGGATGAGAAGGCTTTTATGGGACTTTCGTTTCTGCAGAGAGCTGCACGGGGGACAGCCCCAGCCCTGAGCACAGCCACTGGATGAGCTGTTGCCTTGCAGGCAGAGATTTCGTATCCCTAAACATAGGGAGAGGGTCAAATAAATCCTGGAGCAGAAGTCTTCTGTGGCAAGCTGGTCTCAGGCTGACACCCTTGGGAGAGTTTACTGAGCTATTGGCCCTTTTCGTGCACCCAAGGCCAGGGTTTCTGGTCCTGTGACATCCACTAAGATGAGAATAAGTCCCTGGGCAGCCTTGTGGGCCTGGGGATGCTCCCAGGGGACCCTGCACCACCTCTAGGTCTGGTGGTGCTGCCCACTTGCTTCCAGTGTTTCCCTTGGCTGTGCAGGGCACGGTGAGGGCCTTGGGACAGCTTCCTCTTGATGAAGCACAGAGAGCAATTGCTGGGACGGGGGCAGGAGCAGGGATACTGCCACCTCCAGAGCTTGGCCGGTACTGTCTGCAGGTGGGACAGGAGGACATGCCATTCCCAGAGAGGCTCTGAGGCATCCCTTGCTCTGACCGCTGGCTGGGACTGCGTGGCTTTCACATCTTCTCCTTCCCAGGGGGAAACATCAGTGGAGACCAACACCACTGAGCCCGAGTGGAACGAGCAGATCAGCTTCATCGAGATGTTCCCACCTCTGGCCAGGAAGATAAAAGTCCAGGTGCTGGATGATGCCAGTGTTGGGGACGTGGCCATCGCTACACACTACATTGACCTGCAGCAGATCTCGGACCCTGCCAGGAATGGTGAGGCCTGGCATGGCTGCCCCTGGGGCAGGGTGTCCTGGGCAGCCCCGTGCCATGCGCCCTCTGCTCGGACATGGTGGTCTCCTGGAGGCGGGAAGCAGGAGTGGCCGAAGCGCACTCATATCCCTGTGTCCTGGGCTGTCTTCTTAGGGGAAGGTCTCTCTGCATCTCCCTGTGGTGTAATTAGACCCTCTCCCTGTTGCTGCAGGCTTTAACCCCACGTTTGGCCCAGCCTGGGTGAACCTGTATGGCTCCCCCCAGAACTCAGCTCTGCGGGACATCCACAAAGACCTCAACGAGGGCATGGGGGAAGGGATCTTCTACCGTGGGCGCATCCTCATGGCCATCACGGTGGAGATCTTCAGCAGCCCCAGCGTGGCAGAGAGGAAGCTTGGGAACAAGACGAAAGGTACCCTAAGCAAACTGAAGCTGAAGAAGAAAAGTAAGAAATCCAAGGAGAAAGCCAAAGAACCGAGACAGCTGCAGGGAGAAGAGGAGGTTGGGGGCTCTCAGGAGGCCGATCAGCCTGGGGAGGTCACTGTGGAGGTGGAAGAGCTTCATCCGCTTCCCGAGGTGAGTCCTGCCGTGCTGGTGTGGCTGACCCACAATGGCCTGTGACATGCACAGGCCTCATGGGGAAGAGGCAGTGGGATCACTTGGAGTAACAGTGATGGAGCAAACCCAGCCTGCCCATTGCTGGGCCATCCAGAGCTCTCTGAGCCTCTGCAAGGGCTGAGGGCACATCTGCAGCCCCAAAGCGCTGCCGCGGTAAGGCTGGAGCATCCCCACATGTGCTGCCTTCCTGGTGCAGGGAGGACGCTCACGCGGGTGTTATTCCCAGGGCA
The DNA here is from genome assembly GCA_008921705.1 of Burhinus oedicnemus. Lineage (NCBI taxonomy): Eukaryota > Metazoa > Chordata > Aves > Charadriiformes > Burhinidae > Burhinus > Burhinus oedicnemus. The sequence continues at coordinate 172,664 of VFFE01005000.1, forward strand.
CAGCTGCCTTTGAGCATGTACTTTTTCTCCCCTGGAGCTAGGGAGCTGCTGTTTGGCTTTGGGTCTCTACTTGGCTTGGGAAAGGCAGGCAAGATGCAGCTGTGTTGGTACCATAGCCATCTCTTAGCCTACAAACCTGCTCAGTGGCTTCACACAAGCATCAGCCAAAGCCATGGCTCTGCACCAAACCCCCAGGATTTCCAAGAAAACTTGTCCCACGTCTGGCAGCCCAGCGGTGGTGACCTCAGCAGCATCCCGCTGATGTCCCTTGGGAGGGCTGGCAGGCACTGGCCGTGCCCTGGTGCTCTCTGAATTTCTGCTGAGGCAGTGTTTTAGCACATAAGGCTCTTGGGCTGATTACTGTCTCTTTGCTCAGAATGCATTGGGGAGAAAGGAGGAATTCCTCCTCTTTGCTGCCTTCTTTGAAGCCACTATGATGGACTCCTCTCTCAGCTCCAAGTCTGTCAGCTTTGAAGTCTCTATAGGTGGGTATTCCCCAGAGCCCCATGTCCAGAAAATACGGTAACAGTGTGACTCTCCCTCTGGCAGCCCCACTTCGATCCTAAGGTGCCAGCCCTTGCACAACTCATGCCTCCAAAACAGGAACTCGGGAAGGATGGGGGACGAGGCCAGGGAGGGCGCATAGTGCTTTAATTACCTTAAAAGTCTGGATGCTTTCCTATGGGATTGGAGATTTGCAGTATTTGTATGAACTGCCTGTTTGGGGAAAGGGGTTGAAGCTCTCCTGGGAAGTAGGGGTGAGAAGAGGTAGAAGGGTTTGGGAGCAAGAAAGTGAAGCAAAGGAGGGGAAGCTGGGATATTGGGGTTGGCCATGTAGTGCTGAGAGGCTGTGACAGTGGGTGATGGGGAAATGGTGGTAGGAGAGCATGTCCAAGCCCCCCCCTGCTAAGCTGGATGGGTGGAGATGCTCGATGCTGAGCAATCTTCCTGAGTGACTGCTGCTGACCCCAGTGTAGGGGTGTAGTTAGCAGGCACTTGGTGGAACTGGTAGAACTTGAATGCATATACAAGGACTTCCTTGCAATTGCCCAGCTCTCTCTCAGACCTCCTGGTTGTCCATGTGATGCTCTGATGGTTGGTTGCTACTGAACTGCTAGTTCCAAAAGCAGTGCGTGTCCATATGCTTCTATCGGCAGGATGATTGCACTCTGATTTTGCAAGCTAGCAAATTTGTTTAACAGTGATCCTGCTTATCTGTTTACTGTTTAATGCTTAACTTCAAGGAAACTGTGGCAAAGCTGAAGAGGTTGTGACCAAAGCATGGACAAAAGTGGAAAAGGGAGAAGTGAAAGAAGAAAAGCAGCCTTTGCTGGACCCTGATTCAGATGGTGAGCTGGATGTTGAAGTCCTGGCCCCAGCTTCAGCAGCACTGAATAAGTCGGTGACAAAAAGCCAGAGCCCAGAGCCCATGGAGTATGACAGGTGAGTCGTCTTTGTCCTTCTTTCCCACCTGCCCTGGTCCTGCTCCAGCTTCCCAGGTTTGTTATTCCAGATGTTATTAGAGGTCTGCTGAGCAATGTGAGTCCTGTGCAGGTGTTTCTCCTCTTTGCAACCCTGCAGCTTGCCATGGCCTAGCTGGCTGGCATTGCCCATTAGCCCTACAGGCCTTTCGGTGTCCGCTTGATGTGTGCAGGTGGCCAAGGACAGGGTCCCAGGGAAACTGACCCATCAATAACAGCAGTCCCTTTTCTGGTTAACGAGCAGCATCCTGAGGGCTTGGTTCCTATCAGGAGGAAGGGGAGGAGTATTCTGGCACACGCCATCCTACGTTGGACAGGCGAGACATATAGACAAGTTCTTCTGATGGTATGTTTGCTCTGGGAATGCTGCCTGGTTTGTCCCACAGGCCTGGCAGTGTCTTGGTGTTTGCATTGTGAGCGCTGTGCCTGCTACCCCTCAGTCCCATAGCAGCAAGAGATCTCAGCAGCATCCAATGCTCCCATCAGCCTCATTCATCTGGGCATGTGCTGCTCTCTCCGAGAGACGCCCTGTGCGCTAGTTTGGGATGGCAAAGGGCAGATCCAGCAGCTTGAATCCATGTCCGTGGTGCAGGGCCCAAAACAGCTGGTTCTCTGTGGGGAGGACAGAGCCCAGACGCTGCTGCCTGTGCTGGGTGCGCAAGCGCTGCATTGTGACATGGCACGTGCTTTCTGCAAACAGCAGCCGTAACCTCCTGTGCCTGCTGCCCTTAGGTCATACAGCTGCCTGCCCATGACGCATGAGAAACCCTGCGTGTACTTGTGGAGCTACTGGGAGGATCACACCTGGAGACTTTGCATTTCCAACTGGATCGTCAAGCTGGCAGAGCGCCTGGTAGTGTGTCAGGGTGTCTGTCTGCAGCAGGACAGGTCCTTCGTGGTGTGCTTTCCTTGTAGCACATGCAGTTGCTCTGTGAGATGTTTGCCTTAAACATCCTCACCCCCTATGCGAGTTCGTATCTCTCGCAGGGCTCAGTCCCACCTGCCCTTTAGACGTGTGGGGTAGCGCAGTGAGTGCCGAGCTGCTGCCCATGCTGCGCCGCAGCCTGGCGGTGTCTCCTGGAGGTGTGAGTGATGCGACGTCTGTGACAAAAAGCTCCTCTGCTGCCACTGCTGAGTTGCATGTGCGCTGGGGAGACGCTGCTGCAAGCAGACTCTCAGCCTCGGGCTGTCACCGAGGGGGAGCAGTCTCTTCCTAGGGCCTCATCTTTCCCTTTCAGGCTTAGAAATCCAAAAGCAGAGCTTGCCAGTGTGTTTCACTTGCTGCTCAAGGACCGAGACACAAGGTGTCGTAACATCCAGCATTAAGATTATCCCCAGGCTCCAGAGAGTCCCCGGCAGCACCGCGCCGACCTGTAGCCCTCTCACCATCCCCAGCTCTGCAGAAGGGCACAAGCCATTTGTGGCAAATGCATCCTTGCACTGTTTCACTCTGACTCCGCAGCCAGGCACAAGCTCCCTGAATGTTGTGCTTTCCCCGCAGGAGCAGGGGCTGGATGACGTGGAGAAGCTTGTGAGAAGGCCAAAAGCTAAAGCGGAAGAACGGCTTAGAGAGGTGCTGGAGGAATTTGTAGCTGGATGCAGGTAAGTATGTCCCTGATTTCCTAAAGTTTCTTGTTTTCAAGTTAGGAGGTCATATCATGTTTTGCCTGGGCGGTGCACAGTCTGCCCTCTCGTCCTCTTGAGACGGATGAGCGGAAGGAAACCATGCCGACCTGGGGAAAAGACCCCGTAGCTCTTCAGGCTTGGAGAGGAGACCCCAGTCCTGGGAAACACGGGGATCACAGGCTGCAGCCTCGATGTTCCTGGACTCTTGGGTGTTTCCTAAATGTTAGGACATTTCCTTCACTCTCTTCAGTCACGCAGACAAGAGACGTGTTTCAATCACTGCGGCAGCCCGGTGGGGTCCGATACACATTTCAGTCTCCAGCCTTGTGATGGCGACAGTAGAGAGGGATCCTCAGGTGCTGAGCAATGCCCAGTGTACCTTCTGAATCAAAAAGCTTGCAGAAGAGAGGGCATTGCAGAGAGGGGTGTTTCTGATGCATTCGGATTACTACCAGGGATTTGGAGCTTGTGCCCCTGCTGTGTGAGCTGTGCTCAGCCTGCTGCGTGCAGGGCATGCAGAGCCTGTGCTGCTTTTCTCATTGCAGGCAATATTCACTCAGTGCTGAGCGAAAAACAATGGCACATCCAAACAACCTTGACAGATGTCGGATGAAATACCTGATGCGCAACATCGTAAGCTGTGGGACTTGGTGGTGGTGGTAGGAGCCCATGTGATCCCTGCTCTAGGGGATGCTTCTGGAGGACCAGCTAGAATTGATGCTAAGAAGGAAATGTGGGTATCGGGTATCAGTCATAGGCTTTTACTGCAGCATATCCCACTTCTGCTCAGCTTCCAGCAGAGGGAACTGAGGCAGGGACTGGCCATGGCTGCCTCTGGGTTTATGCAGATGTTGTGCCCTGATGCCATCCTTCCTCTCCTGTGGGGTACGTGTGGCTGAGAACATGTATGTCCACTAGGTTGCTGGAGGCCTTTTGGTGGAGCTCACTGAGACCCACTGCCCCTGGAAACTCAGCCCATAAGCTGGTTACCCATTCGGCAGATCTACAACAGCCGTCCATCTGCCTGTACCTGGAGAGGGCAAAATCCAGGCACTCATCATCCTGCAGACAAGGCCAGCTAGCTGAGTGAGGGCACAGTTACATACCTTCCATCACAGCACAGCAGAGCATGGCTATAGTCATAGTCCTCATCAGACTACAAAGCTTTGAAGGGCTGACCAAAATGCAACGACAGCAGCAGGGAATAAAATTTAGGCATGTCTGGGTCCCAGCTCCCTTCCCGGGGCCTCCCCACATATCATCACCCGAGCTATGGTGAAGGCACTCTGCTATGTCTGAGTCTCTCTGAAAGAGAGAAACGGCCCAAGAGATGAGTTTTCTGGCCTTGTCAATCCATGCTGGGTTTGCACTCTGAATTCCTTCTGGATTTCATTATCAGTTTTGGTTCATCACCACGTCTCTCCCCAGATGTGTACACTATCAACTAATATCAACTAATGGACATGAAAGCCTAGCCCCACCCTCCAGTTTCCTACATCTTTGTATTCCCATACTTCTGTGGCCCAAAGTTGCTCCTTGTGCAAAGCCTCCCCCAGGTGCTATCTGCAGCCTTAGACCACCAGCTTCTGAAATGTTTATTCCTTATACATCTTTCTGCCCCAAATGATGAAGAAGCTCATGGACTTCTGTTACCGGCTGGTATCGGCAGAGCTGATGAGTTACTGGAGTCTCCAGTTCTTGGCACCCTTCACTAAATGGCTCGCAACAGGTTCATGGAGGTTTGCTCTTAGCGGCTGGGGAGCGAGCTGTGGTGGAGGTCAGGGTGCGGTGGGACAGGATAGATGCGATCAGCACATGGGTGCTTCCCTGCAGAGCCCCTGTGAGGGGTGCCAGCCTGGCATGCCCGGGTCATGGCTGGGTGTGTGACGGCCATGCTCTTTGTTCAGATTCTGTGTGCAAAGCAGGGGATCCGCGTGAGGCGGCAGCTGACTCGAACCAACGTCAAGGAGAAAGTTAAGGAGACAAGGAAGATCCTGGCAAAGCTACGCTTCATGGCTAAAGAGGTACAGCTGCTCCCGGGGCACCCCATTTCCGACCACGGGCAAGGAGAGGGCACTGGACTGACTGCCAGGGCTCTTGCTAGTCTGAGTTGGAGCTTTTGCTCTGCTGTCTTTCCTTGCCATGTAAAGTCCCAAGTTCCAGCTTCTGGAAGTCGCCATATTTCATGTCATGGCTCTTATGAAGGATGAGGCTTGGCAGCTTTGTAGAGATGTTGGTGACAGAGCAGGGGTTCCAAGCAGCTCAGCAGTGGGTTGGAAGCAGAGCTGGGCCAGCTCCAGGCCACCCGGGCCTCTGCCCGGCCACCTGAGGCTGTGCCCGCAGCGGGGCGACGGGCAGCGTGCCTGGGAAAACAGCCTTGCCTGTGCTACCTGCTCTCCCACTGGAGACTGACACTGGACACCTGCAAATTCAAACTTGCATTGAGATAAGATCTCTCATCCATAGCACAGACTCTCCATTTGCAGCGTTTCACTGGTTCTATTTTAAGTAACTCGGGAAAATCAGCATATTCGTGTAGCGTAAACCAGAATGCAACGTTTGCTGGAGTTAGCAGATGATGTTGCAGTTTGGAGAAGTCTTTTGCTCAGTGAAGTCAAATAATTTTCACACCTTTAGCTATGTGAGGGTAGACTTTAGCATGACCAAGATGTCACTCCTCACACCACAAGGAGGAGAAGCTGTCCTCAGGATCCAGCTTTGCAGGCTGGCTGCAGCTGATCCCCCAGACAGGAACTTCCGTCCATTTCTCTCCCTGCTCTTGGATGGGAATGTTGCTGTCAGCCCTGCACATACACTTGCCACTTTTAGTCCCTGCTTGGAGGCTGGTGGCCTTGGTCTGGATCAGTAATAAATTGCTGCATCTACGTGTGTACTGAAAAATTGCAAGTACAAGCATCAAGTACAAGCGCAAACACTAATTAGGAAACTGAGATGGGGAAGAGAACTTGGGTTAGAGTTTAAAAGGAGTCATTGCTTCCATCTGTGCATTTGTTTTATTGCAAGTCCTGCTCTCAACCCGAACCGCAGCTTTATGCTGGGCACTTGTGTTGCTGGGATGTCAGGTAATGTGGTTCCTTCCCATGGATCAGCACTTGGGCTCCTGTCAAAGGTGTGGGGTAAAATGCCACTTCTCCAGCCCTGTGGGCGCTCCCTCTTCCCAACACGGCATGGGGTTGAATGCATCCTGCTGGTGTTCGCAATGAAAAACAAGGCAGATCACACATCCCTCTAAGAAACCTATAGATCCTTATTGCAGGGCTGAGACTTTCAGAAGCATGTGCCCAACGTTAGGCTCTTCATTTGCTTCTGGATCTCCAAAGTGCCATGCAGCCAACAGTCCCTCCTGCGAGGAGACGAAGCTTTCGCTGTGTCGCTGAATGGAGGACAAGTACGTGCTGTTCCTCTGCTGTGACGTTCCTCTCTTTCCTCCCTCCAGCCCCAGAGCACCCTCCCTGATGTGCTCGTCTGGATGCTCTGCAACAACAGGCGTGTGGCATACGCAAGAGTTCCTGCACAGAACATCCTCTACTCGGTAGTTGAAGAGGAGAAAGGCAAGGACTGTGCAAAGATCCAGACTGTCTTTATGAAGGTACGGTTTATACCAAAACAGCACGCTCTTGCTTGCTTCACGCTGCTTCTCCCTCCTTGCTGCCAGCCCTCCTTCATGAAATCCTGGACTTCACAAGGAGACAAAGCCCTTGCTCCACCACTGCGTTTTGCCTCTGCCAATGTGGTGCTCTGTCTCCCGTGCTCTTTGGTCGGTCACTGACTGATGGTCATCACCGTGTCTGAAGAGGGCATGGCTGAGATGGGAAACCTGCTAAACCTCCTGTGCTTTCAGGTCTCTGGCTTACACACTGGTGAGATCTTTGCCAAACTGGAAATCTACATGTGGCTTGGGGTAACCAAATATGCAAAGAACTGTTTGGCGGAGCTGCCTGAGGAGTTCAAGTACCTCTCTGAGAGCGGACAGGAGATAGCCCAGCTCTCAGCATACAGTCCTCCCAGCCGGCTCAGCAGGGATGGTGAGCATAGATGCCACTTTTCCACGGCTTAACTGTGAGCAGGAGAGCAGAGAGGTGAGAGGTCCTACCCCAGAGTCAGTGTCCAAGGAGTAGGAGTTGATCTATCATCTCCACGTCATCTCCAAGGCATGACTGGGACAGGCAGGTCCAGTTTGCTCTCATGAGGACGTGTTTGCACACTGACAGCTGGAGCAGCAGGCAGGATGGGTGCCTCACAGGCACTGAATGTGCTGCCAAATTGGCGATGGGCGTGAGGTGTGCCCCTTTGCTGAGCCCTGGTGGTGCTTCCCCACAACCGATGCTGACAGCAGATCGCTGCACATTTCACATGTCCTGCTGTTCCCAGAGGCGTCTGGGGAGGCCACTGAGCTTGTCTTGCTTGGCCAAACCTTTTGAGATGTGCTGGCCGCCTGAGAACCACAGTGAGTGCCCCTAGAAGTGGTACCCGTTCCTTGCAGGATGTGCCCACTCCTACCTGGCTGGCCCTCTTCCTCATGCAATTTTGGCTTCGCGCAGGGCTGGATTGGGGAACTGGGACCTCTCTTCTCTTTCTCTTACCAGATTTCAGCTATTTCCAGCTCCGAGCCCATCTGTATCAGGCTCGAGGGATCCTCCCTGCAGATGACAATGGCCTTTCAGATCCGTTTGCAAGAGTGGTGTTTTCAACTCATTGCCAAACCACCAGGGTGAGACCACTTAAACTCTTGCCTCTGCCATCTTGGGGACTTGGGGAGAGAAAAATCCTCATGTCCTCACTGACATGTTGAAGGCCAGTGCTGTGGCGGTCCTTCTGGAAATTTTTTAAGTCCAGGGATGAGGTATTTGTGTGCTCTGAGCAGTGTGACTGTGTTCAAAGATCATTTGACAAAACATATATATCATTGAGCGTGGTCTCAAAGTTTGATTGGCATGTTGGCCCGAAGTGCTGATTTCATGCTTTTACCATCTCCTCTCCTCCCAGGACCAGCTGCATGCGGCTGCATGGGAGAGGGGATCAGCCCGTGCTTCCTCGCTCTCTTTACAAAGTGCATGTGGTTTGTTTCCACTGGCTGTGGTACGCTCAGGCCTCCTGTCTCTGTCTGCAGATGCTGGAGGAGACACTGAGCCCCATGTGGAATGAGCTACTTCTCTTTGACCAGCTCATTATCGATGGGAAAAAAGAAGAGTTGAAAACAGAGACCCCCATCGTTATAATCAACCTTTTCAGCCACAATAAATTTGTAAGTATGGCCACGCTGCCCTCCTACTGTCGTTTCCAGGACAGGGAAGGCAGAGAAGGTCTGTGTGGGTGCTGTGAGCGGGCACTTAGGAGCCCCATCTCTGTTTGGTTTCCATGACTCAGCTTGGTCCTGGTCCGCTGGTGGCAGTGAGTCCCAGGGGCTGTGGCTGAGGCCTCCGCTATGAGCTGGGGTGAAGCTGCTGGCTGCAGTGTGCAGATGGCTCAGAGATGCCCTGATGGAGCACCTGGTGGATCTGGGATCTCTCCTCTTTGGAGAAGCACTCTGTCTCTCCCAGGTGCCTGCCCCACTTCCTTGGCATGCTCACATTGCAGAGGGCTCGTAGCCAGGGGGAGACGATGTTCCTTCACCTGTGTCCCTCAGGTGTCATCTTCCGACCCTCCTCAGTCCTCCCTTTTCTCTCTTCATTAGTACTTTGAAATCACACTGCTCTCCTGGGGCCTCTTTGTTATCAGAAGGGGAATAGTGTAACTCACACTGGATTCTCCTGTGTAGCTCAGCAGCTTTCCTGGGTCCCAGTACAAGACAGACATTTTCATACTGGAGTGAGTCCAGAGGAGGCCACCAAGATGGTTGGGGTTGGAGGACAGGACAGAATGAGGAGAGCTGGAGAGCTGGGTGTATTCAGCCTGGAGAAGATGAGGCAAAGGCAGTGTCTTATTGCTGCCTGCAGCTGCCTGATGGGAGAGGGTAGAAAAGGTGGAGTCAGACTCCTCTTGGAGGTACCCAGGAGCAGGATGACAAGCAACGAACACAAGCTGGAACAAGAAGAAAACCCAACTTGCTATAAGGAAGTAATTTTCACCCAGAGGGCATTCAAATGCTGGGCTCAGAGAGCTTGTGGGATCTCCATCCTTGGAGACATTCAAACCCTGGCTGGAGGAGACTCTGAGCAACCTGTTCTAGCTTTGATGTCCACTGGAGCATGGTCTAAGGCCGTCTGCCCAGTTATGCATGGAGATGGACTGGGAGTTACGAGGAGATGCTGCAGGCGTGCCTCATCTGCTCCTGGCTCTGGATGGAGCAGAGGAAATCAAAGCAGAGGATGGCAAGCAGTTTTGTGCTGTCCCAGATTGGCTGGAATTAGTGGTGGTCTTTTCTCTGAGGTGGTAAGATAACACAGGGATGCTTTGACCCATTCCACCCTTTCCTGCAGGGCTCCCCCGAGTTCCTCGGCCAGGCCTTTGCTGTCCCACAGGTGAAGCTGGTTGATGAGCCGTACACCAAACCTGCCCTGCAGTTCTTCGATTTCTATAAAGGCACCAAAGCAGCGGGAGAGCTCATTGCCGCTTTTGAGCTGATCGAGCTGGATTACAGTGGCTATTTGGAGGTAATGGGCTTGTCGGAAGCTGCACACGGTTGCCAGCGTTCTGGGGAGAGCTGTGTGGGTGAGGAGCTGGTTGCATGGGGCCCACCAGAGGACTCCCTGTTGAAAGCCACATCTGGCTTTCAGCTGAAGGGAGGCTGCAGGGACAGAGCCTGTGAGCACAGATCATGAGCGGGGGGAGAGGGGGCATGGCACGGAGTAGAAATGGCTTTCATTGCTTGGTGTGCTCTGGCTCCACCTGTTCAGCCATCAGTGCCTGAGGACATGGAGCCCAAGGAGCCTGACTACCTGGGAGACCCTCGTGCTGGACGGTTCATCATCCCTGAGGGCATCCGCCCAGTGCTGAAGGAGTTTCGCATAGAGGTACGCTACCTTCTACTGGGCTGGCTCCCCCCTTGGGCTGCCCCAAGCAGACAGCACAGCTGGTCTGCACAGAGGGCAGGGCTTGGGGAGGGGGTTGGGTTTGGAGCTCAAATGTGCCTTTGAGGCCTGAGCAGATGCTAGAAATGGAGGTACTTGAGGGAGAAACCATCTCAGCGGTTTAACAGCCAGAGCTGTTGGGCGGCTGGGTTGGCAGAGTGGCCTCGTGCCTCTCTTGGGGTCTGTGTCCTGCGGGGTGATGGGGGTGGTAGCACTGGGCAGGGTTGCGGTCTGCATGGCTGTGCACACCGTGCCTGGCATGTCTCAAGCAGCCCAGTGGCTTCGTGTTGTGCTTCAGATCCTGTTCTGGGGCCTGCGGGACCTGAAGCGGGTGAACTTGTTTGAGGTGGATCAGCCCCAGGTGATCATTGAATGTGCTGGCAAGAAGGTGGAGTCAGAGGTGATCATGGCCTACAAAGAGAACCCCAACTTCACCGAGCTGGTCAAATACATGGACGTGGTGAGTGGGAAGGGGGGTCCTGCCATGCCAGGGTGCACCGTGGCTGTCCTGCGCCCATATATTGCCTGTCTGCATGGGGCAAGGTGACAGGAGGGGAACTGGCCCTCAGGTTTTGCTCTCCCGTGGCTACATGGTTCAGCTGCAGATCAAAACCTTTGTGAAATTGCCCACCGAGAGCAGTCTCAGCCATTGCCGGTCACTGCAAGGCTTTGGTTTTTGGACAGAGCTGCAATGTGCCGTCAGACCTCTCTGCCGTGTGGTGGAGCTGCCATGGGTATTGCCCTTGCTCCTGCAAACTCCGGGCACGGTTCTTTTGCAGGAGCTCCCGGAGCAGGTCTACCTTCACCCTCCCCTCAGCATCTTTGTGGTGGAAAAGCGGGCGTTTGGGCACATGGTGCTGGTGGGTACCCACATTGTGTCTGACGTGATGAAATTCTCTCCCAGAGAGCTGGAGGAGGAACTGGAAGACATGCCCAAAGGTGAGCTGATTGGTGAAGTTCCCGTGGAGGCAGCAGGCAGGTTCTGCCAGTGGCAGAGATCCCTGGCCCTTCTCATCCCTCCTACCCAGGCAGCAGAGTCCTCTCCCAAGACCCATAAGATGCCCAGCAAAAGCACAGCGTGGGGCAGGTCAAGGTTGGAGGCAGGTTGTGATCCTAGTCTTGTAGCACTCGGCTCCAGGCTGTTGCTTGGGAAGCAGCAGCAACCAAGCGATGGCATGCTGTGTAAGGGCTGGCATCCCTCTTTGTGGATGGCAAAGGGCAATTTAAAGGGTAAGAGGGAGGGTTTTCCTGTGGCATAACAACTGGCCAAAAAGTAGGAAGCAGTAGGCAGAAATAATGCATGGAAACATGAAGCTCTTTCTCTTCATTTCAGCTCGGAAAGTCTCATCCCAGCATCTTCCCTCTCAAACTGTGGTAAACATTGGCCTGGCAGCTGGTGACCCAGGTCCCAGCACTCACCCCCTGACTCTTGTGAAGGTGAGTGATGCGTAGGGCCCAGCGAATTTTGAAGTTTGGAAAGCCAAACTGAAGGTTACAAATAAAAAAGAAAGTTTGGAAGTTCAGAGTTAGGTTTCGACCACCAGTTTTTGCTCTGGACCCGAACGCTCCTCTCCCCTGACTGTTCCTCGGCACTGCTGAGTGTCTGGGCCCTGGCACAGCGGGGAGAGCTGTGTTGCCTTGTGCCTTGAAAACTGCTGCTTTTGTAGCAAAGCACAAACCTGGGGCTACAAGTAGCTTTTCACCTCCTGTGCTCTACCTGAAAGCTGAGCCTCTGCCAGAGGCTTCCAGGGCACTGGAGTAGGGTGTGTGGGTATCCTGGGTGGTCGTTTCCTCCCTCTGAACCCTTTTCTCTGTTCTTTTAAGGCTCCTTTGAAGAAAATTCCTATCAATAAGCTTGTAAAGAAGGAGGATGAATATGAAGAGGAAAAACCAGACCTGGAAGAGCTGGATTGGTGGTCCAAGTACTACGAGTCCCTGAAGGAGCTGTATAACCAGGTAATCTTTTGTGACAGCTGCCAGCAGAGGGGAAAAGTGGCTGCACTGGCTTGAGGAAGAGGTTTTCAACAGCACTGAGTGCCATAGGAGTCCTCCTGGCATGGATCTGCAGGAAGATATGGGCTTTTGTGTGTCAAGCACACTTAAGGTGGCCAGGTATCAAGCATCCACCAGGTGGACTGAATTCAGCAGGCAACGGATGTTGAAATGTCCCTGAGGCTAGGTGGCCAAGTGGTTTGGAGAATGCAACCAGGTTTTTGTTGAGGCACTCATGAAAATGTGACATTGCTGATTTTAGCTGCAATGCAGGTGCTTTCATGCTGCTTACTCTCTGTCCTGGCTATCTTCCCAGGATGTGCTATGGGAGCAGGTCTGCCCCAGATTTCCTTCCTTGCCCTGTGTCCCTTAAATCCCAATAAAAAATGCCAGCAGGAAGATCTGGGGAGAAGAAAAGGTCGTTAATGCACTCATTGGATACCCTCCGGCAATGATGTTAGTGCTAAATGATCTCAGGCTAGGTATTACTGACTCTGCTCTCAAGAAAGCTTTGACGGTGTCCTATGCTTGGATGGAGAAGCCTTTGCTGTCAGGGATGTGGGGTGACTGTTTGTCTGTGTTTCAGACACGCAGTGATGAGGAAGATGCTGAGAATGATGACCTGAATGATGCAGGTGAGTCCTCTAGCAATAGCCAACTCTTCTGTGGGGACAGCCAGGACTTACACCATCCCACAGGGTGCTGGGCTTGTGGGAATGGGGTCTGAGCAGGCAACGGCTTTGCAACATTCAGCAAAAACAACACAAAAGGGAGCAGAGAGACTGGAAACATTGGCAAGGGCTAACAAAGGCTATTTCAAGTTGAAAACACTAAACCTGCCTCAGAAAAATTTGGAAAATTGTGTTGAAGCAAGAGCCTTCCTGAGTGAGCAAAAACCTGCAGAAAAACCAGCTGCAAGGATGATGGGATTGTCAGGGTGGGAGCAGGAAGCAAAGGTGGGATGGAGAGAGAGGATGGTGCAGAGGCAGAACTGTCCAGCAGCTGGGCATCACTCCGTACACGTGGGATACTCACCTGGGGTACAGGATTCACTACGAGGTAGTAGAAAGACAGTAATAATAAACAGATGATCTGAGAACAGCGTTACAGCTGTAGGCTCAGGTTTGCGTAGATGTAAGCAGTGACTCACCTAGCAATGACCTGGGGAGGCGAGACAGTAAGTATAGAAATGATGTAAATCCTATTTAAGGAGAGAGCTGGAGGGTACTTGCATGCCATTAGTGCTCAAGGGATCCAAGGTCCTTGGGAAATGGGGCAAGGACGCACCCTCTCTGTCCTTGGGTTGCTGGTGCCCCAGAGAAAGGTCTAGCTATGCTCTCTCCATGCACAGCTGCCTGTGCCCAGAGCGGTAGTGATGCTTCAGTTAGACATCCACCCAAAACACCAGTCCATCAGAAATAAGCGTCCATCCAAAGAAGAGGGTTAGCTCTTATTTGTGCCTTCCCTGACAGCATCTGTGGGCTGGTCCAGCCACCTTCCTCCGTTTGGTGTCTGCCCACTTCCTTCCTAAACAGTGGCCATGCAGGCAGACAATTCTGTCCCAATTTGTATCCCACTCCACCCGTCCAGCCGTGCCTTGCTGGGAAACCTGAAATGCCATAAGGACACCTGTTACAGACAGCGACAGCTCCAGTTACCCTGACGCAAGTCAAAGCCCTGGGTGAAAGCAAAAGCTGTTGCTGGGGTCATTTCATGGACAGAACTTGAGATGCTGGGAGAGATCAGAGCGTTTCCTAATCTCCTATTGCCATTTCTAGATGGGGGGAATTTAAATGTATCCTCCATTGACATGGAAGCAGAAGATGAGGCCGTAATTGAAGCTGAACCTGCTCGACCCAAGAGGAAACCCATCGCCACCCTTCAGGTGATTATTGGGGTGACCGATCTGGCCTCTTCCAACCTGCAGTGTGTGCTGGGCCCCCATTGTTGCTGGGCTTTGAAACAGCTAGTGAGACTTCGGAGCCAAGCTGGGATGTGTGTGCACATCTGAGGATTGGACCTGGGGGGATAAGGGAAAACCATAACACCCCGCACTGACTAACACAGGGGTATGGTAGGACCAGGTGAAATGGTTGAAGCAGGGAAAGGATGGCCTTTCTGACTCTCCTCCCCTTCAAGATGGCAGGAAAAGGCCCCAGATTACTTTCTACTTATTTCAGATCTACAACTCTGAGCTGGAAAATGAGTTTGATAATTTTGAAGACTGGCTATGTATTTTCCCCCTTCATCGTGGCAAAGCAAATGAGGATGAAGATGGAAATGAGGATGAACATTTTGTGGGGAAGTACAAGGTACTGTATCATTTGAATTACATTTGTGCTGCATGTGGAAGAAAATCCTTAGGACAACTTGTATTTCTAACCATGCTGACACCAGAAAAGCCTTGGAGAGTGCATGCGCGTGTGAGTTGATGAGAGGCCATAGTACTGTTGGTGCCTGTTGAAGCAACTGTGTACTGTGGTCCTTTGTTAGTTGATAAATGCACCTGATTTAAATTTTTTTAGCTCTTGCAAGGAGAAAACATGAAGCATAAAGGACTTATTCTGGTTGGGGCCTCTGGGTATGTTCAGTATGCGAATAAGAATTAGTGAGCTTCGCTGGTTTTAAAATTAGTAAAACTTGTTTAAAAGAGGCACCATCCTCCCACCCAGGAGCTCTTGAAGACTCTGAAATATCAACTGCAGAAGTTGATTTAAGAAGGTCCCTAGAAAACCTTTGTTGCCTCCTGCCTTTGGCAGTCCAAAGTGCCCGGAGGTGTTCAGATCTTTTGGCATTGGCAGTGGTGTGAGACGGCTTGCAGCCTAACCTGCAAACAGGGACTGCCTGGGCCCTCTGGACATGACAGTGCCTTTGGAAATGACCATCCTCGTGGGCACAGGATGTCTGTGGTCTGCATGGGGAGACGGCTCTGATTTTCCAGTTGGCAGATGAAGCTGGTCTTGCAGGTTCCAATTCCATCTGAGATATTCTGTTTAGTATCTAGTTGTTACTTGCAACGTCTTTTCTGCAGGGCTCCTTCTATGTCTACCCCACTGAGGAAGCTGGCATGGAGCCCAAGGTCTCCCAGGGCATTCCAAGGAACAGACCCATCAAGGCTCTTGTAAGAGTTTACATCGTTAAGGTAAGTCTCTGGTGCTGGTGGCAGTAATGCTTGGAGGTCTGTCCCTCCCTACGGACCTCCTGCCATTCTCTGCTCAGTAAATATAAGCAGTGGCACTTGTGAAAAGCTCGATGCTGGCTTGAAGGCTCTACCAGGCCAGTGGAAGTCAGCTACATCTTGTCCATGGGAAGCCTTCCATGCTTTGTATCTTCAGGAGGTGCTAAAAATCCAGATGGGCATTTCTCAGCTCCTCTCATCTGCATTGAGACAGTGAGCAAGTAGGTGGGCTGACAGCTGGAGGCATTGGTGGCTTTGTTGAGTGTGGATTTGCATGGGAACAAATGCCTGTTTCACTGCTGGGGCAGCTGCTGGAGGGACCTGATCAGCGGGCTTGGGTGGTCTCAGGCCTGTGCAGTGTTCCTTGGGCAGGTTGCTCTCTGCAGCTGTGGTGTGGCAGTACCTCTTGTCTATTCCAGGCTACGAACCTGTCTCCAGCAGACCCCAATGGCAAGGCAGACCCCTACGTGGTGGTGACTGTGGGGCAGGCGCAGAAGGACACAAAGGAGCGATACATCCCAAAGCAGCTCAATCCTGTGTTTGGAGAGTATGCAGGAAGTTTTCACCTAGCAGGTTTAATAGGAAAAGTGCAGATCTGGGGCTCAGGCCATGGCCCAGCATGCGTGGTCTTCTGTTCCTTTCTGCTGGAGAATCTTGTGCTGTAACACAAAGGTCCCAGGCATGTCTCTTGCCTCTGGCTGACACAGGAGCCATAAGTGTTTTGGGTTAGGAGGGGAGCACTCCCAAGGGCTTGATTTAACAGACAAAATATCAAGCCAAGCAGCAACAGAGCACTGGAGAGCTTTTTCCCTAGCTCCAGGACCTCTATCCAAGAGGATATATGTATTCCTGGAAAAGTAACTCCTTTGTTTGAACATGCACACTGAAAACTGCATACACTGAACTTAAGGAGAACCAAACTCTATGAGAGATCTTTGAGTTCTCAAATACAGTTCTTAAACGTGTGGGATGATCAAAGCAGAGTATGTGTTTCATTTCCATCCTCTTTGCTAACTGCACTCTCCCTGTCTGCTTCTGTCCAGAGTTGTGGAGCTGACAGTCTCCTTTCCCACGGAATCGGAACTCACTGTGGCAATATTCGACCATGATTTGGTTGGATCTGATGACCTGATTGGGGAGACCAAGATTGACTTGGAGAATCGATTCTACAGCAAGCACAGGGCCAACTGTGGAGTGGCCTCTCAGTACGACATGTAGGTACTGGTGTGATACATTAGGGCCATGAGACGCATTCTTCTTGCCTACTGTTTGGGTGGGTAACAGAGCACCTCCAGTTTTGCAGGACAGAGCCGGCATCCACAGTATTCTTTGAGCAGGTGTCCCAGAGATTCACTACAAGTTACATGGACAACTCCATGTCCTTTAGACTCCTACCAGCTTCCTGTCATAGCTCTAATTCCTACTGTGGACTAATATATTTTGCATACAGTAGCAAAAAATTATTTAATGCTTTCATATTGGTGTTCTGTGAGAAAAGCGCTGACTTGATGTTAATGTGGTTTTTACCTCTTTCAGAAAGTAGGGCGGTTTCTCTGTCAGTAGCTGATTCTGTGAGCAGCAAGAGTCATGACGTCTGTTTTCTTTTCCATACTCAGTCAGTATGAATTCTCTGGTATCTCTGGCCATTTTTTTGTGAACTTCTCCTACCCTGCTATTGGAGAATTAGCTGTGGGCATGGAGTTGAGTCCCCAGCACTGCTAAAACCTCTCTCCCACTTAGGAGCTGCAGCTGAAATTGCTCCTGTTGCTGCTCGGAAGCTAATGGTTCTGTGGGGTGCAAGCCTGGCTTGTTTTGGGGGAGGAGAGCTTGCTAAGCTTTTCACATATTAAGCTTTTGTGTGCCGGTGGTTTTCCCAGTGAAAATCTGAGCAGGAATCCGGTGGCATAGCCTCTGCTGTAGGCTGTGCCCTGCCTTCCCTAGGAAAAAAAACCTGTTGTGTCTAAGATGAAGACGTTCTTGATGTTCTTCCTTCTATGCAGAAATGGCTACAACACGTGGCGAGATGCTTTCAAGCCCACACAGATCTTGGATAGTTTATGCAAGAAAAACTCACTCCCTGCAGCAGAGTACAGACGGGAGGAGGTCAAAGTGGACAATAAAATATTCAAGGTCCCTCCAGAGGCGTTCCCTGAAGGTACAGAGGGCTTGGAGAACAATGTCTGCTCCCTTAAACAGCTGCCTGTGCTCAGCAGTGCACGTGCTGGTGAGAGGTCTGGGAACCCACGAGCCTCTCTTCCCTGAAGTGTCCAGGCTGACTGTCCCCACTCTGTGCCCTGCATGGCCCAGCTTTCTGGGTCACCGCGGGGAGCGTCCTTGGTGCTCAGTGGCTTGGTTTCAGAGGATGACGGTGTTGCACTGGGGGAAGATGCGATCCAGGCCATTAGGTCCCAAAGTGGCTTCCCAGGCAGTGGGTGGAGCAAAGTAAACCCACTTGCACACAGCGGTGTGCGTGGAGGTTTGATGGTTTGTGCAGCCAGAGAAAGGCGCAGCTGCTTCTGGTGGCTGACGCTGGCACAAAGTTGTACCTTCATCTGCTTGTGACCACCATCAGCAAGATCCTGGCATCCTTTTTTTTTTTTTTTTTTTTGGGGGGGGGG
>VFFE01005001.1:8098-25112 GCA_008921705.1 Burhinus oedicnemus
AGAAGAGAAGGCTGAGGGGAGACCTTATTCTTGCTTAGAAGTATCTAAAGGGTGGGTTGAAGGAGGATGGAGCCAGACTCTTTTCAGTGGTTCCCAGTGACAGGACGAGGGGCAACGGGCACAAGTTGGAACATCGGAAGTTCCATTCAAACCTAAGAAAAAACTTCTTTATGGTGAGGGTGACAGAGCACTGGCACAGGCTGCCCAGGGAGGTTGTGGAGTCCCCTTCTCTGGAGATTTTTCAGACCCGCCTGGATGCAGTCCTGAATAATGTGCTCTAGGCATTCCTGCGTCAGCAGGGGAGTTGGACTAGATGATCTCTAGTGGTCCCTTCCAACTCTGAAAATGATTCCGTGATTCCGTGATTCCATGATTCCGTAACACAATGTTTCCTCATGTGATGGCAGCATTTTGTGCCTCCTGATGGTGTGCTCTCTGTTAGGGACAGCTAATCTAAAGCAGTCGGGTGGTTTTCACCAGATGAGGATGTGGTTACGGTACGTACCTGCTCTGTTCATCCAGCCTTTAGCAAGGCAACGCAGACACACTTGGTAGAAGCAGAAGTAAGACCTTCTCTAACTCAGCTACAAATGCTTGTCCCAATCTTGCAAGATGCTTCAAGTCCAGAAAGTCAATTTCTTTCAATTCCCAGTCGTCACTACCCACAAAGCTCCACAGATCTTAAAAATGACAGCAACTGGCAGATCAGAAGAGTAGGGGATAAACTATGCAGTAGATCATGGCTTGGGAAGTACTTTCCCGAGTTAATTGAAAACAAAGAAACAACTTCTAAACACCTCCCACCAGATGTGGGCTAAGATCACCAAATTCCCTCCAAATATTAGTGAGAGCTCTGATGGTTTGACCTTATCCATCAAGATCTCAAAACAAATGGTGAGTGAAGGAGACCCTGTCTCCATCGTGAGCAGATGTTGAAATGAATGTAGCATGCTTGGTCACTCAAAAATGACCTTTCAGCCTAAAATTAACTATCAGCAGTCCAAGGCTGGAAGGCAGCAGGACACACTGCCAAGTTGCCTCAGACACAAGCTATGCGTAATTTGATTTTATTTTTCATTATTTAGAGCAGATTTTTTAAAAATTCTGTGTCTCAGCGGAGTTTTAGGTAAGTTCCAGCAGTTTACACAATTTTGAGAACAGGCATAGAAGAAATGAGCACCTACTTCATCTGAAGGGAAACAGGGAACAGAACCCTTCAGAGGTGTTGCATCGGGAGTCACTGGGCTAAATACAATCCCCCAAATTGGTAATTAGCATCCTAGCAATTGGTAACCCTGGGCTCGTGTCACAGATGGAAAACCCTGGGGCGGGCTTTACTCCAACCACTACTGATGGCCAGCATGGCAAATACGTCATGCGACAGGGTTGCACCTCTGTACAGCTGTTCTGTCCCTGCTCCCTCTGGGCTTGTAGTGACCTCAGGCTTATGTCGCAGTAGGAAGCATCGAGCCCCTTCCACTATGGCTGGTTAGGGTGGGTGATGGGTTAGGCTGGGCTTAACTACCCATGAATCATGAGTATGGCAGCCTGCTTGGAGATGTCTAACCTGGTGGCAATGACAAGAAAGCAGGGTAAAACACCACGTCTTTGGGGTATGGAGCATCATTCCCAGACCATTAGGCACTTTGGTGGTAACACCATTGCAGGCTAAGAGTTAATGAAGGATGTTCTCTCCATAGTGTAACAGGCAGATTTTGTGTCTTCAGCAGGAAGCTCCTTGCTCTTGTAGTGGGAGCGTTCAAGAGCTGTGTCTGCAGGACAGCGGTTTCCACATAGGATCATGAGTCTGGAAGCACAAATGGATGTGGGATCACAAACTTAGAAGCGGGATCACAGAGGGAAAAGTGTGGGAGCGTACAAGAGCCTTACAGGAGTGAGAGAGTGTACAGGGCAGTGCTGTGGAGCCCCTTGTATTCTAGAAAGCAAGCAAAGACCTACCTAAAACCCATCATCACAATTTTTTCTCAGATGAGAATATCCACAGTTTACAAGGCAAGAAAAGGAGTAATTTTTTAGTGTATCCCAAGAGCAACTCCAATACTCACGGCTCTTCAAAGTGAGCAAAGAGGAGCATTCAGTGCTCAGCCTACCGAGGTGTAATTAGTGAAAGGATGCCCAAGTGGTTGGATAACCAGGTTGGGTAGCTCTGCTCAGCACCATTTATTTTTCCAGGAGCAAAAGGGAGCCCCAAAGCACAGCAGATTCCTGTCACAGCTGCATTCACTCAAGATGTCTCTCAGAAGGAGCAAATCCTCACCTTTTACCCGGGCTGGCATTTCTGTTTCACGCTTGCATATACACACCTGCAACCTGATGATCCTGTGGATGTGCTTAAAGGTAACAGTAAACTCAAAGTGATTGATCTACAGATAATTTATCTTGGCAAGGAGGGCTACAAGTCAGCTATCAAGTGGACTGACGGACGCTGCACTCCCATACGCAGGAATGAATAGCTTCCCCGGATACTGGCACGTCTACAGCATCACGAAACTGAATTAGCAAGAGCAAAGATAGTGGTGCCTTAACACAGAGACCGATGACGACATGCTCTAAAAGGACCCCCAAACCATCAGCCTAACTAATGCTCCCTCCAACCTGCATGTGGTCAAATGTCATTTTATTCTGGATCCTGTTGGCAGAATTAAAAGAAGTTGAGAGGAAAGTGAATAGATGGCTTCTTGCCTTCTTGTCTATGTTTCTTGAACAGATAAAGTGTGTCCTGTGTTACCAACCCTTCCTGGGGTCACTGCATGGTTCTTGGTGTCACTCTACCATGCACAGAAGTGCTTGAGGCTGGGCTATGGGGAATTAGATGGACAGTAGAGGTGAAAAGAGGGATAAAAGTAATTTATGTCATGAAACGCCATCAGGCAGAGACTGCTACTTTAGAAAAGAAATGGGGGCAGCACAAAAGTGGGTGCCACATAACAAACTCTCCACATGGTCAAGAGCCGTTTGGCCACATACCTTGCATGGCTGAAGGGTGGGAGATGGCACCATCTTCACTGGCCTGCCATCACTCCTCGGTAGGGCCCAGGCAGACTGGGCATGCCGAACGGCTCCAGGGCACACTGGTAGGTTTGGCTTGCTCCTCTCTGCTGCTGGGGACCCCGCTTACTTGCCAGCCCCATCACAGCCTTGATGACAGCCACTTAACACAACGTTAGTACAGGGGGGTTTATAAGAGAGATGGGGACAAAATTTAAGCAGGGTCTGTTGCGATAGGACAAGGGGTAATTGTTTTTATATGAAAAGAGGGTAGATTTAGACTAGGTATAAGATATTTTTTACAATGAGGGCAGTGAAACACTGGCCCAGGTTGCCCAGAGAGATGGGAGATGCCCCGTCCCTGGAAACATTCCAGGCCAGGTTGGACGGAGCAACCTGATCTAGTTGAAGATGTCCCTGCTTATGGCAGGGGGGTTGGACCAGATGACCTTTAAAGGTTCTTTTTAACCCAAACTGTTCTACGATTCTATGACCCCAACTGCAAGCCAGGAGCAACCGAGAGCTGTACGTAGATTGCAATTCTGACTTATGTGAACAGGAAGAATAGCCAGTGATCATTAAAAACAGAGCCACTCTTACACACAACATTTTAAGCCTCCACTTCAGATTTTATCTGTCCTGTAAATATTAGGGTGTGGGATTAGATCTAATGCCCGGGGGGAGGAAATTATCCCTAAATGTGCATCATACCCAGCACACACCTCCTGAATCCAAGCATTCCAAAGAATATTTAGGGTACCTCACAGATCTCTTTTTTGCCCTTTTCCAAATACGTTTGGCTAAAAGTAGGATTTACAAAACTGAAAATTCATTAGAAGGTCACAGTATAAACTCCAGCACAGAGACAATAACAAGAGACAGAATAGCCCTCACTTTCCCCCTTCGCAATATTTTTTGCAGTAGCCTGAATCAAAATGAGAGTCACATTATCTCATCTCCTTACTTTGGACTGTGACCCACAGTGACTACAATATAGCGCTTCCATTTTCACTTACCTTGTCCATAAGAGACAAAATGAAAGGGGAGCATCTGAAATTCGGCAACCCACACACCTGTAACGCATTTCAGACTCCTTCTTCCTCTGAAGCCTCACCAAAGACTGAGACGGAGCTTGAAAAGGGAAGATGAAAACTCCAGCCTCTCTGGAGGACTCACTGAAAATCCTGCAGACTCTGGGAAAACTAAGATAGCTGAGAGTCAACCTGCTGACTCTCGTTCTGCCAGAGAGCTGCAGCTGGTGCCAGTGAAATATTTATGCAACGACAGCAGATGTTGTGAGCAAAGTATGAAGAAAGACATGAGAGCTGCAGTATTAGGTTGGGGCATCCAGTGCAGTGTTTGCGTCCCACAATGGCCAACATCAGATAGTTAATAAGAGTGTAAGAGCAGGACAAGCACATGGAAACACCTTCGTCTTTCCAGCCTCCAGTGACCTACAGCTTAGGGACCTTCTGAGGGACAGACTGCATCTTGGAAATGTCTTTGCATTCAATACCCTGTACAAACTTCTCTTCTATGAATCTTCTTACTTTGGAAACCATTTACATTTTTAGCCCTCCCAGTGTCCTGATGAGTTCCACAGGTTTACTACATGCTGCATGAAAATTTTGTGTCCTTTCATTAGTTTTCAACCTCCATCCTGCTTGTTTCCTTTGTTGCCACTCAATTCTTGCATAAGAAGAAACACTAGAAGTTTCTAAAATGTGGGAGAAATGTTGGCTATTTCTTCCATATCCCTGCTAAGGCTTGGGAACGCTTGTCCATACATCAGCGGCAAGATCAGAAATAATATTTAAGCACCAACAGCGCAACCTGGATAGTACTGAAGTGCCCTGTGCTCATGGAGAGCCTGAAGAAACCTGGAAGATCCACACGAGCATCTCTTAACACAGAAGAAGGCAGCTCAGTTCAATGCAGACCCTGGAGTAGCAATAAACGGAAATGAAATGTTGGCCCAGCAATAAATGCAAACACTTAGAGCCCCTGGAAATCCCCAGTGTCTGCCTGGCATCAGCCCCTTCTCAGAGACCTTGCAGCTAAGCAAAGTCCACAAGAGCACAGCATGGCTGGGGCCCCAAGAGAGCTGAGCTTAGCGCCCTCCCATATGGGTCAGAAATGATGGCTAGGGCTCAAGTCTTCAGATGGTCAGCAAATGGGTTTCCCTTGGGGTTGAACCGCAAGGAAGCTTTACCATGAGCCCAGGAGACAAGGGGCAGAGTGTAACCCATGTACAACTGGAGAGGAGGCTAAGTGCCCTGTGCTAGGAGCACCTGATGAGAAACCCCCACCGGCTGTTCCATGGCCTTCAAACCATTCTCCCTATTCTCCACCCCTCACTTTGAGGCAAACGAGGATCATCCATAATCCATCCACCCTCACCCGTGCAAAAGCCCCACCGTAACTGCCCTGTGCAAAAGAGGAAATAAATCTCAAATTGTTCATTTCAGTAAAAAAAGGCAGGAGGGAGCTGCTGGACTGCTAGCTAAAGGGTTAAATGTGGTGCTACCCAGAGATAGCTCCTTTCCTAGCTCATCTCCCAGCCGATGAGCTCTGGCCTGTTTAATGAAGATTGATTGCCTTCAGGAGCCCATCTCTGTCTAGACTGCCTGTGGCCCTTTTTTATTACCCCCACCCACGCAAGTGAACCCAGGACCCAGGCACGGAAAAATTCCAGGCAATGGAGCAGCAAGAGATTAAATTGAGTTTTCTCAGAGCAAACAGAGCCAGGTCTTCCCTGGTCCTTTCTCTCGGGCACGGATTCTCTTGGGTCTAATAACGGCTGAGACAACGACATCGTTTTGTCAATGGCGGCCCAGAGAACATACCATTTTTCTACCCTGACTTGTATTCATGAAGTTTGCAGTAATCTACTGCCTCCAAGGCCTCTTGACTTTAGGTTGTGGCAGCGCTAGGAAACCCATGTCCTCACTGCAGCAGCCGTGCTGCGCTATCACAGCCCCAGACCCGCAGCCTGTGCACACCAGCCCGAAAAAAGGCTAAACGTGTGCTGGGTTTGCTGCAGAGAGCACCCTGGAGTGCAGGACATCTGCTGTACAGCCCCACCACGAGCCAACGGGATCTCCACTGAGACAAGGAGGACATGAGATGAGTTCTCAGACTGTGCCTATGCTATTGAATAAGTGGACCAAGGAAATGTCTTCTAGCCCCAAGGCCAACAGATAAAATATAGTTTCTGTCCAAAGAGCTAAATTATCTTTATAACCCCATCCCCAAAGAGAAGTATATCTCACACTGCCTGGTCCTTGGTCCGTGCTTACCCCAGACTGGACCTATGCATCATTTGGGAGTGTGATAGTTTGCTTGGGCTAAAGCCATGCCAGGGACTGCGCTAATAGTGGAACAAATTTTCCATCCTTGAATTGAGGAGCCCCACTCCTGTGCCATGATATGTCATCGATCTCCATAACAGGAGTGAACGAAAGTCATAGGTGGAGCAATAAATAAGGTGGACCTAGACACCATGTCTGTTCTCCGAACGCACTCCCGGAGACACTAAAAGCAAAGAAGTGGAAGAATGCATTGCGCAGGAAAAGATGGATGAGAACCAGACTTGGGTATATTGCATGTGGGGAAAACAAGTTTAGGGTACTAGAAGGTTTCTAGCCCTCTCAGAAAGGATCTTTGAGCAACTTCTCAAAACCTTGTTGGATCCCATGTGAAGTCAAGTTACTCAGGGAATGCTGTGGTTCTAAAGGTCTTTGACCATAAGACTTCTTCTGAATAGACAGGTAGGTCCAATTTTCAAAATTCCACATGTCCCGCAGTGCACCAAAACTAAAGCTCAGTGCTGTGAGGTCAGGAAGAACTCTAATTCCCGCAGTGTGGGAGCCAGAAGCAACACAGATTGGAGAAACATTAAAAATGGACACAAGACCTAGATAAAAACATGTTAGTGATGGTTTTCCTGGATTTCACTGAAGGAAAAGAGAATTTGGGTCCAAAATTTACAACACGCTGAACCAACACCCCAGCGCTAAACAGAGGAAGGTCTGGGAGGCGGACTGCGATGCTGCAGCTTGCAAAACTCTTTAATACCTACAGATGTATTCCCTTTCAATTTCCTTGTCACCAAAGGCTTTTAAAGCAACAAGCTCTGCCTGGGGTGAATGCATAGTTTAGATGTTTAATGATAACGATTCTCTGATGCCTTGAGGATATCGTGAATTAGTGCATTAGTTCTTCACCTCAAGGCACGAGGCGGGGGCAAACCCAGTCTTAAATCATAGAAAATATGAAAAGATTTGTAAGGAGGGAGTGTTGGCACGGCTTAGCAGGGAGGACAAGCTGAGCTCACCGGAGTGTCGCTTTCCAGGGACAAGGCGTATCAGGACTTTGCGTATGGAGGGAAGCCAGTCAAATGCTATGCTCCAAAGGAGAAGAAAAGGTGCCCACATTTTGATACAGACAACACTGATTCACTTTCTGGATAAGAGTAAAAACAGTTAAAAAAAAACCCAACTCTTTTCCTGCTCTTTGCATGTCTTTAGGTTATTATAATTGAAAGAACGTTTCTATGAGAACCCATCAATCACCTCTGGAAAGTCATGCTCACTCGCCTAAAGCGTGGAGAGACATATCCAATGCGGGGAGACTCTCAAAAGGGAAAAGCGCTTCAGGTTGAAGTTCTTCCAGCTCATTTAAAGAGATGTCAAGTTTAACGATCTTAAGGAATGAGGAGGAGGAGGAAGGGGGAGAGGGCTAAAAAAAAAAATGAATGAAGCTATTTCCAATTTTCCCCCCATCTCCCCCCAAAATATGCCTGGAGTTTTTAGCCTTTACCGTTTTTGACAAGTAGTAACACACACCAGTGTGCTTCTAGCTTCTAGCACCAGTACTGCTTGATCAAGGAGTTCTGCCTTGGATATCACCCAGATAAAACTTGGCAGAGAAAAATAAAAGGAAACAAAAAGGGGGGAGTTTAAAAAGTGACAAAGAGGAGAAAGATGGCCAGATCCTCAGCAGAGCAGGTTCTTGCATCTCCTCTTTGTCACGGGAGCCCTGCTGCTTTACACTAGCAAGGGACAGGCTCTGAGCATGTCAGAGAAACATCTGTAAGTGAGAAAACCAGCAGAAAATGAAGTGTTTGAGACAGCAGGAATGTCTCCTGCTCCATCCAGAGAAACAGCGATCATTTCTGAGATGCTAAGCTGAGAACGTACAAGTTGCTAAAATGCGATGCATTCAGCAAATAACTGAAAT
Source organism: Burhinus oedicnemus (assembly GCA_008921705.1). Classification (NCBI taxonomy): domain Eukaryota; kingdom Metazoa; phylum Chordata; class Aves; order Charadriiformes; family Burhinidae; genus Burhinus; species Burhinus oedicnemus. The sequence goes on from VFFE01005001.1 coordinate 16,349, forward strand.
TGCTGAGAAAATATCTACCGAGGAGGGAGTGGGAGGAATATTTGGGGGACCTGGAAGTTTTTGACGGAACACATAATCCCAAGAATGTGACAATTTAAGGAGAGGAGAGAGACTTACCCCTTTTAACAAACCTAAAAATACATCAGTGATTTATTTTAGTTATTTTTAAAGAGACGTGATATCTTAAAAGAAATGGAAATTTAAAGCTGACTACCACAAAAGGCTTCCCAACAGAGAAGCAAAAGACTCCTGCCCCGGCCAAAGCTGTAAAAGTCCAGGGGTTTGGGGACATTCTAAACAAAGCTGGTGAAAGTGGAGTCGCGCTTCTTGAATTTCTATTGCTGCACATTCCCACAACAAAGCTGAAGGAATTGAGGTGGAAAGATTTGGAGAGCTGCACAGCAAGACGACGGCTGCTGGCAGAGCAGACTGTTGTAGGACATGAGTTGTCTCTCTCGACAGTACTCGCTGACACCTCAGTTGGATGAGTTTAGGTTTCAGGCATACAAAAAGGACCCATTCCTTATCAATGCTCTCCCACAAATATACACCTACCACGGAGATACGTAATATTGGAGAGAAATCCAAATCCCAGTATGTGTTCCCTTCTTTTGCCCCGACTGATGTGACCTAGTCTCTGCCTATGCCTGCAGCTTAACTGTCCCCACTATAAAATGAGATTAATAATAATAATCTGTCAGGCCTGAGGACTGTGAATGAGAATTTTATGTTGGAAAAGCTAGGGCAAGCGAGAAGTCCCCATCTTCAGCTGCATGTTTTCACCATCATGGTCTGAATGCTCCGAGCTTGTGTCAGTGGGGATCCAGCTAAACCTCACCCACGGTAGGGTAAGCTACAAGGGTCCGCAAATTGGGAGGTGCTCAGATGAACAGTAATGGTATCTTGGCCATGGGGTGACAATATTTGCTCACGGGTGCTGAAGAGGTGAGGGCAATCATTCCCCTAACAGTAAAAGCCCAACTCTCAGTACTTCAAGTCCCACAACTGGTTGCTATCCCACTAAAATCCAGTGTGCTCTTTCCTCTTTTGCCCACACACTGTTTCACAGAATGGGCTTGGGATGAAAAAGAGAGGAAATAAACCCGAGGGTTCACCCTCTGCATATCCCTTCCCAACTTGTCAGAACTGTCATTGGTTCAAAATCTCTTCTTTACCTTGCAGGGAATTCAATTACAGGGAACAATTGCTTGGAAGAGAAAACGAGTCCAGTCTTGTCTGCAGAGCCAAATACCACAGGAGTTCTTCATCTTTTAGTAGAAGAAGCAGCAGGATTGGATTCCGACATGAGCAGGGTCACAAATGGAAAGGAGAGGAGCCAGATGAGGTATCTTGCCTCAGAAGGAACCTTGCTGGGTCTTCAGGGAAATCATTTATAGGTGCCTGCGTGTCTTTTTTAACTGCTACTTGTTGAGTTATTCAACCCCACCACAACCAAAGCCCTAAACCTGCCAGCCTCCTCTTACATTGTGGATCTTCAACGTGCTCAAAACCTAGAAATCATCAGGAGCCATCTTATCTCATCTCTTAAGAAAACTGCAGAGACACAAAAGAGTACAGTCCAGGTCATGTTAGATGACAGTTAAAAGGCAGTGAGTCCATCACCACCTCCCACTGCTCAACAGTCAGTCACTTTACCAGTTTTCCCATTCTTTGAAAATGCCCCAAACACAGAAACACAAACCCATGTGGATTGGAGAGAGTCCAATTTGCCAGTTTTGAATGCCTTCTCTGGAACGCCCACCATGAAAAATATCGTTATCATTGTCATAATGACATTGTTATTGGAGATGACACATCACACTCCATTTTAGCAGAGACACCACTGCTGGTAGGGAGAGGAGAGGTTTGAATGAACAGTGTAATATATAAGTAGACCAAAGACGCTGGTAAATAAAGGAAGGGCAAGGTGGAGCTCGGATGTATTAAAACTTGTTAATGTCTCCACTTGCAGTAATTCTGTCTAATAAATGGCATCTCCTTACCTGTGGCACCTTGATCTGACCACAAAGTCAGAGGTGAAGTAGTCTAAGGTGTAGCCAAAGGTGAAATCTAAGGTGAAATACCAAATTATTTGTAAGTTGTAGTTTATCATAGAATCATAGAATCACCTAGGTTGGAAGAGACCTTTAAGATCATCAAGTCCAACCATCAACCTCACACTGCCAAAGCCACCACTAAACCACGTCCCTCAGCACCACGTCTGCCCGGCTTTTAAACGCCTCCAGGGATGGTGACTCCACCACTTCCCTGGGCAGCCTCTTCCAATGCTTGACAACCCTTTTGGTGAAGAAATTTTTCCTAATATCCAATCCAAACGTCCCCTGGCACAACTGGAAGCCATTTCCTCTTGTCCTATGCTTGTTACTTGGGAGAAGAGACCAACCCCCCCCTCGCTACGACCTCCTTTCAGGGAGTTGTAGAGAGCGATAAGGTCTCCCTCAGCCTCCTTTTCTCCAAGCTTATGGAGTTAGGAATCGGGCATTTCATTAGCTTGCTCTGTTTGCATCTTTCAAAATCTGCCAGGGCTGAAGAATTCACCGTCTCAGAGAGGCTTAAATTAAACATGCTACCTTGGCAGATCGACTTCAGAGACAGTCACACAATACCTGTGCGACAGCTCTGCCACCACCGATACCCTGCCTAGTCAAGGCATTTGCAGCACTCAAAGTACAAGCAGTTTCGGGCTGAGCCAAAGGTCAGTAACTGCTCCGCGACAGACTCACATCCTCTGTGGACCCGGCACGGCAGAAGCCCTATAGCCTCTGCATATCGGTGTTTATGTCAGAATTCCCTGCCTTTTCCTGCCACGCGTCACATATGCATCGATTATGAAAACAGGCAAAATTGGTTTGATTGATTTGCTTCCCAGGCATTAAGAACACGATCGGTTTACTTCTCAGAAAAAGCCATGCTTTCGAAAACAAGAGAGCAAGAAAGCCTTTCCGGGAAAGCTCAACTTTGAGAAACGAGGTTTTGCCCGTGTCAAAATGCCAGCGTTCCTGGTGTTTTGTCAGATTCTGCCACACCACACAGGCTCAAAAAAATGTTTTTCTGGAAACGAAATGAGAACTTTTCATGCAGGAACTTACAGCTCTGTCTGGTTTCCCCCATCATTGTATTTGTTCCCAAAGAAAAGACCAAAAATCTACGATCCTTTGGGGAATCAAGGCTGCACATTGGGGCTGGGAAAAGTGGCAAACGACTAAACAAACCTGCCTTCCTAAATTCCCTGTTTTCTCACTGGCACGTGGAAGATCGCTCACAATGCGGTTCTCGGGCGGAGCCGAAGGAAGGATTTTTGCTGCATTCCATCAGTCAACACAACCCCCTTCCCCCAGCACACTAAGAGTCCACAATTTTGCTTTGAACGGCATTTCAGGAGTCAGGAACACAAAACGCTGCAAGGGCTTATTCAAACCTTGAAGTGCTACAGATTTGTACGAGAGAAGACAACCCCCTCCCCGCTCTCCCTTTTTGGGCAATGTTTCCACGATGCGAAAACCTGTTTTGTTTTCTTTCAGCCATCTCGGAAGAAAATCAAAATAAGACCGGCAGAAGCAAGACGAAGTTTGTAGGTAGAAGTAATATCTTTTATTAGAGCATCTGCTGTTGTTGGAAAAAAACAGATAAGCCCTGGGCAGTAAAGAAAAGCTTTTGTCCTATAGCTGAAAGCTTATTTAATTTTCCAGCTATATTACTTCAACCTACAAACCTCATCTTGTGTCCTTAGATCGTCCTGGCTGCAAGAACATGGCCTCAAGAGCATTGCGGTCCTTTCACAGTATGCAAGACGACTTGGCTGCGTTGCCCACGAGTTAGCATTCACTCCTGGTAGAGAGGCAGGGCTGAGAAATCGCTCTTGCTCATCGGATGCTTACACTGGCATCACTGGGTGTCCGCCTTTCCGTACGGTGAAAGTGAACTTATTTTTAAATCCCTTTCGAAATTGTATTCTTAAAATATTAATATAATGTATTTTTTTCCTACTTTGTGACATCATTTTGTCATTCATTTTGGTATCGTAGAATTGATGCGAACTGAATTTTGAGTGGATTTATTTTTTATTTTTCTTGGGAGTGAATTGTACTATTAGATCTTAGATCGCTTATACACTGACCTGCAAACGAGGAGCTGGGCACGTTGGCCCGGCATCACAGCTGGGATGAACCAACCTCACTCCACGCAAAGGGAAAAGAGCAAGTCCAGCAACTACATCTCTAGCCCCATATTGAGGTGACCTGGAAGTTTTTGCATTGATAGGAGCCCCCATCCCTTGAGAATTAGACCATGAACCCAACAGACTGAGGGCTCTCCTCAGCCAGACAATTCATCCCAGAACCGACCTCGTAGTTAGAACACTAGAAAGGATGTTAAATACTGACTAGCCCAGACAAGACCGTCCTCCCAGAGGTGCCAGCCTACAACGAACAGCTCAAAATGCTTGATGAGCTGACATTTTGGTTTCACTGTTACACTGGAGCAGCTCAAAAGAAGCAATTTGTTTTGTGGCTTAATGCATTTAGGAACCAAGGTGCGGCACATTTATTGTGGCAGAAAAACAACCTCAGCGCCCCCGCCCCCCTCTTTGAAGCACAAAGAAAGCAAATGAAAGGCGAAGAAGTGAGCACCCAAGGTAGCAAAAGCTTATTAGTGAAGGGAACAGAAAAAATCGATCATTCTGACCTGTGCAGCAGCTGAGGATGTGGAAGCAGGAAACCCTGGAGACGTTACAAAGTGCCAGCAAGCCTGAGCAATCGTCTTTGTTTGTTACTAATGAGCCATGGTGCTTTTTAATAATATATAAACCATTTAAAAGGACTTGACGGGAAGACCAAGGAAGTCAGTCGAAGCGTTTCTACCTAGAGCGAGGTCAGAAAACACTGAAATGTTTTGTGAAATGGGGCAACAATGAACTTCTGCCAAACACAGAGCAAGAGCTCAGCAGAAGTGCTGGGGTTCCCAGGGGGTCTCCCAGATGCTTGAATGCCCAAAGTGTTATTTTCTGGCACACCATCCTCCTAGAGGGCACATCCCAAGTCGAAACTCCTGGAAACATCACAAGGGAAGCTCCAGATCCCATTGGTCTGTGGTGCTTTTTTCAAGAGACCACGGGGTCGGGGCAATCCCAAGCACAAATCCAGGCTGGGCGGAGAATGGATGGAGAGCAGCCCTGCCCAGAAGGACTTGGGGGTGCTGGTGGATGAGAAGCTCACCAGGAGCCGGCAATGTGTGCTGGCAGCCCAGAAAGCCCCCCACATCCTGGGCTACATCAAAAGAAGCGTGGCCAGCAGGGCGAGGGAGGGGATTCTGCCCCTCTGCTGCGCTCTGGGGAGACCCCCCTGCAGTGCTGCCTCCAGCGCTGGGGCCTCGGCACAGGAGAGACATGGACCTGCTGGAGCGGGGCCAGAGGAGCCCACCCAGGTGCTGCCAGGGCTGGAGCCCCTCTACTGGGAGGCCAGGCTGGGAGAGTTGGGGGGGGTTCAGCCTGGAGAAGGGAAGGCTCCACGGAGACCTTAGAGCCACTTCCAGTCCCTAAAGGGGCTCCAGGAAAGCTGGGGAGGGACTCTGGATCAGGGAGTGGAGCCAGAGTACGAGGGGGAACGGTTTTACACTAAAAGAGGGAAGATTTAGACTAGATATAAGGAAGAAATTCTTTACTGTGAGGGTGGTGAGACACTGGCCCTTGTTGCCCAGAGAAGCTGTGGCTGCCCCATCCCTGGAGGTGTTCAAGGCCAGGTTGGATGGGGCTTTGAGCAACCTGGTCTAGTGGGAGGTGTCCCTGCCCATGGCAGGTGGGTTGGAACTGGATGATCTTTAAGGTCCCTTCCAACCTAAACCATTCTATGATTCCATGATTCTATCTGCAGCCAAAGCCCACACGGTGCCCATGGATTCCTGAGTGTCATAGCTCTACTTTCATAGAATCATAGAATTTTTTCTCAGGTTTGCAGCCGTAGCTCACCTAAGCCCTGAGGACACATGGTCCAACCACCCTGGATTTCCAGCCCCCAGGTAAGGATTCTGGAATGCTGGGATCTCCAGCTTGGAGACAAAGAGCCTGGAAACTCGCAGTGAATGAAAGAAATGGGCAATCCTGGCAGTTTCGTCCCCGTCATTAGCTGCTTTTAGCAGCAGAGAAGCTGCCAAGGCTGTCACATTCCCTGAAGAGCTGGAAATCATGAAAAGAAGTGCTTACTTACCATAGTTCTTTGCAATGTGTTAATGGGATTTCACACTTGCGGTATTTAAAGAAAAAAAAAAAAGATTTGGGTCTGATTCAGATCAAAACTTTATTAAAAACAAAATGAAACATCTACAGCATGAAAATCCCACTTTTTGATCAATATGGCTTCTATTGATCACAGAGGGCTTCGACAAACGCTTAGCTGGCCCCTCCAGACAACTTTGGAAAAGATGCTTCACCTCTGATCGATCTGCAGCCACGTTAACAGAAGAAAATATGAATTGCTCCAACGGAAAGAATGCAAAAATACACTCTAGGACACAGGGATAAAGAGTAACAGGGCAACACCACAATCTAATAAGGACAAAATAAACCTGGAGGTGCCACAGACACCTTATTAAGCCCTACAGAAAGTCCTGGAGAGTCCACATGTTGGGGCTGGATCCTTGGAGTGGTTGTGCTGGTTTAATTCATGTTTTTACCATGACTTGACATGACATTGTCTTCATCCTGACAAGAGAAGCCTAAGTACCAGTCATGCAGGCAAATTAATAAATACATCTTGCAGTCGGTGTAGGCGCAGCACCTCGGGGTGAGGTTTCTCCCCACACCCACCACCCTCCCACCCAAACCCTCCGTCTCCAGCACCGCACTGCCATTCTCTCCCTCCTTGACGTTTGCAGGGCTGTGGCCAGAAATCCCACCTCGCCCATCGCTCTGAACGGGTTATTTTTTACCTCCATCCCCTGCTGCGGAGCCCCGGGTGGCTGCTGGTGCTGTCAGACCCACATGGTCCCCAGCACCACCATTTGAACTCCTTTTCCTCCCTTCTCCCCTTCCCAGACCCTCCTTGTACCCCCCATCTCCTCCCAAGCACACAATTGCTGTTCAGACCCAATTTTGCTGCCTCAGTATCCAGCATTTCCGACACCAGCCATGGTGGCATCGACCATGGCCACAGCAGGGCTTGCCTGCAGCCCCGGGAGCACGGGAGGACCTCCCAGGAGGCTCCACCACAGGCCTCAGGCAAGCTCCATTTCACATCGAAGCCATAATGTCATTATCTAAACCCAAACCGGCAATTAGCGGCTGTTCCTCAGCAGCGAAGCAGCGTTTGAGCTGCGCCTCCCCTCCTTTCTCCTCACGCCACCTCAGCGCCGGGCCCCGCGCCGCCATTACCGCCCGCCCCCCGCCGCGGAACTACAACCCCCATCATGCCCCGCGGGGCGGCACCACCCGAGGGAGGCGGTGGGGAGGCGTCGCGGGGGCCGCCGGGAGTTGTAGTCCAGGCCCTGGAGAGGCGGCGGTGTCGGTGAACGAGCGGCGGGCGGGGAGCGAACTACCGGCGCCCAGGAGGAAGCGGGGGCGGTGGGGACCGGGGGCCGGGAGCGAGGCCGCGGCCCGGGAGCGGGATGCGGTGGCGGCCCGGGACGCCGCCTCGCTGCTTAGGGCGATACCATGCACCCGGCCGTGGCGGTGGGGCTGGTGTTCGGCGGCTGCTGCAGCAACGTGGTGTTCCTGGAGCTGCTGGTCAGGTGCGGGGCCGGGGAGAGGCTTTGGGGACAGAAGGAGGATTTAGGGGCCGGAATGGGATGGGGGGTCGGGTGAAGGTCCCCGGGGCTGGGGGCCGCAGGGTCTCCCCCACCGGCTTCGGGACTTGTGAGGGGAGGGAGCGGCAGCGGCGCCCAGGGGGTCTCCAGGAGATTTGGGGGGAGGGGGTGTGTGAGAGGATTTAGGGCGTTGTGAGAGGATTTGATGGCGGAGGGGGGCTGCGGGGGGGACAGCCGGGACCGGCCCCCAGCCTGGGGCTGGCCCTGAGGGGATCTGCGGCCCCGACGGGGTGGCCGGCCCCCCCTCACGGCTTGGGGGACAGCCCCAGGCCTTGGGGCCCTGTGTCAAGGTGTGAGGAAGAGCCCGTGTGTGGATTGCTGGGCCCCACTCACGTTGTGTCACCGGCTGATGGGTTTTGTGGGTTTTTTTTGGGGCTGACCGCTTCGGCTTGGGCCCAATCTGCTCCTTTCACAGCCCGCATCCATATCCTGCCCAGGCATCAGGGATCTCCCATCCCTGCTAACACGGGGACCACCGCATCAGTCAGGCCCTAAAGCATCCCCACCACCCCTGCTCTCTGATCCCAGCGCCTCGTACAAGTAACAGCTGAAATCCCAAGGAGAAGACGTGCAGGAGCTGGCTAGGGGTCCCCAGGGATGGCAGGCAGGGCTGAGGGAACGTCGTCCGTCTGGAAATGCGATCTTCGGCAGCGTCACGTGGCTGCAAAGCCAACACGGTGAGGGCAAGGAGTCCTTTGTGGCACTCGGAGCGAAGGCGAATTGCCAGGTTGCAGAGAGAGGAGGGCTGACGTTTGGGGTATGTCCGAGTGCTGCGTCACCTTCCTCACCCTGATGGAGGAAGGCCGGCATGGCTTGGAAAAGATGATGGTCTGTTGGTTTTGTTTCCACAGCTGTTCAGCAAGCTGTGACGGCAAAAGTGCTAGACCTGACTGGAAAAAAGTAATGATTGAACTGGTTCTGTGTTTACAGTCATAGTAAGTCAGTGTGG
>VFFE01005011.1:0-270947 GCA_008921705.1 Burhinus oedicnemus
CATATATAGCTCCCTCTAAATCATTATGCACTAACACAAACCCTGGTCCCTTTTATGCCCTCAAAGTGTAAAATAAAAAAAAAAAAAACAAAAAAAAAAAACCACCAGGCAGGAATCAGGGGCTTTCACTCCCTTTCACTACTTATGTTCTCCTTTCTTTTGATTGCATGCCCATTATATCCACAAGAAAATGCATTCCTGCATCCAGAGTATCTGCACATCACATGTCCCGCCAAAATCATAATAAACGTGAACCCAAACTTAGGACCTGTTCCACTGATTCATTAGCAGTCTAAAGTCAGGGTAATAAATCATTGGAGAGTGAGACCAAAACTTTTTTCCTAGAATGACTGTAGAACCACCGCACAAACAATACTAGAACAGCTCTCTGCAAATGCCATCTGTCTAACCTGGTACATGTGGGATGGAAAGTGGGGCCCATGGTACAGTTTTCCAATCATTAAAATGAGCAAAGGCAATCAGAGGTGTCTTCTGCATGCAAAGGCGTGCCTGCAAGGAATTGATAGCACCAGGAGGGGGATGAGAAGGGGACCTCTCCCATATCAGGAACACACTAACTCTCAGTGTACTCAATACTTCGACTTTATGCAGAACTTGTTGGTTCAAAGGACCTTACAGCTTTTTATCCCAGGCTTTTGATCATTTTCAGGAGGGAGTGTGTTCACAGCTCTGTGCTCTGTAGCTCACTTGTACAGGGAGGAAAGTCTATGCCCAACTGAAGCTGCAGGAGGTTTGAGGAGATAGTGAGTGATTAATAGGTGGAACTGGCCCAGATGCACAGTTAATGCGCAGGCATCTGCAGAAGGGCTCTTTAATGACTGCCTTGAATCAAGTTTGCTTTGCACCCAGAAATTTGTCTACTGTTGTGACTTGCACAGTGCTGCCAGCTCCACTTCTTCAGCAAGTGCTCACAAGCTCTTTGGGTCAGGAACCTGGTATCTTTTTCTGTATTAATCCAAAGGTCTCTGTTCTGGCTCCCATTTCCAATTCCCCCATCCCTTACTATATCTCAGGAAAAGGAGTGGGTCTGAAGACAGGAAAAAAAAGGGAAGAATATAGCTAGGAAAGGAGCCTCCTCATTACCTGCCCAGAAACAATCCCACAGGATGCTTTGCACAAAGTTAGCTACTGCTGCTTGCTCTTGGGTAGTGCTGCCAAAGCAGTCTCTATCTAGTCTTAGTTTACCATGTGTATGTCCTTGGTCCTCTCCTGGACTCTCTTCCTCTCCATTTCTCTTGTGATTTACTTCATTTGAGGCTTCAGAGGGAGCGGCCACCAAGGTCAAGCAGGAAGTGTTGTTTGATGACTTCCTTGTGGACAGGGGCCAGCAGCACCAGTTATATTGGCTTGAGCACTCCCCACCAGCAGCCAGCACATTTCTGCAGGCTCAGGTCTGGCTGATCATTGATGTTGAGCTCAAAGCCCAGCTACCTTCACAAACAGCAATGAAAATCATCCTTGGCCAAGCAGCAGGGTTGGAACTGGAGTACCTGTGCATGCCCAGGAGCTGCTGAGAGGATATCACAGCCTTCCTCTTGCTCCCTGGAGGACCTGGGAACTCAGTGAGCACACGTACCCCGTGCATCATGATCTGCTTCCTTCAGGGTGGATCAACAAGACTGTCGTGTTGGTCAGCCTGTCTCCGTCCCACCCTGCCTGTCCATTTGTGCTGTGCTCAGGGCTGTTGTTGCCCTGGAACCTGCCCTGTGCACCTGGAGACAGTTCTTTTGGGTTTCATCTGCCCCTTTCCAGAAACTCTGAAGGAGTTGTCATTATCTGTCTTACAGCTGAGTCTGTCTCAAATTTGGGAAATTCGGTATCTCCAAAGTTCTGTGTGGATGCACATTTTAAAGTTTGCAATGTTATTATTGTTCTTTCCCTTTTCTACATTTTCCTTGTTTCATTTTGTTGGCGTTAACATAAAAATGTCCTATCAACTGATCTGAATTCTTTTATTCCTGGCAATGATGTCCCATCAGGTACAGAGAGCAGTGCTGCTTTCATTTTACTGTCACTAGTCTCCCACTGCCAGATCTGTACACAACCTCTCTTCTCACTTCCAGTGCACCCAGATCTGTGCCACCATTCCCAGTGGGTCAGCTGGGAGACCAATGGCATGATACCATGGAACCCCAAATTGCCATTCTGAGAAAGAAAACTTACTTTCATGGTTCAGAGTGGTGGGAGGGACAGTAAACAACAGCATGAGCGTGAACTGGGACTCAGCAGCATACTGCTTTATGATCACAATACACAATATATTTGCACACTTAAGCAAGCAGTAAAATTTTGGAGACTTTACAAGCTCCACGGAAACCTGCTAGGCTTGTGAACTGCTCCAGAGAACTGTCAGGAGAAGAGGAGCTCCTGATGGTGGGGAAAATGGCTCAAGGACATGATAGCAAGGACATCCCTCCATGAATGTGCTGACCCTGCCCTTCCATGGCACAATGTCACCTCCATCTTGGTCTACACAGCTCCATTAATGTAGTGTTAATGTAACTCTTTTATATGCTGATATTCTTCCACGTTCAGGGAATAAAGTAAACCATTAACCAAAAGACCCCTAAATAATTGATAAAATAAAGGATGACTGTTATATTATTCAAACGCATGCTTTTATTTTCAAACTTCCTATGTTGGCTCTATATGTGGACATAATTTACGTTTTGGGTGAATGCCATTTTGCATTTAACTCGTGAGACTGACACCGTCCTAGGCGGCATTGTGTATGATCTTGAAAAGAAAGTGAACAATGAAAGATTTGCAGATCACACAGAATTATTTAGGTCAGTCAAGACCTCAGAAGAATGGGAAAAACTCCAAGTGGACCTGCCAAAGGCAGGTGAATGAGTAGATTGGTGTCAGATGAAATGTAAGATGGATAAGCACCAGATTAGGAGGAATAACTTGAGCTTTTTATGTATGTGGCTGGGCAAGGAAAAGCCGCATGTGGTCACTTACAAGACACCTCCACAGAAAGCTTGGTGGTAGCAGAAAAGAATGAATGAATGAATGTGATGATGGGCTGTATAAAGAATGAGACAGAAAAATGATACTGAAAATATGCTAATATTATTGGATAAATCAATGCTGCTCTCTCACTGGCAATATGTGGTGCAGTTTGTCACCTTATTTAAGGAGGAAAAAAAAAGTAGTGATTTCAGAGACAAGCAATGAAGATAAGTGACCTGAAGAAATTTCTGCAAGAGGAAACGTTGAAAAGCCCCTTCCCTACCTCTCTCTGATATATGCCACAATCTCCATTTATCTTTTTCCTTTGCCTGCAAGTCATTTTGTTCTCCTTCTGCTTTCCATTATTTTGATAAAGCACTTTTGGGGGCTCTGAGGTATGAAAGCCTATATGTGAAGTGCACTGGACCAGTATTGCCCCTTCAGATCCTGCTTTGCCTTGATTGCAACTCTTATAGCCCTTTGTTTGGGTATCCACTTATTTCATTTATCAGGATGTTGGAAAGCAGCCTTTTCTTTGAAATTTTTTTTCAACTAATTTTAGTTTGTTTTATTACATGCACATTGTCCAAGAAAGTGATTAATAATACTGCATTGCCTTCATGGCTTGCTGAAAAGCTTTGGCTGAAGCTTTTTTTTGACAAACTAATGAGTCTTTGAGTTTATGAAACCTTTCCCAGAAGCAGTAGCTTTCTTCAAAAGTTTGATATATTATTTTTTTAAAAGATTCAAAACCAAAGTGTCTGAAAACTGCAAGTTTTCTTTTAATTTGGAAATACTATTATTTTGATACCTTAAATAAATTGTGACTTGGTGTCATTGGTGGCCTTTTCATGTCTCTGGTGTATTCTGTGCAAGATTCCACAAATGGGTTTTTGCATCTCATAAAATTAAAAATCGTCACTGACTGTTTAATCCAAGCCATTTGCAGCCACCTCCAGCTGATGCAGCCATGCACTGACAGATCTTTAGCAACTGCTGCATCCTCTGTCACTGTGAATGGATTCCACATGCTGCAAGTGCTGTAGTAACCATCCTCTTCCATCATCTTCACAATGAATTCTCCTTACCTCCAGGGTAGTTTTCCAGAGGCTCTAATGAACTCTTTCAGAGCACTCCAGCACTGCTTGATTCCTCGTTTAGGTTTATCATTTAAAGGATATGAAGAACTTTGAGGATTCACTATGTTTTAAGTCCAAGAAGATAAAAAACATCTAGACCCCAGCATAATGGACCACAGGACCTCATCCTGTAACCCCTGCATCAAGAGCCATGGTCTGTGGCTGAATGACTGTAGGGTCTCTATTCAGTTGTCCATCTGAAATGTCTTAGGGCAGATGAACACCTGCACAGTGATGGAGTAGCTCAGAGCTCTGCCTGGCTGGAGCCAGATGTGACAGTGCCGTGTATCTCAAGTGGTACAGGACATTGTGCGTGGTGACTGAAATGGGCTTTGAAGTGGGATCCAGGTTGTACATTAAAATACAAGCGCCTCTGTGTGAGCTGGGCATCTCTGCTCCCACCACAGCCAGTGGAGAGCAGACCAATACAGATGGTGGAAGCTGGAGAGCAATCCCACTCATGTCATGTAGGGATCTACTGAGGGTGTGCTGAGCCGCTTTCTAGGTTTCTACTGATTGATCAGATATTCAGTGACTGGAATGGGAACCAAGATACCCACATAGAGACACCAACATGAACCTTTCTTAATCTGTACCTGAAACTCCTACTAAGTGAAGTAAAACTTACCATATCTCTGGGGCATTTGATCAGGTACCTGTTAGATCTAATGCAGGTTTTCTCCTACATTACATTGCATATGTCCCATTTTCTTTCTTTGGTTGTTTGTATATTTAGCTGGAGGATAACATTGTCTTCTCTGTGGTGAATAATGTACATGATAGTGGGAGAAAAATGTCCAGCTCCAACTTGGTTTGCAAACTTTCTACTCAAAAGTGTTTTACATTTGCTCTTGATGAATTCATTTTCCACTGCAATGATAAGTCTTTTCACTGTTTCCCATCACTGAGTGGCCCAAGGTCATGCAGGGGCAGCACTGGAAACAACAGTCTTGAAGTATGCATGAATTGACACCTTTCCATTAAATCTCAGAGGTTCTGGAAACAGGTTATAAATTTTGGGATCAAACAAAAAAGCAGTTACTTGTGTTGTTACTTCCCTGGTGAGAGCCAAGGTAAAAGAACGGAGAATGAGGCTGGTATGTGGTGGGCAGAGCAGGGATCCATATTTATTTACATGTTGCCTAATCTCAGAGGTCAGATCACTCCCTGCCAGTGTTTCAGTTTGCCTTTCTACATAAATGCAAAGCATAATGATAGTGAGAAAAACAATTGCATCATAAATGCTGGCCTAGAGTCGAGCACAGTGAAAACAGGGGCGAAGTTCATTTATTATTTCCCCTAAGGGCAATTTTGATCTTCAGTGGTGTTCACTGCCTAGGATCTTAAAATGACCTCTCCTGGGCCTGGTTTCAGTGCTGCCTACCCTCAGCTTTTGATCTGGCCTTAGCTGTTCCTGTGGAAGGTCTACAGACCCGCCGAGAACATTGACTGAGACTTGCCTGTTGCCTATGGGAAATGTTGCAGCTGGTTTCTGGCTCAGGGAATGCAAAGTATGTCTGATACTGTGCCCCGAACTCAACCTGCCCTGGGGTTTTTTTTCCTTCCCACTTGCTTCAGCAGTCGCCTTTTCAGTTCTTTAACATAGAGGCATGGAGGGGATGGAACGGGCACATCTGCACACAGCTTTTGTAGGCAAGAGGAAAGCAACTCAGGAAAAAAGTACTGAAAAATGCAGAGGTCCTTCAGAAGGCGTCAGCTCCACAAACCCATCCTGGCTCCAGCTGCTCTCCCTCATACTGTAACAAGAGCATACTGAGAACCATGCAACCCAGCACATCATCTCTGGCAGCAGCCAGCATCAGACTTCCAAGAAAGGCCCAACAACCACTCAGAAGAGGATGATCTGCTCCCCTTGTCCCCATATCCATATGAGTGGTCCAAACATCTGAACCTGCCCGCAGGTTTTGGCCTTGCATGAGCTAGCAGAAGTTCCTTCATCAGCAGCCTCTACCCCAAAAGGAGGAATCTGCAGTCAATCCAAAAATATTTTTTGCCAGCACCTTTTGTCCTCTGCCAGCAGGTGAGGAGTCTCTGCGATCCTGGCTCCATAGGGTCCGTACTAGTCTTGGTCAAGCCTTGTTGGGAAGGTGACCTGCATATCCCTTCTGATGGAGGGAGGCTGTAAGGCCACCCCAGCACGAATGCCTGTCACAGTCTGGGGTTTGCCTGCCTTGCAAAGTGTCTTTCTACTGACTCCATCAAACCTGGAATGTGACAAATCCAACCCTGGCCCAGCACAGTTCTCAGCTTCATGTGGCTCCAAACTGGTGTCAGGTCCTGAGTGTCCTGGGACACATGCTGCTTTGTTTGGATGCATTGTCTCAGAAAAGGTAATGCTGATCCAGATTTTATAGCTTCACCTAGACTTGCCTTTAATACCAGACATGCTTAAGGGTGAAAACAAGTTTATTCTGGCAAAACAAGATTTTAAATTCCTAATTATGGAGTTTGAAAGAATATTACAAAAGAAAAAATCTAGATCATACTAAACAACAGGATTCCTTCTCACCTCTGGTATCTCACCTGAAACCTCTTGGGCGTGTTGCAGCTGTAAGTGTGCACGTGGCAGAGTGGCTTTGGCTTCAGATGGGGATTGGGAGAGATGGGGGTCTAGATCTGAGGCTGGCTGACAGCAAAAGCCACAGGGGTTGTTTTAAAAAAATGGTAGTTTGTCTGACAGGCCAGCACTTTAATGGGAAATTTCAGCAGGAGCACTCGAGAGGCCAGAGGGGGTATAATAAGTGAAACTGGTGAAATCCAAGTTTATACAGTGGTGCTGGGAGGAAGGAGGGTAAACAAGAGGAACTTGAAGTCACAGCCAACACAGTGACTGATTTGACATCAAAGGCAGTGAGAGTCCACAAGTCTGGAGCAGAGGCAGGGAGAACAACGGCTTGTTTGGGAAGGGCAGATGAGGGGGACAGAAGCACTCTTTGGAAGAGTAATAGCCCATAGACTTGTTCAAAACCCAACAAAAGTTAAAGTGTGTTTGGATGGAAACAAGAGAAAAATAACAAATGTATGGTCATAGGAGCCAGTTTGCAGGAGCACAAGTTAATGAGAAACTCCTTAAGCACAAGTTAACGAGGAACTCCTGAAGGAGAAGGAAGAAACTGCCTTAGAGACAAAGGGCAAAAATCCTGGTGCAGAATAAAGACAGAAGCAACAAGATTATCGTTATGGAGTCATTTAAACAAATATGAAAGTAAAAAAACTTTAAGAGAGACAAATCATTAACAAGGAGTAAGTGTAAAGCACATGGTGATAATGTCAGAAACCCTTAGACCAAGGTGTGATATGGTTAGCAAGAGGCAAGTGGTCTTCTTTCTTGTTTAGTGATACCACATCTAGAACAAAGAAAATTTTGGTGGGCTTCAGTATTCAATGCCTTCTTTGCTTCTGCCTTCATGAAAATCCTGCTAACATAATTAATTGTCAGAGCAGTCAGATGGGCAGATCAGAACAGGAAAGTAGAAGCTTGAGAATATGCAGGAAAACGGATGACTCAAGGCACTGAGACATTGCGAGGTTTAGCACAGACTGCAGCAGGAGCAAGTTCATGGCAATCCCTGAAACCGATTCTCTTCAAGCAGTGATGTGGAGGATGCTTAAGGTCCTTAAAGTCCAAGAGGACTGAAAAATGGCAAACACAGAAGTACTACCTTTAAAAGCAGGAAAGGAGGACCTTGAGAGCTGCACATGAGAATAATCTAACTTGTGCAGCAGAAGGATACAAGAACAAATTATTAAATAATCATTTTAAAGGTGCCAAGAGGATAATAAGGTGATAAAGAAAAACGGACATGGATTTATGAAGAATAAATCTTGTCTAACTACTTTTATGTATTTCTTCCATTTAGTGGATATGGGAAAAGCAATAAGTAAAATAAATCTTTGGCAAAGCCTTTGAGAGTTTTCTTTGACAGGAAAAGCAGTTTGATAACCATTGTCCAGCTTATAGATCTTGTTATGAAGAAGGCAGTGATGAACTGTTTTTCATCTCTCCTTGGGAAAGAAAAATAGAAATCTGATTAATTTGCAATAAAGAGGATTTAGGTTAGATGCTAAGACAAAACATCGAGCTAAAAATGATGTGGAGTACCGGGAGAAGCCGCACAGGGAGCTGTGGAACCTCCATCCGCAGAAGATTCAATGGATATCTAATGGGGCTGGTCTTGGATCTCCTCAGGCAGCACCTTTGTGAGGAGTGGTCTGTGGATCTCCTTGGTATCTCTTTCCGTCTTCTCCTTTTCATCCAAAGGAATAAATGGCATTGTGCCGCGTGGCAAGGCCTTGCAGGTGGTATTTCAGGTGTCACTTTTGACCTCCACTGATCTGGTAGTGGCTCTGCTGTGGCTAGGGCATACAGCTTGTGTATGCTCTGCAGCTTGTTTGAAGAGCGTACAGACACTTCTTCTGATTACAAATGTTTATTTCCTTCTTACGGTCTTTACTGGGCTGCTACTCTGGTTCCTGAAAGCCTGTCTCCCGGGTGTGTTCTCCTCACCTTAGTTCTGAGTATTTGATCTAGGTGAACTTTTAAGAGGTATTAGGAAGTGACTGTTGAGGCTTGTGAGTGGGACAACAGACTGGAGGTGATCTCTCATATATACTTCATAATGGACATGGAAAGGGTAGAAAGGCTGGAACATGGCAGGGGACAACCTCATTTTGGCAATCACACAAGAGCCATCTCTGCCAAGGTCCGTGTTAATGATGCAGGCAGCCCTGGGAGCAGCAGTCAATACAGGTACATCCTCCAGTGTCACATATTAATTTATGAGCTCCACTCTTGTTCAGAATATCTAAAAGATGCTTACAACAGTTGCTTGGCCAATATGAAAATTTCTATTGATGCTATATCTGTTCCTGCTAGCATTGTTCCAAGAAGGACCCTGGCCTCCCTGGGCTGAGCTGTAGAGAAACGGAGAACAAAAAGATGTACACCAGAAGCTCTGGAGTGGCCTTGTGGCTTGGCTGTGCTCCTTTCTCCAGTGGGAGATCAAATGTGGAGATGCCAGACCACACTAGATGAGCACATTGCTGTGGAGGTCTGTGTAGGCATGAACAGACAGGGAAACCAAGGGTCAGGCTCCTCTTGGCTTTGTTTCCCATGTTTTCACACAAGTGCAACGTGCTCCCATAGTCTTTGCACAGTAGTTTGCATGAGTATAGCTGGCAAACCGCAGTCTAAGTCTGCAAGAAATTAACCTCCTGTGACTGAGTAGTCTACCAGTGATGGAGTTACTTTCGTGTGGATGTACATGTTCAGGAGCAACAGCTAATCAGGGCAACTGAGGGGACCTATTGTCTCAGCTGTTAGGAGCTTGTTCCGAGTTATCCCTAAGGGGAGCCTGATACTTTGGATAGGCTCCCAGTGGAAGCTGTTCAGGTCCCAGAGAGTCTAGCACTGTGTGCTCAGATCGCTCCACTGTCATCCATCACCCGTCTGTGTAAATGAGGCCAAATTCTCCTTTCTGAGCAAAAGGGGAAGGCAGGCAGGAGACTTCATGTGTAGGCAGTTTGCAGGCATAGACATGGTGCAGCTGGCAGAGGAGTTACCATCCATGCCAGTGCGTGCAGCCTCCCCAGCCATTATAAACCCTCCCATGGGGACTGTCAGACACAAGCTGGATGCCTGAACACAGCAGACTTCACTGGGCATAAATATTGCCTCTTGCCTCCACATTTAATTTTCCCTAGAGCAGAAAACAGGCCATTTAAGCAGTTTGTATTTTTAAATGTGAAATGGATGGTATCAAGCTGAGCTGTTTGGATAATAACTCTTGTAAGATCCATATGAAAATATTCTGACTGACTCAGCTGTCACTGGCTGGGAGTTTGCAGGTATTCAATATGATTGTCATATAATGCAAGACCAGCTCTCACCACCATGTATTGAACTGTCTAGCAAAAGAGATTCATTCTCTGTGCGCTGCATATTTAAATACCTAATGGCAGTAATATCGTTGGAGAGCAGCTACTTCAAGCTAATCCCAGTGAGGCTTGTTGTAGAGGACATGCACCCAGTGCACTCTCTCCCTGGGAGACTTCATTGTCTTGCATGTTTGTTCCTTTTGTTTGAAGCAAAGCTTGAAGGTTGCAGGTTCTGCTTCAGTCCTGAAAGGCATGTGTGGCGTGTCTGTGTTTTCCCACTCTACCAGTCTGGCCTAGTGAAAGACTGGACCTCCCTCCACCACTTTTTTTTTTTTTAGACAAAGAGAAAGGCTGTCTTTCCTCTGCAAATGCCAACCTTTGTATGTGCCTCAGTGCAGCCCTCACTATTGGACTCACATTTAAAGGTCCCCTGGTCATATGTTTATTAAAGAGCATCTGAACATGGCCAAAGAAGACCTAAGTCAGATACTTCCCATTGACAAAAGTGCTTTGTTGAATATAACCAGTGTGGCTGTATGTCTGGGCTGATCAGTGTCCAGCCCAGTCCCAGCAAGAAATAGATCACTGAGGTGAACTGTTTGCTCTGAGAGATAGTGATTTTTCATGATTGTTTTTACAAAATCTTGGTCCTGGCTGTGAAAGAAGAGCTTATTACAGGAGAAGCATGGACTACAGAGCTGGAAGTGTCTTCCCAATCCTGGAAATAAAGCCAAGCTTTTCTTCTAGAGGACTCTAAGAAGATCCCGCTTACCTCCTGTTTTATCCATGCCTTGTCTTCCTCTAGTCATCTTCTTTTATCTTATTTCAGCAAGGCTGTGAGGCTTAATTATTTTAGGTGCTATTGAAATTTTTACAGGGATGCCAAGGAAAGAGTAGCAAAAGATTTCACTTGGTTTTCTGTGTTGAAATATTCTTGTTCCATGTCTTTCCAGTATGCCAGTAACAGGAATTTCTAGCATCTTCCTGAATAAATCTGGAAGCCCTAGACAATTATACAATATTTTGCATGAATGTTTTATAAGAGACTGCTTAATCACCATCTTGCACTCGTGACACAGGAGATGTGGTCATCGGCTGAAATTCTGCCAGCAGAGGCTGAGCTGACCACTCTGGACTCAAGCTTTGTGTTGAAATGTGGTCTCTTTCAACAACCAACTGCAGGCCTGGGGGCACAATCAGCTTCATCCCTGCTCCAGCTCAGCCCTACTCTGGAAAGTGCAAACCAGCATCTCCAGGGGAAGATGCTCCGTCTGCCAACGTGTGTTTCTAGTCTGAGGGCAGGAGGGATCTCTAAAAAGGCAGGACTCTCCTAAAAGAATCTACTTCTTTGACCCTAAGCTCTTTCAGGCATATCTCAGTCCCCACTTGCTTGCAACGGACGTCCCTTGTCACTGGAACGATGGTGGGGAAGGCGGCAGGGCTGGATGTGCACAGCTGTGCTGCCTGGTCCTGGACACCCCGCTGGACGCAGGTGTCCTCTTCTCTTTCCTACGTGACACTCAGTCTGCACTTTTCCATCAAATCCTCTGTGTCTGCATACGACATCCTTAAAAAACGTTAAGTGTACAAGCTGTTTCCGTGGTTGGCAGCAAACACAAAGAATTGTTCACTATATCTATTGGCTACTTAAAAACAGGAAATGTTCTTTCCTTAGCGCTGCTTTCTAGTAGGGGTGATTTGTACCAAGCGCTGTGCCTGTTCTCCTTGCTAAGGCAAATTTTTGTCACAGCACACGCTGTCTCATTTGCATGAAGTATACAGCATGTCTGGAGGTAACTGATGTAAACAGAAAGAGTAAGTACAGTATGGAGATCAGTGGGGTGTTTTATCTCAGCTGCTGGAAACAACTGAGATCAGTCACCGCAAAACACAAGCAGTGAGTTGGGTATAATTTTTTTAAGTTCCAGTGCCAGAAAGCATTCCTCAGTTTGGAGCTTTATCTTCGGTGAAAAGGCAGAAGAAACATTCTCTGGGGTCTCCTAACTTTCTTTTGCTGCTGGCTTTTGCCTTCCACCTTTAGACACAACTGCACATATAGATTAGTATTTTCTCTTTGATCACACGCAGCTGTACGTGTGTGTCTGACTCTTGTAATGCAGAAGATTTGAAAAAGAGCACTTACGGGGACAGTGCTGGCTTGGAAGTCAGTCAAGGGGGGCATTTCAACCACAGGCAATAGCTTTTCTGGAAGCAGTAGGAGAGGAATCAATGCATAAAGTTTCTTGTTTTCTTAATCATGCTCCTATTCTATCTTTCCTGGGAGATTTATGAGCCTGTGAATGTTGGACAAACACCAATAAGAGTTACGCATTTTTAGCATCTGAACGCTTTGCTTTGCCTGGCTTCATATGGAAAGACAAGTCCAGACAAGGTGGTCCTCCAGAAAATGGTTTATTGGGACAGCATTCTGGCCTGCAGCCATGGCACCTTGAGCAGTGATCTTATCAGACCTCCTAAACAGAGCAGGGTTGGGCCTGTTTGTTACTTCAGTGGAAGACCTCCGAGGAGAACCTGGGTGTTGCAAGACATGGTATCAATTGTTCTCTGGGCGATGCTTTCCCTGGAGAGGAATGAACCCGTACTGCAGGCTACTGTGCTGCTGAAATGGCACCAATTCAGGGAGATGCAAAGCCCAGCTGAACTGAGGATGAAAAGCAGAAGAAATAAACAAAATCAGATCTGTATTCTCAATGGTATTCAAGGAAGTTAGGGAGGAACTGGCCATTGATTTCCAAGGCGATCTGGGGAGCTAAATACTGCGGGTTCCTTTGGGATTCCCAGTCCAACTGTGTGTCTTTGAAGTGTACAGTTGATTTGGCAGAGATATTAGCAAGGCTTTGCTTGTTTCTTATTTTAGCCAGCTTTGATATGTGGGCTGAACTTTACCTTAACTTACAGTCCTCTGGAAGTGCTCTCATTCCATTTTCTATTGAGTACTGACTTGCCTGGCAGGTTTGATGTGATTTCAGATAACCTTCTGCTGAAAACAACCACATCCATAATGATGACACTTTTGGCCTTGACATGACTGTACCTTTGGACTTGATTAAGGTGCCTAAATACAGACTTCTAGTGACCTATGAGACACCTTAGGGTATCTGAGACATCTGCATAGGGTGGCAGATATGATGGGTCTACAGAAGTCTTCTTAGCTGACAGCTGGTGGACGAGTGGGCTGCCCCTACCCTCTTGAGTGGGGCTAGATTCCTGCATGTAGGTTACTGGACTGAACTGCCCATGTCCATAGTTTTTAGGGCCAGAGTGGACTAGCATGTCCTCAGGATGAGATTCAACTCTTAGTTAAGGCAACTAAATGTAGGTGTCCGCATCTAAGATGTTACAGCTCAGCTAGGGGTCTAAGGTCTGATTGCAGCCAATGGAGAGCTAGTAAGTAAGTCAGTTGAGTCCAGACTGATGTTGACATCAGGTGATCAGCTGGATTGCTCTTTAGGCTCCACTGACCAAGGGCTCAAATCATTCACTCACATGTAAGTGGCTAGTGACATTTCAAATTACCTGTTTATCCCATCAAGCCTTCAGCTCTCACTGCAGAGTTACCCAAGGCTCCTATGACATATTTGCTCCTTGTGGATGTTTGGGATACCTTAAGATGTCAGTTGATCTCTATGTAGAGGAAAGTGAAGAACACCCCACATGTCCACTGACTTTAATGTAAGCTTAGAGCTGTAGTGCACATGGATTCACTGGAATTTAGGTGTCCTAATTGCACAATGCATCCTGTCCCTTTCTCACCATCTGAATAATCCAGAACAGACACTTTTTCTGGTGAATACTGCATTAGATTTTATAACTTTCGGAGTAAGAACAGGTCTTTTATTATTTTGGTGTTATTCACAACAGACTGTTTTATTGCTACAACAAAAACTATTACTATTAATACTTCTGTATAGACCATCCCTCAGATGAAATGGTAGACAAAGAAACTAGAAGGAAATGAAGCTTGTTAGAATGATGTCTAATGTAAATGGTCCTATAAGACAGAAATTCTTGACAGTTTTTTCTTACTCTTTTTTTCCTATTTTGAATGTAAAGATTTTGGGGTAAGGGCTTTTCTTACCATGTGCATACACGAATTTCATTTGCTTGATATGGCCTCAATTGTTATGTTGTACAACTAACAAATACTAATCTTTGCTATGTGTTTTCCAGTTCACTGCATAAAAGACTCAATTGTTGGTTCTTTCTGCCTCTTCCCTTAGGAGACTATTGCATATTCTGTTTGCTATCATTTGATGTATAATTCTGGCTGATTATTCTCGATGGTGTTGCATGACTAATTACCAGTATCATAACTTGTTTTCTAGCATCATAACATTTTTTCTATTTGTGTCTTTGCATCTGATAACAAGCCATTATCACACTAAGAAATGATACTATCATTAGGTATGAAGTAGTGGGACAGGGAAGTTTTTGCTAGCTGGTGGTAACATTAGATTTTTTTTTCTTTTCTTACGAAGCACTCAGTCTAAAGCCCATTGTTGTTAACTGGCATCTTTCCTTCGGCTTCAGTGAGCTTTGCACTGGGCATAAATCCAAGACCATCAAAATATTTAGGGATGTAAGTCACAGAATCACAGAATCACAGACTGACAGGGATCGGAAGGGACCCTCAGAGATGATCTAGTCCAACCTCCCCTGCCAAAGCAGGGTCACCTAGAGCAGGTTGCACAGGATTGTGTCCAGGTGGGTTTTGAATATCTCCAGAGAAGGAGACTCCACAACCTCTCTGGGCAGTTTGTCCTCTTGATTTCTGTAGAACTTATTCATAAACCTGGCCCTAGCCTCTTAAGCACAAGTTACGGGGAAAAAAAACAGCACACAGAAAAATATGGAAAATTCTAAGACTTTTCTTCAGTGTCCTGTTACTGGACTCCTTCATCTTTGCTCCCTACTTGGGAATTATTTGGGGCTTCTTCCTATGTTTCTTGCAACATCCTCATGATAACTGGGATAGTTAGAAATGAAGGTGGAACTGAATCTTAAAGTAGCATTTGTCATACAGAAAACATGCTCTTTTTCAGCCTGTTATCTTTGGCCTGAACACCTTGTATTTTGTATGCTTCTGCAGATGATAGGGTTTCATTCTGTAGAAATCAGAAATCAGTGCTCATAAGCATGTGGTGAGATTAACCAGATTGCGGTAAAGAAGCTTTCTTGAAGGTGAATTTGCTCAAAGTGTATTTGCAGTGGATCTGAAATTATTTTCACATTCAGAATGCTTTCAACTAATAAGTTTGACAAAATAATGACAAGGCATTGAAAAAAATTTAATAGACTAAAAATGGATTGTAGTACTAAGCTAATCAGTAACAATGTTTTGCTGGTGCCCGCCATCTCAAGTCACTGGTGCTCAACCTTACCCACATTTTGGGGGTGGATTAGTGAGACCTAGAGTCTAAAGTGAGTTTTTCTGGATCACCAAATAGAAAAAATATACCTAGAAACTCACTCCATTCTCATTGTACTGAGTCTTTCCAGCTTGCGTTGGTCATCTCTTTCCAGAGGCTGCTATAAGTTCATGTGTTTGTTATGAGAAGAAATTGGTAACATGTACCAAAGCCTATCCTTGGGGCAATGTTGTTTATTTACAAGGAAGAGGAACACAACTTTTTTTTCTAGAAGGCATTTGGAAGAAATGCTGTCTATGCCTGCCTTTCCCGTGAATTTCAGTTGTCAGAGAGTTCCCTTGCTCCTACTTTTATTCAAGGCTATCTTTCAGAATACATCTCTTTTCTGTTTACATTTCTGCTGGTTTTGAGGTTTCTATTTGCATATAGTTGACTAGATAAATAATTTCCTAGCCCCTGTATTTGCCAACATCTTGCACAAATGCTTAATGCTGCTCAGATCCCACCATGCAGTCAGTTTGGATGACTTTCTCTCCATCTCCTTGGATTGACCCCCATGACAAAAGAAGTTGATGAGGTCACTGATTTAACTTGATCTTTGATCGATGGTAACAGAGTCATCTTCTGGCATAACAGAGTGTAAATATGAAAATAAATGAGTTAATTTTCTGTGGAGTCTATGCTATGATCACTATTGCTCAAGCCTCTTCCATCAGGACTCCTGCTTAGACTCATTGAGGTAATGCTAGACCTTAAAGACAGGTAAGAAATATCCTTTAGAAGCTCAGAAGGAGTGATAGAAAGATACTCTAGGCTAGGAGGGTATTCTTTATGTCTTTATATCAGGACAGATATGAGCATCTTTTGTGTTGTCCTTAAAATAACTCTTTATCATGAAGATGTAGCTAGAATAATCATCATGAAAAATGGGGTTAGCCTGGACGGACATATGCATTGTATCCTGCATATTTTGAAGGGATATTTATCTGCTTTATTGCAAGGTCAGAACATTTTCCTTATAAAGCAGAAAACCTTGTTGAAAGCAATTTGATGATCTCCATTTAAATCTGTTGTCTGACTTTTGTGGCCATTCTCCTTTCTTACAAACACTTCAGCCCTTTCTTGGTCCAAAGTGTTCTGGCTGGGTGTGGAGAGTTGTATAAAACCATTTCAAGAGTGTGTCCGGAACACTTGGTCATCTGGCTATAAACTCTTGGGAAGCTCTGGTCACCAAAGAATGATGTGGAGGCATCACATGCCTTTTATCATCTCTATGGTCTTTCATTGCAGATCTCATCCTTTGCTGATGCCCACAGCTATCCTCTCCAACCTTGTTCAGATGTTCCATGAAGAATTAGATTTTAATAAGACTCCCAATAAACAAAAGAGTATGACCTGTGAATGGGATAGCCTTTTTTTTTTTTTTTTCTAAACATATCTTAACAATTTGGCATTTTCCAGAGATGAGAACACTATTTACACAGAGTCCTTTGAGCCATGTTCTTTGATTCATTCTTGGCTGGTTTTTGTGCTGGAGAAGTCCCCCACTGTTGTCTCAAGAGCTGTTGAATCCTTTTAGACAGAGCAGACACAGAGAGAGCTACCGAGCAGCAATGAAGATGCTGACTGTGAACATAGAATGAACAGCTGACGGAGACCAAGCTGTGACAATGTCACTGGCATGGACATGGTGTCAGAAAAAGGTGTATCAGAAATGTCCAGGGATGTCCTATTTGGGAGCCTCTGATGAAGTCATAGATTCTTTTGATAGTGAGGCAGATGGAGGTGATGCATTATGTGTCCAGAGTACTGTTTAACTGAAAAGGAAAGTTTCCTGTCTTATCTGGGATTAGACTAAGGAATTTACGTATCCCCAGGCTAAGGAGTGCACTCCCACCCTGTACCTTGCTCTGCTAGTGGTGTTATAAATAGGGACTTGAGTTTCGTTTTGCTGGCATTCAGAAATGGAGAGTTTTCTGTGGGAACACAAGGCACAAGAGATAGATATTTTGCAGCAGTGGTTTGAGAGTTCTGGACTAGCTTGTTCTGAGTGCAGTCTAAAATCCACAGAGCCTGACTGAGAGGGGTGGGAGTTAGGTTTGCACATGACCAGAAAGATCCTCAGCAGAAGGTCTGGCAGGGAAGGTTTGAGCCAGATTCTGAAGCCAGGCTCCATGGGGTCCCCAGCCTTCCTGCAGTTCCTGTCCTTCCCAAGCATCTAACTGCTCCAGACGCCAGGTGATGTCTCTGCTGGGTGTCACTGGGGTTAAGGATGGAGGGGGAAGGTGCACACTGTGAATGGAGCAGCCCTCCACTTTTTGGGTACAGTGTCCCACTGTCACAGCTGAGTGGCCAGTGTCGGCATTCAGATCTCCTTATCCTTGGTTCTCCCACCCCTTTTCACCTGGAGGAGTGAAAAGTAGGGATCTCTCCCACCAGATAGGAAATTTTAGGAGGTTTACCACAGCTGGGGCATGGAGCAGGGAGCTCAGTATCAGGGATGCCCTGGAATCTTACCCTTTTTATTTCCTTTCTTGAGTGACAGTCAACATATAAAAACTAAAAATGCTGCCAGGCTTGGGATAGTTTCTTTTTTGGGCTTCCTTCTACTAAGGCTTTGAACTAGCTAGCTAGGGAAGAAGCGTGTGGGTAAAGAGGTGATAATTAGCGGAGGCAGGCAGGCAGTGACAAAGCTGAACGGATGGATGCATTTGCAGGATGCAGAAGGAAAACAAAACATTAGGGAATTACAGCTTCACAAGATCAAAAATATGCTGATAGGAAAGTTGGTTAGCACTTCTAAAAAGCCATGGTTAGGAAATTAATGAATTACTGAAGGTTTAACTGGGTCAGTGGGGGGAAGTAGGCCAGATAAGGAACTCCTCATACAGGAGTGTTTTGATGTTTGGATACATCTGTTTATTTTCATCAGCAATATAGATAAGATAACTTCAGGCTGTATTGTAAAGCAGGTTAAAACAGTTTAGTAAACATAGTTATTTATATGCATGAACACACTTGCATAGAAACATACATATGGTAACACATACATTAGCATATACTTCAATTCATGAGATTTTTCAATCATGATTACAGTCTTTCTCATTAGAGAGGTCTTTTATCACTGAAAGCCAAATTTTCCAGACAAATCACTGTAATTACACCTGTGAGATAAAATAGCATTTTTTTACCAAAGCAGGTCCCTCAACCTCTGTCTCACTACTTTGAGGGAGTCCACCCAACGTGCTAAGGAAGCCAGAAGGCTAAAAAGGAGTTGGATAGGAAACCAAATTACTCATCTCTGAGGGCTGGACAGACCCTATTCAGGTAGAAAATCCCAGGATCAGCACAGATGGAGCTCTGTGCTGCAGCCCTGTGCGGGAGGGAGAAGCGAGCCAAAGCTGCAGTGAGGATGCCCCGTCCAGGGACAGCAAGCGGAGCAGGGAGAAGATTCCCCATCTCACCCGGCACACACTGCCAACACCTGTGGCTGTATTTAGGGAGTGTGTGAATATGGGACAGAGACTGAATATGGAGAAACAGGAATGGGTGTTCATGTGGTCAAGTGCCTCCAATCCGTAGGGAGAATGAGAGGCAGAAAACTTTTCTGTGTGGGAACCGCCCACAGTGACACCGTGACAGAGTTACATGGACAGGGGAGACTAAATCCCATAGACCAGGAACAGTTGTGTGTTGCAAGCAGCAATTTCTCCCATCATTAGTGCTGCTAAATCCTGTTCAGACAGCATGTACATGTTGGGTGTTCTGACCTCCCCACCATGCAAGGGTCCCGCTGGACCTTCCAGCTAGGTTAGTCCTGGTGCCCACCACCACCATCAATCAGCACTTCTTGTCTCCTCTAAGATCACTTTTTGCCATTTTCCCCCAAGGGCAAAGGGCCCTGAGAAAAAGCAGGGAGATGTAGAGGGCCTTGGACACAGGAGATCTGGGGAGGAGGTGTGGAAACGTGGAGCAGGGAAATTGCCTGCTCCCATTCACTTCCCCTGTGATATGGGGAGTCAGGTTCCCAACAAGATTCCCCGAATGCAAGTAAGCATTTTGCAGTGAAGAAATCAGGATCTGAGCAAGTCATCTAGGGACCTCAAGCCATGAAAGAGAAAATTTTCTCCAGCCCTCCTTCTTTCCTTTCCCCAACCCCTGGCACAACTCCAGGTCCCACAGGATCGTGTGGGGTCCAGTCTCCAGGGCTGGAGACAAACCCTTTGTCCCTGAGCATCTCCAGCAGAGCTGCAACCCAGACACCCCTTCCTTATGGCCCTGGGTGGTGGGGGCTCTGCATCATCCCCAGGGACAGCCCTATCTGCAACCCAACGCAAGCAGTCCTCCCCATCTGCCCTGGGGTGCAGCGCCCTGGCCCTCCAGGGCCTCTTTCCTCAACGGGGGGAGCACCCTAGAAGGGACGGCTATCGTGGCCCCTTGCATGGAGGACCTGGCAGGGCCCCTGGCATCTGTGGGGGTCAAAGCACTTCCCCCATGCATCCCCTCCTGCTGTCAACAGCCTGGTGCTTTGGGGTTTCTGTTCTGGTGTCACAGTTTTATTGCACGTAGGGGTCTCTGGGAATCCCAGCCAGCCTGGGAGAAGCCAGGGGATGTGTTCAAATGCTTCTCTGCGCACATGTTGTTGAGTTAAACATCAGTGACAATTTCCAGCGCCAGGGGTTTTGCTCTGGGCTCTGCTGATCATTCACTTCACTGTTTGGATTGCCTTCCCAGGGCAGGACTATGCAAGACGATCACGCAACATGGGCTGCTGCTGCAGAGACCGTGACTGCCACTCATTCCTCCAGCAACACAACAGGGATGGTGACTGGGAAGTTGCTTTCTAGCTGAAGACTAGAGTGCAGAGCCTGGTCCTGTGAAGGACTGTGCAATAACAACCAGGGGAGTAATTGATCATGGATGTTGGGGCAAAGACAGGAATCTTTGCAGGATAAGAAAGCAGAAGATAAATAAGAATAAAAGCAGAAATAGAGAGAATCAGTCCACTAAAATCTTGCTGGAAATCTCGTGACACTGTTGTGCAGGCAGCCAAGTGCTCTAGCATGTCCCTAATCTTTCAGCCTTGGCAGAGCATTGGGTGGAGAAGGGCTGGGAGTTTTCCAGATGACAGCAGTGCCCGGTGGTATAAACCCACATACAGATCAGGGAAATCTTACAGACATGAAGTTTAGGAAGAAGGCAAGGAGAAGTCCACACAGATCAAAACGAGGATCAAGTCCTCAACTGCATTATGGAGAGGGTTCAGTGTGCAGATTTGACTGGAGAATATATCCTCAGTCTGGCCTGGAGAAGGAGGGTGTGTGTTCCCATGGTGGCAGACTAACTTCCCGGAGAAAGGCAATGGGCTACAATAGCTACATGAACAAATTTATTATCTGTGAGACTCTCCCGCATGGAAAAATCCTTCTTTGTTCATTGGTATCCAAGAGCCAAACAAAAAGGTCAGTGCGCTGTGCCAAGGAGCACTCCAGCACTTCATTGCTGATCATCTGGAGCTCTGTGGCTGCAGAAGGAACAATACCCCTGAGCTCGGGATTTTTGACTATCTGTCTCCTACCGATGGTACCTCCACCCTCTTCCACACTGCACCAGCCAGTGCATACAACCTACCCTGGATCCCCTTCCCAGCCCACAGGCACAGCATGGTGCCCCATCCAGGGAATGCTTCACTGCCTGCTTGAGCTCTCTTCCTGCCTCACCTGGTCCTCCTTTGGGCTGAGCTACTGTTGAGCCACCTCCACTGTTGAAGCCGTGTCAGGAGGAGCTGGGCTAGTCCCCCCAGAAGTTGATATTACAGTGTCAACTCTCATGGTACCAGTCTTTTCCCATGCACCTGAATTGGGGGTCCTCTGGGAGAGCCCTGGGTCTGTTACCTTCACCCTTCTACTTGTTGACCAGATCTGCTCTTCCCATCATTGCAGCACTGCTCGTGGCTGTAGCTGGCACCAGCTATGGCCAGTACATGGGCAGCTATGTGATGGACCTGGTTGCTTTCATGGAACAAAGGATGTCTCTGGGTGAGCAGAGAAGGGTGGAGGGCGACATCTGCTGCATAGTGGGGCTGGGTTTCCCACTGACAGCCTCCCAGCAAGGTGTGTTACATGGATGAGATGAAAGAAGGTCAGACTTTTGGATCTTGATGTGGAAGGGTTTGGGAACTGAGAAGTGGAGCTTTCTTCTGGCCTGAGCTCCAGGCCAGTGGTCAGGCTCTGGAGCTGATGCTGGGCTCCTGCTCTCCTTGTCTGGTTTGTCAGAAGGAACTCTATCAACAGGGAAGTCCTGATGGGTTTGGATATCTGTGTTCACCTTCTGGCTTTCTCTGGATTTGTTGTTGGATGAAATCATACATATGATGCCTACACTGTTTATTCCTTTTTTTCCTTTTCTTTATTTTTCCTGACTGAGGAAAATTTCCAGTTCAGGT
Organism: Burhinus oedicnemus; assembly: GCA_008921705.1. NCBI lineage: Eukaryota > Metazoa > Chordata > Aves > Charadriiformes > Burhinidae > Burhinus > Burhinus oedicnemus. The sequence continues at coordinate 21,849 of VFFE01005011.1, forward strand.
GAACTGTATCAATTTTTTCTTTCTTTTTTTCTGGATGGAGCCTAGATGAAAAATAGCAATAGTTTAAATAAGAGCTCAAATGAATGGTAAAAAAGAGACAGAATGAGCAGTTTTTCTCCAACTCCCTTTCAGCATTTCTCAGTGGGCTCAGCCCTAACTAGAGAAGGAGAAAATGGGAAACAAAATCGTCGTGGGGAGGCAATGCTTTTAGCTAGTTCTCCCAACGAGCCCCTTCACTCTCTGCTCTGTGGGTGTGAGGGCATTGGTAGACTTCAATGACCCTAACCAGTCTCCACTGGGGCCTCCATCCAGCCCCTGCCCATGTGTCTAGGGGCTCATCTGAGATCAGCCCTGGGCCTTCAGACCATGCCTGAGCTACATCGGAGGAGTGTTGATCTCCAGGTAAGCCACAGCCATGCCCCTGCCTTGTCATGGACCCTGTGGATCTCAACCCTGTCCTGCAGGCTGACTTCCCAGTTTGACCTGGGTCGTCACTCATCACCAGGGTCCTGTCTGGTGATCTGGACTCTTGGTTGAACCTGTCCATGATAACTGGTTCTGCTCTGATTGCCTTATTCGGGGGCTGTGGGATGGGTGCTGGCTCACCATCCCTGAGGCAGCAGGCAGCTCTTGCTGCTCCTTGTCAGTGAGGAACCTCAGGCACATATTAGTCTTGATTTTCATTTTCAAAAATTCAGGAGAACAGTGCATGACAACATGTAATTGCAAATTTAATCCTCCCCAAAGGTTTTGTACAATGCATCTATCGCAAACAAGCCAATTCATTGCTGATGTCAAGACATGCTATTTGGTCCAGAAGAACTCGAGGGAGTAAGTGAAAAGAGAGGGCAAGCAATCATTGCTTTGAGGTAAGATTCATTCCTCTGTAGAGGATCAAAACAAAACTCAGTAAAGGCAGCAAAATGAGAGTCAATTTAGCCCTGAAGTCTTGACTTTCTGAGAAAAATTAAAAACTAAGACCTTACCTCCCATGGCCTTTCTCAGAAAGCCGGGATGCACTCTCCCAAACTGTAGCCTTACTTACTGGTTTCCATTCCACAATTGCCCTCTTTCTGGGACAGAGTTGCCATTCAGGATCTCGACAGAAGATATGCAGAGCACTTCTATGTCCTTCAGAGTTTTTTGTAGGGGTAAGGGAAAAAGAGTACAACATCTGTCTTTCCCCTTTCTCTGTTGTGTACCATGGGTCTGTCTTATCTTCTTGCTTGGTCTCTAGCCCTGCAACATCATACCAAGAGAGAAAGTGGGGGAAAAACTTCCAATAGAAGCAAAAAAGGCTGGGGAGCAATATCATTAATTACTGGGCAGATGTGGGGTAATGATTTAAATACCCACACTCTTGGAGTCTGCAGGACAGTTGGATGCCCCAGAGAAAGCCACAGAGCTTCCGCAGAAGAGACTGGCCCACTTCATCAGCAGAGATGGGATGGAGGAGATGGTTGTCTCTGAGGCTGGGGAGAGGAAAGGAACGCAGGGAAAGAGTCAGGAATTCAGATCCGACCATGCTGAAGGCACAGTGTCTGCAGAGCCAAGCTCTGCTGCTCTGCACATGCACGAATTCCCCAGAGGAATGTGTTTGCTTGGTGCCTGTTAGACCAGAGGAAAAGGGCAGATTTATCTGTGAACCAAGCAACACCAGAAGCTGAAGTTCCCTGTACCACCAGTCATGGGGAGATAGGTGGGTGAGTCCAGGGATATTCATAGCATCAAATTCAAACACCACCTCTGCCCCATGCCAGTGCATTAGCTGAACTAGGGGAGATTCCAGACTCTGTAGAGACAATCGTTAATATGTACAAATGTGGGCATTTCCCCTAGTTTTTCTGCAGGTTGAAGACTTGTCAAGCTCTGGAATCTTTCTGACTACATTTCTCAGGATACACCTGGTCCTCTTGTTTTCCTGTTAGATAACCAAGAATAAATCACTTGTGTTTTTTGAAGAGTTGTGCCTGAAAACTAGGGTGAGTTTGGAATTGAAATCCACAGCAAAATGAGGAAGAGGTGAATCTACATTAACAGAAGTTGTGGGCACAATCTTGAATGTGTCATTTCTAATTTAGGTGGAGGACTGGTGAGCTTCCACCTGATTTCCAAGGCTATTGCATAGCTGGCTGTAAGCTTATCTGAAGTTCTGCATGTTTACATCTTTACTCACTAATTGACTTCAGCACTTACGGTGTAATTCCAGCCCCTTTTTTTTTCCTTTATACATTTCACTGACACCTTTTCCTGGAAATTTTTTCCATCTAATTTTCTCTGAAAGAAGGAGAATCAGATAGCACAGAGCCCTTGATCTTGCAGTCACTCTTGAGGGTAAGAGAGATAGTTACTTGCTAGTAGACCTCAACCTGACAGTAGGTCATGAACTAGGGAGTATTAAAAGAAGAGCACATAACATTTGCCCTCACCCTTGCATGTTAAGCTGTCAGCACTGTGTCCACGGCATAAATGGGAAGGGAGCTGTAGGTGTAGGTCTTCGTGTACAGGTAGAAAGCCAAAAGTCACTCCAAACGTAGAAGAATGCACGTGATGGGGGCGTACATTGAGAACGGGACACGTAAGCGCCTGTTCACACCAACAGGCAACACACCTCCTCTGGATCATGCTGGTGCTTACGGAGGTGGGGACTGATGGCCGCACTGCCCTGCACTCCCTGACCCTCTGCGTTTTCCTGCTGGCTTGCAGCAGCCAGGTACGTTATATGTGTTTGGGTGAGTTTTCTAGATCAATGCATCACAGTCCACGCTTCGCTGCAGGCATTGTAGGTCTGTTTGCACGTTGCTTTAATAGCTTCTTCCCAGAGTCTGGGCTGGGGTGTGGGAGAACTGCCCTGTGCTCACTTACCAGTGTGTCTTGTGGGTTGCTGAGTACATTTCAAGGTGTACTGGGCTGTTTTTTTTTCCAGCTTGCTTTCCTTGCAAAGCAAACTTCATCTTTGAGCACCATTAGCCTCATGCCTTAGAGCAAAAGGAAAATGACAGCTATCACCAAAAGACACAGCACACTCCTTGGCAGAGCGTGAAGGCCAACAACACCGTCAGTACCAGGAAGTTTAAGGAAAACACGTATTTCCCTGGACATGGCATTCAGGTACTGGGGGGGAAAGAGGGAGTGTGTTCCAGCCCCTTCCACACCAACAGAACATCTTGTTCCTCCTTCTCCATTTTACACAACAGTACCTCGAGGACTGAGAAGTTTTGCCCAGTGTCACCCCTCTGCTGCAGTAGAGGTGGGCTGAGGATCTTTCTTTCTCAAGCCTTGTGCACTGGACTCTAATAGTTAATGCTCTGCAGTGCTTTCAAAGGTTTCCTTTATTTCCTGCCTGACAGACAGGGGGGAGGAACTTGGTCTGCCACTGAAGGAGAAAGATGTTTTCCTACAGTGCTCACATCCAACTCCATCCACACCCTCTGCTCAGAAGGACAATTGTTTCCAAGAGCAGTATGAAAACACACCATTCACATGAAAATAAGGAAAATAAGGAAAATTGTTTTTCCGTTTCTCTCCACCAGCAGAAGTCAGCGAAGAAACTGCTGTGTTGCGTCCCAGAAGAGAAGCCTGCAGTGAGGCTTGGCACCGGGAGAGGTTTCCACTGGAGAGGTCATTCTTTAGCATCACTGCAGAGTGTGTCGGTCAGCACAACCTGCCCATTGCCACAGTGCTGAGCTCAGACGAACTCTTCCTTGAGGCAGGTGAAAGGAGGACTTAATTGTCCCTAGCTTTCACCCAGCACGTCAGGAAGAAGGTTGGAGTAGATGGGTCTCCTGGCTGTGTGCCTATCACCTTTGGCTGCCTCAGAGCTGAAACAACAGGAGGTCATGTACCCACAGTCACAGCGCTCAGCTGAAACGAGCATGCAGCCCACCTTTCTCCTGCTACTTTTAAACTGCAGACTCTGAAGTAGGTGCCACATTTCTTGTCCAGATCTTGCCAACCTGTTATGATTTTCCTCATGGCAGAGGGCACTCTGCTGTCCACTAACAGCCTTTCCTAAGGCTTTCACTCGCATCTGTCCTGCAATTCCTAGGAAGTGATAAGAGCTGAAAGTATTTTGTGGACAAAATACTAGAAAGAGACACAGCTCTAAAGGGTGCTGGTCCTTAGGGGTCCCAGCCTGCAACAGAGAATGATGAGTTGTAAAAGATTCAGGTGCTAACCAGTTTTCCCCAGGTAGCTGTTTTCCTTCCAGTTCTTGTTGCTCTCTCTGTTAACTAACATTTGTTACCTTTAAGAGCTCACCCAGACTCCTCCGTTGGTCATCACCTAGGAACACAGCCAAGTGTGAGCATTGTGTCGGAGTCAAGGCTGGCTCACCTGCCACCACCTCATCCAAGCTGAGAGTCATGGAGAGGGTGCAGTGCTGCCCTCCTCCAGCAAGAGCTTTGCCACCACGATGGTGCCTCCTGAAACACATGTCCAGGGGCTTGCAGTACTCAATCTAGCTGCCTCTGAGCCTTGCGAGCAACTAGCACTGATCCGATCCCACTACAGCCAGCTCTGTTCAAGCCCTTCTGCAGTGGTCAGCCCCTGTGGTGTGTGAAGACAGTCAGAAGGAGGTGTAGGCAACATAAGGCAACATATGTATCAGCATCTTCCATGGGATGGCCAGTGGGAAAGGAAGGCTCCAGGGACTTTCCAATTTTGCAAGCTTGGGTGGAATCTGCTTCTTAAACTTCATGAATTCAGATGTGTGATAATGCCTGGGGGCAGACACTGCAAATTCCTGGGATCACGGCTTTGGGAAGCAGCAGTGTAATGCAACCAGATGCTGCATGCCACGGGCCTTCTGGCCAGCTGCCTCGGACACTGCGGCAAGCAACATGTCCATCCCTGCCAGAGAACGTAAGCTCTGTGTGCTCGTGCTTTGTACACATGACCCAGGAGCAACATTCACACTGCCAGACTATCAATCAGGAGCCCTTTTTTAAAAAAGAAAAATAAAACAATAGCCTTGTGTTTTCTTTGGAGTTTCTAACCACGCAGTACAGTTAGCACCACAAGCTGTGGCTGGCAGCAAGTGCTGCCTGCTCACCCTCCTCTCCCTGCCCAGCAACAGCCTGAGTCATGGCTGTGGTCACAGACAGTGACACAATGCCATTGTCATCCAAAGAATGCAGTGTTTTCCTGCTCCGCAAAAATATTTTGTACAGTGCATTTTCCACGCTCTCCAGAGGAGACACTGTGCGGATTCTTGCTGTAAGTGCCCCCAGGATCGCTGCTGACTAATACTCCCATTTCTCTCCTCGTGTTCCCCCAAGGTCCCAGACTTATTTACACTCGGCACAAAGAACTCCGAGTCAAGGCTGGTGAAGTGGATTTCCTCAGAACAGCACATGCACTGAAGTGTGAGGAAATTGTGAACTTAGTCTCTCGAGGTACAATTCATTGAGGTCACGTCACTGGAGCCAGCTCGTGGTCAAGGGTCCGGCGTGGAGGAGTTGGCTTGGACATATATAGGCAATAGTATAGCAGGCAGACAATTTGGACCCCCTACTCCAGATATGGCCATGGGGTGACTCATCCTCTGGAGATTCCTCTCTTGCTGATGCCTCCTGAAGTAATGAGACACACAGCTCAGACAAGAGTCAGGCTGCAGGCACACAAACCCCTCCAAAAGCTTCCGTTAATCGCCAGCCATGTTCCTGCCCTCCGTGCACACCTCAGGGGATTGCAGCCTCGTAACCTCTGCAGACCTGTCTGCTCTACTTAGCTTGGAAATGAAATTGCAATTACTTCCCAATACTACAGCCCTTCTGCCTTTCTCATGTCGCACAGCAGACAGCGAAGGACAGGGCTAGCATTTTCTATTTCTGCCAGGTAGTTATCAGGGTGATTTAAAATCAAATTACTTGGGAATATATAGGATAAATAAATTCAAATGCAAATCTTGGGATGTGGAAAAGGCCCCGTTCCCCCAAATGTCTTTGTTTTACAAGGCTGCAAGGCTGCAACAAGGCTGCTCACTGTGCTGAGCACTTCAACTCCTTAATTAACACTAAGGGCTGATACGGTGCTGGTGCGTGCATAATCTTACACACTCCATAGGTGAAAAGCATGTCTTCAATGTGACAGCACACAAGGCCTTGCTGAAGCAGGGTTGTCTGATGGGATGTAGCTTAGCCATGGTGCTCCAGCGCATTTTGGGATGCAGCGCAGTTTCGGAGGTGTGAATGTGCAGAGTGGGACCTGTCAGATAGGCGCTGAAACATGGGCATTTCCTCTCTATTTCTGTACATGTAGCACAGATGGCTGTGGCCATGACATAGTGGTTGTGGTGGTTGCCCCGCATTAAGTAGATCTAAACTTACTCTATGTCTTTGTGGGAGATGTGTTTGTGAGAGAAATTGATTTGAAAAATGAGATGATTAATTTTGCAGAAATGTTTTGGCTAGATATTGGGTTTCCTCAACCGTGCTTAAACCAGGGTAAAAGGAAGAGTCGCCATTATTCATGTCACAACAGCCTACACAACGTGTATTCCCTCCCCAAATGGAACACTCGTATGTATCACTGGCAGGGTAAGCCAGGCTGGATCTGATCAGCCAGTCTGGTAAAAGCAATCAGTGGATGCTGCTGAACTTGAGCCTTTGGTGGACGGTGAAAATCCTGCACGTTGCACATAGCCAGTTTGTGAAACAGCGGATGTTTTGGAGCAGATAGGTGATGCAGAAGACTTCCTTCCTCAACTCAGAAGGCAAATAATTTGTATCCTGATTACAAATTATGAGGTTTTGTAGATTGCAGGGTCAGCAGGGACCACTATAATTATGTCATCTGACCTGCCCAAGTAGTGCAGTCTTGGAATGACACTTGGTGATTCCCACACCGAGCCCAACAGTCCGTGGCTGACCCAGAGTGGGTCTTTTCTTAAAGACTCAGACACAGTTATCTGTCACTGACTCCGTGGCCTGTGAGGTTATACCAATACATAACTTTCTTTTTCTGCTCAAAATACACAGCTCATTTCCAGCTTGTACTTTGCCTGCAAGACCTTTGTCTAGAGAGATCATGCCAGATTTATAATCACCTGCTCTGTGTATGAAGTAAGCAACAGTGGGGTTGTGCCATGTCCCCCTGTTTCCACAACACCTCTTCCCCCTCCTTACTAACAACCTGGCATGAAGAAAAGAGGAGACTGCTTAGGAAACCCAGGAAGACTTGTGGACCTGGGGTATCACACTCCCACCAGTACTGTGCAGATGTCACACAAGAAGGTCATTTATGAGCCAAAAACTGAGACTTTGACCTCTGCAGGATGTAAACACATTTGAAACTCGTATCCAAATTTCTTCCCTGTTTAAATACTGAAACTCTCTGGAGGCTGCAGACCACAGAGATCTATATCAGTGCAGAGTACGCCAACCCCTAATATAACTGCGATGCATCCTGCTCCGTGATTGCACCCATCTGGCTTTAGCAGCCACGTTTCCTGGTTAATACAAATAACACAGAACAGTTTTTACAAACATTGATAAAGCCACTCACCACCCCAGGAGACAAGCATGTATCATTATTAATTAGGCTGTTTATGATTTCTATTGTGGTAGGACCCAGAGGCCCCTGGTCAGGGATGTGGGTCTCATTGCGCAGTAACTCGCAGCTCAAATGCAACCGCTACCCAAAGCCCCTGCAGCCCAAGATGACCAGAGACACCAGCTGCATGCAGATACCAAAGAGGTGCCTTGCAGGGTAACAGCAGGACAAATTCTCATCAATTTACTCTTCTGGACACTGAAGCACATAGGTGGCAAGTCTGTGGCCAGATATTATTGCAGAATACAGCCCTGAGACCCTGCCCTTCAATGTCCCTGGTAGACAACTGTGGTGGCTCTTCAGCCTTGTCTCAGAGTCTTTGCTGCTTTGTACTAGAAGACTGGAGATGATGTTTCCATTCCCAGTTTAAGACTTTTGAGGCCATTCTCTGTGCCTGTAAAGCAGGAAGTTAATGAAGTTTCCTGTCTCACAGGTGTGCAGCATGTTTTACCCCACACAGTGGGACTTGCAAGTTTGGAATTTGATTGGAAGGGGCTGGAGATCTTCCAAACACTGTTATTACGCTGATATGTCACATTCATAAAGCAGCCTGTCTCCCATCCCTGGAGGTGTTCAGCATACCTGGCTGAGAGTGGGGCTAAAGGGCTCTTCCAGACTCACACAGCATACCCGTGCCAGGGCCAGGAACACCCCAAAGGCAGCCCTTGAAGAGGACTCACACCTATCATGGTTCAGGCTGCAGCACGAGTGTGGGGCTTTGCTGCAAATGATGCACAGGCAGTGCAGGGAAAAGTCTACCAAGCCAGGATTTACGGCACATCCAGAGATCTCGACTCAGGCTTTGCTTTATCTTAGGAGGATGCAGGTTGCCCTGCTTTAGCCAGGGAGGGCAGAGCACAATGTCAGCCCCTTCCCTACTGCTGTTACTGTGCCAGGTCCCATGTGCGTTGCAGCTTGGGGTGCTTTTTTAGGCTTGCGTGCAGCCTGGGGATGCCGCCTGTGACCTGCATGACCAGGTGTATGCAGCTTCTCAGCCCTGCACAAGCTGGCAGCATTAGCCCCGCTGACTCGGGCAATATTTTAACATAAGGACAGTCCTGGGTGGAGAGAAGAAAACAAAGCAAACCGGCCGTTTAGCCAGGGCTCAGCTAGCAAAGAGGGGCCAGGAGACAGCAATAGGACAAGGGCAAGTGAGTCAGGCTGCACGGGGATCTGCTCCCTCCCTCCCGCCAGGCTCCCGGCTCGCCGCGCTGCTGACAGCCCTCTTACACCACTTTGGCCCTGCGGTCACCGGGCTACTCGGGTGCGTCCACACCGGGACACGCCGTTACGTTTGCAAGTGTCCTCCTTTTCCCCACGCAGAGGGGCTGCCTCATAGGCTCAGCTCAACAGGTCCTTCCCAGGCTGGTGCAGCCGGGGGGGGCCGTGGGCTAGCGAGCAGCACCTCTGGCACCTCTTCAATGCAGGACACAATGAGGATTAATCACAGCCTGTCAGGGGCTGCTGTATTTTTCCTCCATTCTTATTTGCGTGCTAGCGCCTGGAAAACAGGATGGCAATGTTTTCCTGCCACACATTCACGGAGACTAAACAAAGGAGGTTGTATTTCCAGCCCCCCCCCCCCGCTTTCTGATAACTGTGGAGCTTTCAGGAATCGCTTGGGGAGAGCAATAGTGAGGGGGTTTCAAAGATCTGCCTCTTCAGCTGGCTGCATAGGAAAGGGTGGCCACAGATCTGAGCAGAAAGCCTCCGACACCTCTGATGAGGGTGAAGGTTTTCCATCTCACTTTTGGGGAGAAATGCATCACCCAGAGAAAGGTCTTGTGTGCACAGCCTGCCTGGCTTGCAGCGGCCCTGCTGGTTTGCTCTCGTTAAGATATATTACCCATAGTTTGTTAAGGTCTCAGTAGTTTTATGTCTGACCATGCTAGGTGCTTTGCAGTGTAGTACAAAAGAGAAACCAAGCTGTTACAGTCTAAAGAAGGAGGAAGTGTTTATTTCTAATAGTGTAGCCATCAGCATCACCCAGGCATGAGTTGGATGCTGGGTCTTTATGCCAACATCTAAAATGGGAGCTGAGCCCAGTTGGGAATGAAACCCTGCCCTCACATGCTATGAAAGCCCAGGCCTTTCCTCTACCTGTTACAATGCCTTCCCTTCATCACAGTTTCCATAGGATGCACTGGGTTTCTACTTTTTACCTGATGCTTCATGGGTTTAAACAGCTGCTTTCCCCAGTCTCAGATGAACTTTGCAGAGTAAGCAATAATTGGTGCTTTTGCAGCTTGTCTGGAACTTTTGAGAGATCTTAAAATGTTCCCTAAAATGGGAAAATGAATGGTGGAAATCCTAGGTCTGAACTGATTTGGGGAACTTAACCCCACATGTACAATTTCTGCATGAGCAGTGGCTCCATGCGTAGATTTGGTGAGTCTATTCCCATCACCAGGAGCAAAAAAACCAGCCAGAGGCAGCTTCTGGGAGAACAGGGACCAGGAACAAAGAGTTGAAGGGAGAAAAGCCATGTTAGATGCCTTGGAGAGAGGCTCCAAGTAGCTGTGGAGGTTTTCACACTAGAAATATCCCACTTTCAACTCAAACTTCACAGGGAAACATTTTCCACCTATAGATCACCCTTCTCATCTGCTCGCATAAATGGGGAACAGTTTTGTTGCCAGGCCGTTTTGCTGATTTGGAGGACAAAGGCTCAACCCCCTTCCTGCCATTAAATTGGGAATACCACCTGGATTTGTCTAATTCCAGGGAAGCAATCACAGTGTGGGGCTGATTCCTGTTTTTCAGCTATGCTTTCTCTGGTTCAGAATCCCATCCTCAGAGCTGAGATGTAGGCTGCTCATGCAAAGGTTTCAGCCAGCTAATATAAGGAAATTTCTCTTTTTTTAAAAAAATCTTCCTGTGAAAGCTCTGTTTTCTCAAGTAGAATTGCAATATATATATTTGTAAAACCACTGCTTGGGGAAAATGTTGAGAAAGAGCATTGCAGGTCTGACTTTTGATGTCCTCCAACGTGTGATATGGGGACTGGGCTCGCTCCTCCAGGAGCACATGTTGGAGCAGAGCCAGGACAAAGAACGGCGCTCGACTCCAGCTGGGCTGTGGGTTGTGGGAGGCCAGGCTAACCACAAGCAGGTGGATTCAGTCTGCTCTGCACTACGGTTCAGTTTTCATCACTTCATTATATCTCTGGGTTTGGCCCTGGATGTTCTCTCCCTGGGGTACTAAAATGCTGAAGAAATCTCTCCCCCCCCCCGCAACATAATCTCACTGGATTAAGGCCTGAAACCTTATTATAGTTTACAAGATAAGAGCTTATTAAACAGCGTGAAAGTAACCTTGGAAAAGAGGATTTCAAAATCTGCAGTGCAAGGTCCTGAGATTTGAATGCTGAGAAATCTGGTTGGGTTATTTCATATTCCTTGATGATGCTTATCTCTGTTATCCCCAGTAATTGTCATACGGGAACCTCACTGCATCAGGGACCTGATGTTATCGGGAAAAATGGGAAGGGCTGAGAGGAAACTGTTTGCATGTATCTTTTTCTACGCGGATGACTCAAGCAAGGAATAAACGGTACTATCTATAAAAATATCTGTAAGATCTTGAGGCAGGGATGGTATCTCAGGAGCGCTCTTCATGTCCAAAAAAACCCCCAAAACCCATGCAACCTACTGAACACTGGCACACCACAAACCACAGGTTTAGCCAGCAGCAAAGCCGCAGAGCACCTGTGCTGCAACCAAGAAGCATCCCAGAAAACTAGAAGGGAGTTGGAGAGGGAGAAATCTCACCTGGAAACGGCAAAACCAAAAAAAAATCCCAAACTTTCTCCCTCTTTCCGCCCCTCACCCCGTCCCCCTCTTTTCTCAACAAAACTTGTAAGTTACAGATTTTAAATATGTTACAAATGAATAAAAACTTACAATACTGCCTGAGGTATGGCAAGAAAGCACGTGCTGTCATGATTAGAGTACTCGGATAGCATGCTAATTACGTAACACCCCAGGAATTTGGCGGTGCTGATCTAGAAATAGGGCAAATAATCATGCTTCCCCCCACACCTCCTTCCCCAATTCTCTCTGCCTCAGTTCTCCTTGATTGAAAATTTAGTTTTCAAACCCTTCCAGACAGCTCTGTAACTTGGCAAATGTGAGAAACAACTTTTACAAAAGCTTTGTCATACCTCGAGCAACTCCTTTTTTAAAATGAGAAATCTGCACTAAACATTCAGTAGTATTTTGCTTTAGTGTTTAAGAAGCGCTTCCAAACAGTGGCATAGACTGGTATCAGGGTTGCTTGGCCCCACTTTGCCTCTAGGCAAAGACTTGGCCCAGAATAATTTAACATTCCTATCATTGTAATAATTCAGCACTGCATAAACACAAGGACATTTGTTCTATGTTTAGCAGGGAACCAATTTTCCTAGTTGATGGAGGAAAAATGGAGACAGAAGCACCGCCAGTGCTTTCTAAGCTGGTGTAAACAGATGTCAAGTCCTTCAGTCCACTTCCATACAAAAAACCTCAACAGCTCTATGTTTTTGCATTCCCAGGTCTGGACGAAGGAAAAATGAATGGCCTTCAAACACTGCCAATGCAGAGCAGTGGTGGGAGTGCGACCAACGCCGCCAGAGCTCTCTGAATGTAGGTGGTCATCCGGTCACCGGCTTCCTCCTTTCCTTTTGGGGTGGCAGCAAGGCTTCTCTGATGTCCATCACTGAGTGCATGTTGGGGAGCATCTTTCTCAAGCTCTGTGAAGAATCATTATTAGTCGAGATCTAATTATTGCAGAAAGTATAATATTGCAGTTAGAGTACTTACAGAAAAAATCACTCTAATAATAATAACGGAATTAAAATTGCAACCCACAAATTTCTTAGCTTCTGTCCTTTCTCTTGGAGTCATGCACCCACTTCCATTGCTCCCCTGGGTCCTAAAGTCAGTAGCCTTAGAGGCTGGAGAGGGTAACACCATAGTCTTCAGCCTCCAGAGTCCTCTTTTGGGATGAATTTGATGTTCATGTGGCTGCTTTCTTCTTTTTCTCTCCAGGATCCACTTGGAGACATTTTTTTATGTTCATTAACATGTTAATAGCTAATATTTATGCGTTAGCTACTAAGGTAACATGTAACATTTGTTTACACCCAAATTCAGCGTATATGGTGTCCTTCACATATGTTAGGTGCTACCTCCTTGTTCTCTCTGTTATCCTTAAAACCAGTTTTTTCCAACTGTAGATCTGCATTTTTTTATCTGACCATTGGTGAGTTGCTGATAGCTGTGGGATCCTGGCTTCACTTCTGGCTTCAACAGAAATCTGCAGCAATTTATATTGCTTATTGCTAGGAGCTCAGGTGTCACTCTTGTTCTTGGTGGAGCTGCCATTACAATAGTTATTCCTATGTAAGTGCATAGGGTTAGAACAGGCATCCTGAAAGACAATTCAAATTTCCTGTGAAACAGGGCTCTGCACCTCAGAGGGGTTGCTGTCTGCATCTGAGTGGCATCAAGCACGGGTAGCAAGTAGGCTGAGGATGCTACGTTGCACTGAAACTCAGACATAAGGATTGCTCACCCCATGCCAGCTTCATGACCACTACAGATCTCTTAGTGTTACCTGAACCTCGGTCTGCTCCCAGGGTGGGAAACATCCGCTCAAACACAGACAACTACTCTATATATCTCTAAGGCAGGTATGATGAAGCCACCCCTCATGTTTGGGCAGATTTGCATCCACAGATGTTTTTCTCTGGTAGAAAAGTCCACAATATTTTTGAAGTATGCAGGAATGCTCCTCCAGACTGCAGGAGTGAGGAGTCCGTCTCATAGCACAGGAAGATTTGGAAAGATTTTCTCCAAAGCAGACAGCACAGGGCATGGGGAGAGCATGAAGGCCCTTGGAATTACTGGTAATTAAAGGAATGCCTTCTCCGGCACAACCTCTTCTTCAGTGGGCTTTGGTTCAAGCTTCTCCATCGTCTTTCCATCATCTCTGAATGAGAGCCAAGGAAAGCAAACAAGGCCCGTGTTGCTTTTTGCAGAAGTCAGTCATATAGCTGGCAGCTGGTGATAGCACTGTTTGTACCTACATGAGAAGTTTAACCTGCCTTCAGACTCAAAAAAATCACCTTGACATGCTTGGCACCCATGCGTAAAAATATCTAGTGTTCTAAAGCTTGGGTTCAGGCTGGCCCCCTGGAGCACTGAGCTCATGACAAGACTTCTGGCATCCTCAGTAAGGCCGTGTAGGGCTGAACAGTAGTCAGGAGTCAAGTCTTGTACAAAAGCATTGCTCAGCCACACTGTGTTCAAGCCAGACCCAGAAACAAGCGTATGCAGATAAGCTATATCCCTAAATCTAGTTACTTAACACATGTATTAACTTCACTGTATTCCCAAGTGATTTTCATCTGGCTACTATTTCTCTTCTGTCTGCCCATTGCTAACATCACATCTACAGGCGACTACCACACCTGCCTGCTCAGTGAGGAACTGCAAAGGGTAAAAATATCATCTCCCAGACTGACATTGCTGTCATGGTTTGTTATGTGGGACAGACCCATATTTTTCTGTGGCTCTAGAGGATTGACCATTAGCTTTGCTAGTCCGCATACAAAATGAAGGTCTCAGACCAGTGGCACAGCATCCTGGCTGTGTCCAGGGTTATTCCTGGAGTGACCAAGCTGTTTGCTGCAGTTCTGAGTTCACTGCACTTCATTGCAGTTTGGCTGAGTCAATATTCAGCCGCATCCAGGAAAAGTTGCTTTCCAAACACCAGGTCACTCGGTTCAGAGGTGTTCTTCCCGGCCACTGCACCCACACGCTGCCTGCCCCCTTGTACCTGCTTGGTACAGTAGTCAACACGTAGTCCTCCTCTCTCCTCCATCACCCAGCTGCTTCCACCCATCCATTGTAAACTGGATGTCAATATTTAACAAAACCTGTAATAATCTGGGATTTTTTCTTGGCATCTGCAGGCCCAGCCTGCGCAGCAGGGGAGTGGATCCGCTCTGCTGGGAAGGAGATGTAGAGTGCAGCAGCCTGGTTAAGGGCTGGCTTCGCAGCTCCCTTTCCCTGCAGGTGATCCCATTTCCCACTCGTATTTGCAGACTCAAAAATAACCACAGGGACTTACCCTGCAGTGATGGGGCCAAACACAGCTCCAGCAGAGCAGGTAAGTGATGGCAGGGAGTGCCTAATGCTGTTATAAGGAAATGCTTTGTCACCTTCATCTAGTCTCATGAACACTGCCCCTTATCACAGCAAATCCTTTATAGAGCATTTTAACTAAACACAGTGCCTTAAAACCCAACTAGAAATATGACCCTGCCCTGAAGAACCAACAGTCTAGTCAGCCACTTTATTAGTTAGTGCATTAATGTAAAACCAGCTAGTGCTAACAGCAAAAACATCTCAGGGACTTCCAGGTAGGACCTGGCCAACACTGGCTCAGGACCCTGGAAAAGCGTATGCTGGTGCTTGGTTGTGCGGGGTCGAAGCCCCTCATGCATCAACCATCAATGAAGGAGAGGAAGGGCAGAAGGCTCCAGGTCCCTTTGCCAGCAGCATCCAAGAGGCCTTCTGTCTGGAGTGGGGTGGGAAGGACTGAGGAGCAGAGGGACCGGGGTGACTTGGGGTGATGGAGGTTCCTGCAGAAAGAGCTGGAGCTCAGCAAGGAGCGAGGATGCCAGCAGTGCTGAATGCTGAGTGCCCAATCTCTTTCCTGTGTGGACCAGGAGAATTAAGGAGCTAATCTGTGCTATGGCAAAATATGGGATTCTTTACTGCTCAAAAGCACTCTCTACTTGGGAAGGCCAGACGTTTCACCACCCACCTTCAGGTATCCAACTGACAAGGCACCTAGGCAGAGGTTGGCCAGAGATTTAATTCTCTGACATTGAAGGGTAGGAATACCCTTGTGGGTGCAGAAAAGAGTATTGTAAAGAACAAGGAGTTTGTGTATATAGAGGTGGAGAAACTGAGGTACAGAAAACCATCAACAGCTGTCAGCAGTACCTGCACAGAGAAACAAACCACAGTGCACACCCCAAAAATCCTCTCGGCCACTTGCAACTTAGCTTCTGCCGGCTGTGTCTGGTGGGGAGGAAGGCTGAGCTCGTTCTGCAGCCCAAGCCCTTTGCACTACTTCCCCAAATGGCAAGCTGAGAGAGAGCAAAACTTGCAGCATTCATCAAAACTGCCCGTTTAAATACATGGGAGAGGTTGCGATTGCTATCTGGGCACGCTCGTCAGGTGAAGGCATCTCAAGACAGATACCACAGGAGACTTCCTGGTAAATTGCAGCATCGCGGAGGAGTCTGCAGCTACTTGTACCCAGCCATCATCGGAGCAAAGAACACTCCGACTCCTGGCTGGTACCTGAGCTGATAATTGCTCAGAAAAATTAAGGGTTGGGTAATTCCTCCTGAAATTAATTACCTTGCTAAGATGCCGCAGGGCAGTTACCACAAGAGGGTTTGAAGCAGATGATATAACCGTTTCCCTCTGCAGGATTAAAATCAGGAAACAGGTCACAAAAGTCCACCTTTGTCACAAAAGGTTTTTAGCTTTCTGGATTTCTCTTCACTGGAAAATTTTTGGGCTTTTCAGATGTTCCTGAAACAGATATGAGGGTTCTGAGGAGCTGCAAGCATTTATGGACACTCCTATTGTCTGCCTCATCTGACATTGACAATTCAGTTCTCTTCAGCAGCTTGCTTTACTCATTTTAACACTTTTAATTAAGCAGCCACTACTCCTTGCAAAATGTTTATAAACAGAAGCAGTAAATTAGAAGAGGTTCAGAATATTCCAGTGATCTTCCGTCTTCAATTAATTTAAATGCAGTCCTTCGTTCCCTTCACACGGTCTGCTTTCACTTACCTCCTCCGTCTCACACTGGGCTGCTGCCTTTGGGCAAAATCTTTTTTTTCCCCTGCATCTGCCTTGCCTTTTGTAAAAATTTCTCATCCTTCCTGTTTGTGTCTTGGCTCCCTAGAGAAAGAGTTCTCTGAGGCAATGGATGGCTTTGCCTGCGCATGAAGGCTACCCTCTTCTTTCACCTCCGTTATATAAATAATATCCCTTTCCAGTAAAAGAAACCATAAACCCATTGATTCACAAAGGAATGGAGTTGGCACTCTCTGCCCAAAGCAGATAAATTATATTTGTGTCTCTGTCGCTCTTAAATACCCCCAACAAAGAAGTTCTCACCACCCTCCCAGGCAAAATATGCCAATATTTCACTTTTTCACCCATGGAAATTTTCCCTTAGTTTTCTCTCTATTACCAGCCCAATTTATATAGCCTTTCCACACAGTTCATGTCTTCCAAACATCTCCCTACTTCTGTTGATCTCCAAGTGGTCCACAGCTCTCCTAAAGTGTCATGGCCTCATGGGTACAGGACCCCTCCTGAGACCTTGCCAGGGCCCTGCCCATCCTTTCAACTCTATTTCCATTTACGTCAGTACCAGCAGGTACTGTACCACATTTGCCCTTGCCATAGCTCTCTGACACTGATACCTCACACTAAATTTGTGATCTGTTGCAGCCTCCAGAGCCTTTGCAATATTACCAAAGCTGTTTACTCCAGAATATGAGTAGGATTTCCACTTTGTGAGATGTAACTCTGAGTCAGTCACTCTTTGGGTCCCTCCAGTTACCTGGGAGATAAAGGCATCTCTAGATGACAGTTAATCTCATCCAGGAGAGGTGTCTAAAGGCAATGTCTCTCTGGAGGCACTTTGCCCTGTAGAACAGCATCCAGGGCGGTTTTCGTTGTTGTTGGTTGGTTGGTTTGGTTTTTTTCCCCAAACCATTTCTTGACCATTCTGAATTTTGATTTAATCTTCCAACACATTTTCAACCCCCTCCCAACTTCATGTCATCTTCATTTTTGCATGTTCTCTTCTGTTACTGAGGACACTGAAAATGCTGAACCACTGCTTGGTAAATCCTATCGTTTTGATAGTCAGCCTTTGGTACGTAATGACAGCAAAATGGTCTGCTAGAGCAAATCTACATCGTGTTTCCCTGGCTTGCTTATAAGGATGTGCTGTGAGACAGTGTGATATCCTCACTAAAGACAGGACATCACATCTTATAGGCAACCTCACCTCAAACCCTCTAGCCAGTGTGTTGAATCTCTGCAGCATGTGGTTCTGGATTCTCCTGTGCTCAGCAATGGAGAAAATCCACAGAAAAAAACTGTTTCCATGAAGTTTCAAATCAGCTGTAACCTCCCTAGGCAATATCACAGTAGGAAACAACCTCTTCACACAAACTTTCTTTAAGGAAGCTCCCCACGACATTCTCTATTTCTCCTCTCTCTTCCTTCACTCACAGAGTGGAGGATGTATCTGAAAGCAGTTAGCTCCAGGACTCCGAGGAAAAGCCCGCACAGCCAGCAGAGGAGTGGGCAACATTGGTTTGACTGATGTTTGGATGTTTCCTATCGGGTCGGGAATTGGAGTCCGTGTGGACGCCAGTTGGACCTTTGAGGGGAATCTCGAGGATTGCATGCTTCAGAGAGCAGGTGAGACACATGGAGAACATCAGAGTAATCTCCTTCACCTGCCTGTCTGTGTATGCATGTGTCAGCACCTCCTCTTCCTCAGTGCTTTTGAATTAGGAGTCTCCTTTGTATTTCAGGAAAAATCAGGAATTTGTAAGTCTAAGAAAATAATGCTTGTGGTCAAATGCTGAGCTCACTAAGAACAGACGTCAGCTCTAATTGCTGTGATTCATTGCAGGTACCTGGTCCTTTCTTCGGCAAACCAGTTCCTTCTGGTCCTCTAGCATCCTGACTTACAGATGCACTTCAGAGAGCACAGGAAATCTAACACCACCAAATAAACACAGCGGGGGGATGAACACCAGCTCTTCTCCTGGGCTGCCCTTGTTTTTCTTACTCCTGTTTTTGGCTTAACCCAGGGTTAATCACCAACAGTTCCGAATTCCGCCCATGAAGAGGGGAAAGGGAAATGAGCAGGAGGGCTTTGATTCAGCACGAGGGCACTGCATGCTGCCTTGAACCCCTTGCTGCTTCGTTAGTTGCTTTTCCATGTTGGGAGAGGGAGGCTGCATGAGAGACACGAGAGCTGCCAAGGCCAAGAACCAGTGCCCTTATAGAGCACACAAATGCACTTCGCATTGTTCTCATTTCCCCTCATATGAATAATAAAAGCTGTTTGACAGCATGATGACTGAAACTACTTTCTGCCATAGCTAAATCTACATAATTTGTCCCATTTAAACCTTTAAATCCCTTTAACCCTTTGTCCATCTAACCATAAGGAGCATACAGGTAGACCAGAGGTGATGGACATGGCATCAGCTTCTAACACAGAGCTTAGATGGCTGAGAGCACATTGCCGGCATCTGTGGTGTTGCATGCTGTCTGGAAAACAGAAAAGGACAGTCAGGTGGCTGAGCAGAGCCCCAGGAATGCAGATTAGTTTTTTCACGATTCTACTCTGGATTTATTTTTGAAACTAGAAGAAGTTTCCTTGAAGAATGATCTGTTTATATAAGAAAGTTTTTAACCTCTCCATTACAAAAAGGTCCACTTCAATGTAGAAACAAAAGTACTAGCACCAAAGTGGAGTGTTTGCCATGTGTCTACTCAACATTAAGTGGAAGAGAAAAACAGAGAATATGTGAGCAAACACTGTTCCCAATAATGCAGAATCCTTTAAGGAATCTTGGAAATGGAAAAGTAACACTTTCAAAGGTGAATGAGTGATAAAGGCACCAGAATCTACTTTTCTACAATGATTCAAGATCTATGGTCCAGATTCTCAGAAGAGTATAGGTGTCCAGCTCCTGTGGATTTAGGGGCCCGGCTACTTTAAGTACCTACACCAAGAAGCTCCGTCTTGCTGAACGTCAACAAGACTTTGGCTTAGCACCTGAGTGAATTTTGTAATTGGACTTAACTTCCTAAGTCACTAGTGCTGTTCAGAAGACTATTCATATGGTCTTCCTGTTGTGAACATAGCTTTTTAAAAAAATCTTTAGGTTCTTTACAGACAATCACTGTACCAAATCTCTGTAAGGATGTTTTCAATTAAACATCAAACCACTCTCCTTAAGAATACTACAGAACTCATTTTTTTTAAATGCCAAAAAGCAAGCTCTCTTTGGAGAGGACAACAGATGGGTAACAGCATTTAGGAAAAGGAAATAGTATTGTTATGGGAATAACTGATGCTTGTAGCTAGGAAATGAACTGTCTGGAGTAGAGTCTGCTGCCTCTGCTGTTGGGAAACGTAACATCTTTAGTGAAAATATGTGAATCACCTTGGCTTTTTGGTTTTACAGCGATCTGGATAAGAACATCTCTGTACTGTGTCTCCTGGAAATAAACCTCATCTGTTGGGTCTGATGGTACAACACAGTTGCAAAGGTACAGCTGTGGCTCAGAGGCCCACACATGCTTACATGAAGTGTGGTTTCCTGAGCCTGAAACAGCATAGGTTTAGATTTTAGGGTCAGTCAACCTCGCCTGTTACCTCAGAGATATTGGAAAGGAAAAAAGAGATGAAGATCAAAGAAGGTGGAGATACAGAGCAAAACCAGTGCAGACTGGAGGCAATTCAAACTGAAGAACAGGCATTTTCTGCAGTGGAGAGGGCATGACCTGTTCAACAGGAGGGCCAAAGGCCCAGGTTTTGAGTGGATTTAGGTGTCTGAGCTGCCATTAATATTGTCAGTCAACACTATCTGTGAACTGTAGGAGTCAGATACCTAAGTACTTTTTTGACTTGGTTTCACAGTAGGTCATGTTTTCATGCATGAATTAGAAAGAGATTGGGTTTCAAGAAAAAAGAATCCTGTTAAAAACATGCTGGATGATGACTTGTGAACAGCTTCACTGTGCCATTCCTTCAGCCCAGGATGCTGCTCATTAATCCATATGTCCTGCTGAGCAGTCCCGAGGCCATGCAGGAGCATGTTGTGGCTATTCTACAACCCTGATGTTTCCATGAAACTTGTACTTCTAAGCTCTTGGCTGTCTGGGCTGAAATCAATAGAACTGCCTAGGGTATTCAGATTCGTAGCTCCAACTAATCCAATGGGTCTTGGACATCTAATTGGTTTTCTCAGTTTAAAATATCAGCTTTTGCATATTGAGGAATCTTTTTACCTGTCACAGAAAATGGAGCACATCTTGCTAGGTCTTAAGACAGCAACAGCAAGGATGCTGCATCCTCTGAATAAGCCGGAAGATTCAGGGAAGAAATCTGCAGTTTCTCAGACTTCTTCAGGCGTACCAAGACTAACTGCTGTCAACAGAAACTGGAGTCCATCAAGAGAACCTGGTTGTCCATTTTTTTCCAGAGAAACAGCTCTCCTGCTAGGATGGGGCCTCTGGTACTGCACTGTGGCTCAGGCCAGGTGTTATCTTGCAGGGAGATCATCAATATTTGAAGCCTGAGCCAACCTTCTTGCAGAACAAGGCCTGGTTATTTTCTCTGAGCATCCTGAGCCTCTTGCTTGGCCCCAGTCTGCTGATTATTGGAGGACCAAAGCAGGATGAACCCTAGCTGCTATGGGTACTCGCCCTCATACTGGCTCTCCAACAGCACACACAACCTGGCACCTACAAAGTTTCTGCCCTGGGTTCAGTGTGGGACTGCACAGAGAGGTTTGATGGTATGGGTCAGAGATTTTGCCATGCTCCCAAGCTCACCCTCTTTGCTCTGTCGTCTCTGGCTGCAGCAGAGTTGGCTTTGCATGTGGTGAAGACTAGAAGGGACAAATTAGTTTTGCTGGTGTAATGCGGACCATTCAGCCAGAATTGAAAGGAGATATTCATTTTCACAGTGCTGGGCTGCCTTCTCTGGTATGGAGTTACTGAGCCTGTCCCTGCTGTCCTGATGGTGTTGCCATGCACCTCCTTTCATCAACATGGGATGAGGGAGAAAACACTCTAGGTGTTGGAACTTCCTCTGCAGCCTCTCCAGGATTCCTCCCTGGCATCCCTCCCAGCGACACAGCCTTACCTTTGCCATCCAGTGAGTCTGTCCTAAAGCTGGGCTCAAACAGCAAACCTGACTTGTCAGACACCCTGCATCTTCCTACAGGTCTTCTCTCCCTTCCCTGCTTTTCCGGTGCCCCAAGCTCTGTGAAGAGGGCAGGCATGCCCCAGTGGCTTCTCAGGTTGTACCAGCTGGTGGCAGGGACACGAGCCCCATGACAGATCACCCCATCTTTGAGCTGTTTTAAATAATTTCAGGGTGGAACAATCCTTCTCTAATGGGAAAAGGTCCCAGAAATCAGAGGTTCCTTGCCTCAGAGAGTCAAGTGTTTCCCTTCTTCTACCACCTTTGTGACTTCAGATAACTCAATTTTGATCACTGCAGGGTGATTTTGATCTAAGATTCAGGATTTTGATCTAAGATTACATGCCTAATGCTTAAGAGATGGGAGCCTTTCGGTATGAGCAGCAAGTCAGGATTAACAAAGAGGTGCATTGTGGTGCATTCATTGAAAAAAGGGGAGTTGCTGAGATGCAAGAGGTGACAAGACCATACTAAATCCTTATGTACACAGTATTCACAAGGGAAATACAAACTCTTGATCAGTGAAGTGCCGTATCTCCCTCTTCAGGCTCCTGTTCTTACCTCTGAAAAGTCACAGTCTGTCAGACAAATGTCCTTCACCCTGAGCAATAATGTGTTCAGGAAGGAGAGAAACATTATTTTTGATAAAAAGCATTAACTAGGTTAAGTTGCTCTGGGACTTTGGAAGTCTGCCCTAGAGAAGCTTGCAGGACAAAGTACAGAAAAAAAATGGGAGATAAATGCATTTTATCACCTAGGAATTATGTAATAAATAGATGTATTGCCACCTTTGCCTCCTTTGCACCTTGCCCTTCTGTCTCTTTCTATAGGATTTACACCTTCCCACAACTTTAACAACAAAAAGCTGCAAAACAGCTCCGTGTATTTCCCTATCTCTCTACAGAATTTCCTTAGAACATTCAGATCAATATCGCAGGTAGGCAGGTGTGCAGTATAATCCATTGAACTAGACAGCAAGGCTGAACGTTTTGCTATGCGGAGTCCAGGAGCTGTGCAATTACCTAGTATGCCATGTGGCCAGTGTGTCTCCTCTCTCTCTTTTGTGCTTTTGAGATATGTTTCTTTCCAAGGTAGGTAACCTTGGGCTGGGGTAACCCCTGAGAGCTGTGACAGCTCAGTGAATCACCCTGTAGGAGGTACTACACCTCGCTGTGGTAATTGCGTTTGTGCAAGAACTATCACAACCTTGAAGAAGAGAAGGATATTTAAAGCCAACGGCAATAGTCTGCTTCATGCCTCGCAACATGCCCATGTTATATATGAATATATAAACCTGGAATGTTGTGAGATGACACCCAGAAAAGATGAGAGTGGTTGGAAAAAGAGGTGGGTGGAATTCCCTGCCTGAATGCACGCTCCACTGAGAAATGCTGGTGTCCAGATGTTCCCAAGCCGCCAGTGGAGATGGTGCCTGCAGAAAGCTACACTGGGGCCAGATGATGTCTGACGAAGAGAGCTTTTGCTCGCTTCTCTCTTTTTACCCCAAAACATCAGTTTGAAAGAGGGAAATTGCATAATGCCATCAGAGGTGGTGATTCATGCCAGGATCACAGTGGACACAAGAGGTCTGACACGGGTGAAGCCTTGCTAGGTTCATGCAAGCTGCAGTTATATGAGGGAGGCTCTACAGTCCTAAAAGAGAGTTGCACAAAGCAGCCCCACAGACGTGAATGGGACAGGTTTTGCTGCTGTGTCAGCTCCCACAAGCTAGTCAGGACTACGTGGGAGACCACCAAGGGAAGCTGTGATGCTGCAGGGCGAGATGCTGCGTTCTGGCATGTTGGTCTGTGAGTCAGAACTAAATCAATGTATTTTTGGATCTGGAAAGACTGTGATGGGTTACAGTTTCCGAAGACCCCTGGCTATATTTTTTATATTAGAGTACTGAACTAATGTTATCCTGAGTTCCAGCAGAGGTTACTATATCTGTCTGACAACTCTGCCCCAAGGCTCCACTGGGAGCCAGGGCCAGGCTGCACTTTCGAAACGACGGCATGAAGTAGTGGAGCAGGAAAAGATGTTCTGCCTTTTGATATCAGTGGGGGATCTGGCTCCAAACTTACTTGCCTTTTCCTGAACTGCATAGGTTATCTGTGCCCTGTTCAGTAGCAGCTGTATTCTGGCACAGAAGCCATCTCAATCCAGAATGAGATAAATCAGTGACATGCATCAGAAATCTTGAAAATTATTCTAGAAACATTTTGTTGTCATTATTGGCTAATTGTGGGAACGATTTGGGCTCCCTCATCATCTTTGCTAGGTGTCATGTTGGTTTTTTTGATTGTTCAGGGGAATAACCTGTCATCAAGGTTGAAACTGCATCTTCTGAGTTACTTGAGATATAGGTACCCGTGTAGCCTGGGTAGGGTTTGCAGCCAGTGCTACTCCCGCTCCAGGTGTATGCAGACTTGCTAATACACCTATGTGACCTCCTGTAGCCACAGTGCCACCAGATCTCACTCACAGCTTTCAGTGTTAGCCAACTGGAGGAGGCAGTTCAAGTAATATCTTGGATCAGCAAGGACTTGAGGTCTAAAGGGGCTGAAGATATTGACAAAGATACTGTAGAAGAGATCGGTTACTGGAAGAAACCGAAGGATCCCCCCTGTGATATTGACTCTTTTCATCATTTGTCTTGTTCAGGGCACTGGGAGTAGAGTCTGGCCCTTTTTTTCCCTGGAAGCTGTATGTCTCATGGCAGTTTGGAAAAGCAGCAAATTAACTGTAATCATGCATTGCGTGCCAAAGGGGAGTGAACTGCACTCAGTAGAGAAATGGCTTAATTAGGGTGCCTTTGGCAGAGGCAGGACTCAATTCTGGGTATATTCTGAAAATTACAATTAACAGTTGACTTTCAAGGGTGGAAGAATTGGAGGGTCAGTCTAGGACTTGAGTTCACTGTACGCAAGACAGTAAAGAGACTTGATATAACATAAGGAAAAAATCGACAGAGGCAGATGCTTTTGTGTCTGGGAACCAGGCAGATGGGGAAGGAAACCTTGGGTTCCTCTTCAGCAGCATGGAAAATGAAAAGGCAAAACATCCTTTTGGAAAAGGTTATGCTTCTTCCCAGTCTGAGCAAGAGCTCAGCTGTGTGACAGCCAGCACAGGGCACCCTGGACCTGGCCTGCAGATGGAGCGTAACTGCTGATTTCTCAGTGTTGCAGTAGATATGAGGACATGACACATTAACAAACCCTCTGACGGGTTGTTCTCTAAACCACCAAGGAGCAGCACTTGCCTTACTGCAACTTGCTTTTCTATTGTTTGTTCTAATGTTTTGGTGTCTGGGAAACTTATTTGAAACCTTTCCCCAGCCAGCTCCAGCTGTATCTATGTATCCTGGAAAGACAACTTTAAAAAAAGGACTATTATCGGGAAAACCCTAAAAGAAAATAGCTTAGACAAAATAAATGTAAGAAAAGGCTCACAGAATTTTTTATTAAAAGAATTGAGCCTGAGATCTGGTGGAAAAAACCCTGTATGTGACAATATGGGAAAGACATGATCATGATACCACTGCCCAGGGACTCAGCTGTGGTTGTGCATCAACACACAAGCTTTCTCAAATGTTTTGAGTTTGCAGCCTTGATGTTCCTCTAGTTTGCTTTAACAGCCTGGAAAACCTGTCTCAGGAGCATGTTAACTCTCCATCCAGCATTGCAAGGCTGAGGTGTAGGATCTGTTCCTTGAATGGACTTGGCAGTCCCTATTTTGGAAGTTAAAGGTGGGAAAACTATGAAAAGGTTGAATTGGTGGCAACAACACCACACTCAAGGCATAATCTGGAAAATGTCAGCACTGTTGTCCAAAGAAGCGTATTTAGATTTGTTTATCACACTGCCATAAAAATAGGATGGAAGGAGAAATAAACAGGGGAGGAAGACAGACATGGACAAAATAAGACTGCAGAACGGTTAATGGTTTTGATAGCATGAGAGTGGAATTAACTAGAGGTTACTTAGATGATTAGAGAGAAAACAAAGTTTTGTTGTGAAGTGTGATGAGAAATTAAATATTTAATTCTGTAAAGCTTCTGTTGCATTGGAGATAGATTAATGTGTTGACCTCTACCATTATGACCTCTTGAAGTCCAACAAGGCCAAGTGCAAAGTCCTGCACGTGGGTCAGAGCAATCCCAGGCACAAATCCAGGCTGGGCGGAGAATGGGTGGAAAGCAGCCTTGAGGAGAAGGACTTGAGGGTGTTGGTAGATGAGAAGCTCAACATGAGCTGGCAATGCACACTCACAGCCCAGAAGGCCAACCACATCCTGGGCTGCATCCCTAGCAGCGTGGCCAGCAGGGCGAAGGAGGGGATTCTGCCCCTCTGCTCCGCTCTGGTGAGACCCCCCTTGCAGTGCTGTCTGCAGCTCTGGGGTCACCGACATCAGAAGGACATGGACCTGTTGGAGCAGGTCCAGAGGAGGCCAAAAAGATGATGCGAGGGCTGGAGCAGCTCTGCTGTGAGGACAGGCTGAGAGAGTTGGGGTTGTTCAGCCTGGAGAAGAGAAGGCTCTGGGGAGACCTTAGAGCCCCTTCCAGTATCTGAAAGGGGCCTACAAGGAAGCTGGAGAGGGACTTTTTACAAGGGCATGTAGTGATAGGATGAGGGGTGATGGCTTCAAACTGGGAGAGGGGAGATTTAGACTAGATCTCAGGAAAAAATTTTTCCCTCTGAGGGTGGTGAGACACTGGCCCAGGTTGCCCAGAGAAGCTGTGGCTGCCCCATCCTTGGAGGTGTTCAAGGCCAGGTTGGATGAGGCTTTGAGCAACCAGGTCTAGTGGGAGGTGTCCCTGTCCATGGCACAGGGTTGGAACTAGATGATCTTTAAGGTCCCTTCCAACCCAAACCATTCTAGGATTTTATGATTCTATAATTAATATCCCACAGCCTCTATGAGATGGGTACCAGCATAGCAGACTATGCACTGAGGCATAGTCATGTACTGATTTTTATGGACCGTACACTGGCATAGGTACTGAAGTCATTATCAAGAGTGAGGAGAATGCTCAGAGGCGACAGTGAGGAGGAGCAGTGGGATTGCTGTCAGACACCTAATGAAAGCAGTCCAACAGGAAGAACAGAGGGAGGAGACATGGAAGAGTTTTAGAGAAAGATGACATGTTAGAGAGCAGCAGCCGGGAGGGAGAATATCTGGTCCCATGCAGTGTAAAATCAATTCCTTCAGCAGCAGTTCACTGAATCACTGACTGTGGCCCATTTCAAAGGGCTGGACAACTGCAGAGCCGCAGCTTGTGAATTATCTGCAGACAGAAGAGCTGAGATAATGGCGAAGGTGACTGTCTGAGGGTATGTCAGCTTCTGCTCTGGCACAATTAGGACAGAAAGATCCCTTTCCATGGCACCACTAACCACTGCCCATTAAGTTTGTGTCCTCTTGTTGTGGTCCTGGCCAGTGCCAGAAAGAAGGTGCTGGACCAGACAGACTAATGAGCAATCTTTAGCTCAAAGATGCAGCCTGAAGTACGGCACCTGAAGCAAAACAGGCAGCTTTCCTCCAAGACAGACACACACAGACAGTGCTTTAATGAGCAGATGTTAGAAATCCACCTGAGGTACCTTGTGAGGATGCACTGTCAGCTTGCAAGGCTGGAGCAGTTTAAATGGAGCTATAAAACGAGGTCAGGCTTGATAGACACCACTGCCAGGCAAAGTCATGTGGAAGGGGAGAACAAGAAGGAGACCTCCTGCTTTCTTGTTCCAGCCTGCGGGGACCTAAATATAGACAGCTCTGCCAAGCCTGCCACCACTCCTGCTCTCAAGCTGTACTTCCCAATCCCCACCGCACCCTCCCAGCTCTCATGGAGGGCAACTTGCAGGGCAGGTGCTGGGAATTGTGTTAATATTTTAGCATTTGGAGCTAAACATCCTGGACCTACCTTTGGTCCTCAGTGCAATTTCCCAGCAGCAGGATTAGTGTGATGCTGCAGTGGGAGGCAGGAATACCCCTGAAACAGGGATAGGAGCTCTTTGAAGGGGACGGTGGGGCAGTACTCCCACATTTCAGGAACAGATCTTAAAGACATAGTGCAGGGAACAGAAAGATCTTCAGCAAAGACCCAAAGGAAATAATTTCTTGCCTTGACTGATTTTTCAAATGAATCTGGTGTTACTGCATGGCCAAAATCAGTCAATCCACAGGATGCAGGGGAAGCTAAGTGACCTGCTGTTCCCATGAAGGGAGAAACTCTGCTTGAACCCGACTTGCCCTTACAACAGGAGAAACCACTGTAGTGTTGCAGTTGACTGGAGAGGTTGAACGGTGAATTTCAGCATAGCACTGTCTAGAGCTCTTCCTCCACTGGCCAAAATGCTTTTTATATATATATCTGTCTGTTCTAGCAGTGTGGCCCTTGGCTCTTGGCTCAGCAGCAAATTCACTGCAAAATGTTGCATGCATTTTCTGCAGTCTGCAGGAGCCTACAAGTCATTATATTCTTCAGTGTTGCAGCGCTCTAATGCACACTGTGCTGGAAGGCACACAGATTAAAGTGCACTTTGGGAAGACAATGTTACCCTTTACATGCTGTCTGCAGTGCAAACCCTGAATCCTTATGAGGCATGAATGTCTCTTTCCAGCCATGTGGGTTTTTCCATGGTTTGTAGAAGCAAATAAAATCATGATGTCTGCAGATAGCAAGTTGTGTGTAAATAGACCCTGTGCATGAATGCACATTTATCCCATCTGCAAACCTGTAGCAGGCTTCACAGCTAACACTATGACTATTAAGTGTGTTATGAACCAACTTGGTCTGTGATAATGCATTTTAAAGTCTGGGGACCCCTGAGAACCACTGGGTGTTTCTTGGCTCGGTGGCATAACAAATGTTGGTCACAGTTGCCTCTCCTACTCTTCTTCATATGCAGTCTGTGAGGAGTGAGCCTCATCCTGATGCTGTTCTTGGGGTGAGGAGGCAAGGCAAAGAAGCTGTTTGCTTGAGATGATGAATCTGGAAGTTTACTAGGTACATTTGCTATTTTAGCTTCTCTGGCTCTGTCAGCCATTTGTAGTAAGAGAGTCCCTGATTCTCATGTTGCTTTAATGGGAACTTAAATGCCAAGCAGGGAAGAATATACTCTTTTGCTCCTGACCAATTGTCAAGTGTAAGCTGAATGGAGAAGGAGCAGCTCTGCAAAGCTGGAGCTTGTCTTCCCTGACTTTAGATGTCTACACTGTAGAAATCTGTGTCTGCATCAGTCATTGCTCTCGGAGCATAGAAATTTGGTCTTTCAAGCCTTGATCCACCTGACTTATTTTAGTTCTCTGCTGAAGGATGTGTCATGACCTCAGTGCTCCTCTTTCTCTCCATTGACAGTACAAGGACTTGAGACGTAATTCAACTGAATCTCATGCTATAGCACATGTATTCTCAAGTCTCCATGATGTTATTCTACAATTCCATTTGGAAATATCCCAGCCATCCTTGAGAAGATTATTCAAGCTTCATTTCACTGCTTCCTGATACACCAGAGGAATGCAGGGTAGAGGTTGCCTGACAAGAACATCCCTTAGGTAAGGAGGATCTGATGTATCTGATTATATCTCTTAAGCTCATTACACTTGGGGAACACAATTGCATGCTGCAAAGGCAGCTGTTCTCATAGCTTCCTTTCTTTGCATTCAGTGGATGCTTCTGTCAAATTGTTAAATTAACCCCTACTTCTTTTACAGCTAGAGCTGCTCCATAGCTCTTGAACTCTGCCCCTGAAAAAGGTTTTCAGTCATTCAACTCCATCACACCTAGTCTCCATCAGCTGATTTTTTCAATAACTGTACCTTCTGGCCAGTTGCATTATTTGGTCTTATCTGAAACTCACCATTTGTCTGAAATTGAATCAAATTTCTGCTCTGCTTTAGCTCTGCACGGTCCAGGTGGTTCCTCTGAAAGCTGCTTCCCCACAAAGACATTGCAGCATGGAGACCTGCTTTTGCCCTTACTTATTGTCAGCCACCACAAGGACTGACTCTCTTCAGCCACCACATAGACAACCTAGAGACACCACCAAAGATCCCCAAACCATCGCTTAAGGTGAACACATGTGGCTTGAAGCTTTGGTCAACCAATCAGCTGGTCCACAGGAGGGTATCAAATCTAGATCTAGTTCCCCTTCATTACCACAACTCTGAGTCCCTGGCTCAGCTGACGCTAAGCTTTCTGAACTTTACACATTTTCTGGTGAGTTTGGGGTTAAAATTTACCTTCCTCCAGCCACCTACATACCTAAGCTTTACCTTCAGAAGTGACATCAATACTAAGGAACCCAGGACGATCAGAACGAGTAGGACTTATCACGTTCCAGACTCCGAACAAATTACAGCACACCAAGGGATGATCGTCGCTGTCTGTGGATATGCTCCTAGTCCGTGGCAAATGCAAGGAATGCACCTTCTTTCATGGCGGGTTAAGCTAAGTCACATTGCCTCAGATTTGCTGTGGGCTAAGAGCATACATGAACACTTTTCACAGCTCAGTGCATGCACTGTGTCTTGTTAAGCCATGGTAACTTGATCACACTTGCGCAATCCCCGGGCACCATAAATCACTCTTTTCATGCAGTGCAGATGCTGTCTGCCTGCTGTGGGCTGGATGGTTCTGTGCATTAGCCACAGATAAATCAGTTCGTCTCATGCTCAATAGGGAAGGAAGAGGAATGAAATGTGTTTTGTATAGTGAACCCAGGTTTTGGAATGTAACAAATGGAATCCCAGAGAGAGATTAATGTGGAAGAGTAAAGTCATTTCTGTATCTGTGCAGAAACTGATTATGTTAGGATTCCTGCTGAAGACGAGGTATGCTGTATGTGGAAGAAGAAGGTGGTTGAGAATAGCAGCACTCTTAGTCCAGGGGATGCATTCTTCCAATCACTGAATTTTCCACCGTGTGCCCACAAGAGTGCTGCTGGAAGTGCTGTGGATGGCCCCTCCTGATTCAGCCGCTTCTGCCGAGCAGGGACCTTCCCACTGCTGCTCTGATGCCTTGTGTAATGCAGAAGTCAGGCAGACAGCCCTCCCTTATTGCATCCCTGAAGGCACCAGGAAGACAGATGGAATAAAATGGCCTCAGCCCTAGGCCAAATTCTAAGCTTCCTATTACTACTTTACTTGTCCTTATTGGAGCAAGAACTGGCTACCTCCACACAAAAAATGGAGAAAATCACCCCTGTCATACCCCTATCCCAGCACAGCCAACCTGAAGGACCCACACATCAGAGACTGCCTTGATAATAAATTATAAAGGGTTAAACATAGAGGACTTTGTGGGGTTTTTTTGAGCCTTTGTGTGACACTTCAGCTCTTCCCTGAACTGCTGTATGTTCAAGACGTTACCAGAGAACCAACAGGGATTTGGAAAGACTGTCGCCCAAACCCTTAGACCTTCCTTAGACAGAGAACAACAGAAAGAATGTTCAGCATGAGAAGTCTCCTGAGATATTTTCCCTTCCATGCCCTGGGCAGACACTTCTTGGGGCAAAATTCATATGCAAACATCCAATGGTCTGTAGGTAAGGTCCCAGGTGTGCCCAGAAAGGACCCATGTAGTGTGGCTTAACGCATGGTCAGGTGGCTGGTTGGTGGCCGTTTCTGCAAAGACGTGGCAGAGAAGGAAGCACAGCCAATGTAAGGCTGCTTTTTCAGAACATGTTGCTACATTTCTTCTCCCAAGTTTGATGTTGGTTAAAATCTTCTTCAGGTCAAATCTAAGTTGAATTAACACACTCTTGACTCACCTCATGGATACTCACAGACCAATATAGGAGATGCTGTTATTCAAACTAAGTTCTGTGGCTGCAAAATTCATATTATCACTGGAACCAATACAGCAGGATGCAATAACTAAAGCTGCACTGAGATATCATTGACAGGGCTTGAACCATGAGGCAGCGTTGCCAGCTTTCCTGACTGTCCTTAACTTCATTTGACTAGTGTTTTACATCTTGTCCTGATGGTATTAAACATCTGTTTTTAGAAACCCTGGCCCTGAATTTTTCTTCACACAGCTGTTGCCATGTCCTGATATCTCTGAAATATCCAGTGTGTTATGGAGACCTCCCAATGTACAGAGGTACAGGCTGACCAGGATGGATACTGGACTATGGCTCCACGAGAGGACACGTTTTCATTGGCATCTTTTGAGAAAATAGCTAAACAAATCAGATCTCACTGGTTTGCGTGTTAGGGATGTTTCATCTAATTCAGTTAAGAATTAATTTCAGGGGAAATGAGACAATCTCCTCAATTTCTTGAGTAGAAATGCCACATAAACATAAAGAAAATGTGCATGGACACAGAGACGCCCTATATAGCTGGAGGAACATATTTGGGGAGTGGAGCCTTAGCAGAGCTCACAACAACAGGCTGTTGTTTTGTTTTTATGAAGCAAATTCTTGGTTTTCTAAACTTTGATCTGGGATAAACATACTACTATTCCTTCTTCTCCAGGAGGCTTTGTCATCTTGATGGGGATGGGGGACGGACAGTGGACAAACATAATGGGTACATACAGATATTACTGGTTAATACTTTTGTTTTCCCATGAGTCTACTCAGTGCTTCTTCTCCTCGTCTTTCTCCCTACTGTGAAGTGTCCTTGTTTGAACAATGTACTTGGTGGGGGATAGTGTCTCCTGCCAAGTGCACCCAGTGGACATCTAGCTTTCATAGGTCTCTGAGGGGAGGCTCGAGATGGCATTGTTCTGCTCTGAAGAAGAAACCTCATGAAGTGGATTGAGATTTGGGCTGTCAGCAACCCCTAAGAGAAGTGTCTGAAGTCACAAGATTTCACCTTTCATCCAGATACTGTCCTATAACTGCTTCCACCAATTGGTGGCACATCTGTACACCCAGCCCTCTTCATATTTAGGATGCCTATTGCAGTCCCGTTCTTTAGGCACCAGATGCGAGGCAAGTAAAGGAAAAACATCAGAGCTGAGTTCCTGATTGCCTGAGGGTTATGGGAGGCCTTGCTGAAGCTGGCTTAGTTGTCTCAAGGCACGATTTCTACTATTTGGTTCTACAAAGTTAAGCAAAGTCTCTGTAGATTTTGTAAATCTTTCTCTCCTGAGAATGTTGCTACTTGAACAGGCCCCTTGTCCATGATCTGCATCTCTTTCTGGGTTGCTGACACAGGCAAGACTTGGTCCAAGTATTTATGCTTGTTTTTAATGATGGGATTGGGGTTGTCCTGTTAGGGTTAGGCAAAATGGATCCTTCCAAGATCCTTATTACACTGTTTTCCAGCAGGAGATGGAAGGAAAAGGTACCAAGGTGGGGAAGGCACAGTCCTGGGGCACTCCACATCTGCAAGGCAGTGTATTTAGCCTGGCTGCTTTTTAGGATGCAGTCTTAGTCCTGGTCTATTCACAAAATTAGTCTTAAGCACTCTATAGGATCCCAATCCATTTCTCCACCTCAAAGGCTCTCTTCTGTACAATGCTTTTCTTATAAAACCCTGCTCTGCATCCAAATTCTGGCACCAGTCTTTGCTTTCCTCACACCTTTTCGACCCTGTCGCAGCCCACAAGGAGCTAAGTAACTCAGGGCTAAGTGCCATGTTCACTTTATGGGGTGTCAGTGTAACTGATCTTTAAAAGATGATTCCCAACGGTGAATTGCTACTGACAAAAGCAAAGACATGAAAATAGCTACTTCCTGTTGCACTCTTATAACTATGTGAGTTGCCCCTCAGAAGCATAGGTCCCACTTCTTTCCAGTTATGTATCAATTGTTTGGGTGTTGCAAGGAGCTAAAAGCTTCTCTTAGCACCCTTTCCTGTTTGGGGCACAAGCAGAGATGATGTCCCAGATGCCAGGGCATGCAGAAGCAAGCCTCAGCAGGCAGCATCATGGTGTTTCCCACCCCAAAATTTCTCAGGCTAGTTTACTTGTTGGCAAGTTTTGCCCCAATAAGACTTTTCTTTGTCCTTGAAGAAAATTTATGTAACTAAACCCAGTGCAAGACTTCAGTGAAAAGGAAAGTGGTATTTATTTTAAGCAAAACATGATTTCACTCACTCCCACTCTCAGCTCCACTCAGCAGCACCAAGACACCTGTCCAAGGGGCCTGGTCAGAGTCACCTGCATGTGGCATGAAGGATGAGGGCTATTGGCTGTCAAGTCTTCAGTGTCTTCTTGATTGATGACAAGAAACTGGCTTTTGGTCACATCTTGCACTATTTAGAAGCCAACAGTTCTTACTATATAATCTTTGTCTCCAAACCTTGTGTACTTCACCCTCCTTAAACATAAGGCGGGCTTGCTGCCCTTTGTTTGCATTTCCTTGTTTCAGGTATGTTCATGGCTAATTAATGTCTTCTGTTGGGGTAACAGGCAGAGGAATGTCACACACAATATGCTGCACATTGTTGCCATTCTCCAGTTATCAACCTGATACCATCCTTCCATCCTTCACCTGGTGACTCAGCAGCACTGTGATCTTTATGCAAATGACACATTCCTGATTGTTTACCAGTCTGATTGCTGTTGATCATGCCCTTGTCTATCAATAAATGCTGTTCCTCTAACCCTTGCTCTGATGTTTCTTCTGGTGCTTCATCACAGAAATTTTCATTTATGCTCTGTTCAGAACAGCTGAAACTCTTCTGTTACAAATTGTGACATAATCATGAAATCTTGTGGGATTTTTGCTACAAATGCAAAATGACAGACCCTAGTTTGTTGGTTAGTCCCAGCAGCAGATGAATGATTTATTGGTCTCCTCCCTGAAACCCATAGCTGTACCTCATTGTTTGTCACCAAGACAGCAAGAGAGGAAGGTCAGAGAGCCTCAGAGCTTCTCATGGGAGCTGGTTTGCCCATCAGGCAGTCACAGAAAATGTGGGGGCTGCAGCATCACCTTCCCCAAAAAGTAACCTCACCAGCCTCTGCTTAAATGGGACTAAGACTGGAAGAGGGAGGGAAGTTCTCAGTCTGACACGCCCATCTGCAGAGGGAGGACTCAGGCCTTTGGGGGTTGAGGTGCACTGGCAAAGCTGAAAAATGAGCATTTGTAGGGTACCAGCATGTACTTCTAGGCTATCAGGTCCATTGCTTTAAATAGCACTAAATAAATACCTTAGTATCAACAGATAACGTGTAGCTGGGATTGTTCTTGCATCAGAGTGCCCTACTTTGCTTGGCCCGACCTACGGTTTGTGCAGGCTTGGCACACCAGTGCCTGCTGGAATGGGAATGTGTTTTACTTCATCCTTATCTGTCTATCAGATCACTGTAGTTTTGCATAGGCATTAACAAGGGTGCTGTTGGAGGGCCTCACCTTGAGATAACAAGGCATTAAAAGGGCTAAGCAGGGATGGAGAGCAAATACTGCGCAGGGTGAACATTTGCAGAGCATTGGAGCTGGGAGCGATGGTGCTGCGGTGGGCAAACTTTGCCCTAGTGAATCTGAACTTGCCAAGCAGAGCCCAGGACCAACCCTGACTTGCGTGTGTCATTTACCATCAGATCCGGACTTGGTGCAGGCAGAGACCAAGAACTGCAGGAGGAAGTTCAGGTGTGAGCTCAGAAAGTTTCTTCTTGAGGCTGCCAGCTGAGTGATCACCACTTCGTGGAGCCCAGTGCAAAGTCTGCATGCGACATGCTGTGCCGAATACTTCTGAGGGGAGACATTGCTTTGCAGAGAGAGACAGGTTTCTGAGTGCTAAACACCTGACATCTCCTTCTGCAAAAATGCCAAGCGCCAGTGAGATTTCTCTCTTGACGGGTGCTGAAGTGTCTGACTGTCTCCCTGTCTTGGATCTACCGTAAAGCCAACCTGGCTTTGGAGTGTGTCTGTAAGTTCAGGTGCTGTTTTCTCCAATCATTCATGCAAAACACAAATTAAGGCATATTACTAAATGTGTCATTTCTAAAGTTACTCTAAGGAGGCAGGGCGCGGGGAAAAAAAGTCTGAAGCTGAATATGTTAATCAAAATACACCTCTGGAAGGTTTGCCTGAGCCCACAGTACTGCAGGGTATCCAGTGCTGTGGTGTAAGCACTGGGGGGAAATTCAGAAGGAAGATATTGAGAAGCAATATCTCTGGAGATAGAGATAGGCTGCCCAGCGCGACTGTTCTGATTGATACTCATCACCAGCTTTTCAAGAGCAGTGGGAAATATCCATCTGTAAGAGCTCTTCAGGGCTTTCCAGCCCAAAAATATGTGGCAGACACTTCGGCCACTCTTATAGACTAGCTGAGATACAAGAGTTGTTAAGGAATTTCCTTAATCTTATATGCAAATGTAGTAATGTGTTTTATAATTTTATATTTCTGCAAATTGATGCTTTCAGGTAAACACATTCTTCAGCCTTTAAATCTCTGCTAGTGATAAAGCTGACACAGCCTCACTTTCTGGTAAGCCAGCACGGCACTTCCGAGGGTGTGGTGGTTCTTAAAGCTTGTACTGGAGGACTCCTGCAATTACCAGGCTCTCAGCAATTTTCTCATGGAAAGCTGAAGAGCAGCAGGGATGCCCCCCATGTTTCTTGGACCACCTTGGAGCTGGTCTGATGCAGGAAGTGACTGGTACCACAGCAAACCAGGAAAGCTCCTTGTCAGGGACCAGGAGAGCAGGCTTGGACCCTGGGGTCCCTGCAGCAGCTTCTGACACTTATTTCACTGCTCCTGGCCTGTGTGGGGACACAAAAAGGTGCAGTCAAAGTCACAGCTTCATCATCTGAGAGCATAAGGTCTCCACTTGGAGATTACTTCCCCTCCCACCTCCCGTGTCTAGTTTTTTTCAGCATTTTTCCTTAATTTCAAGAAAACTGTATGTGAATGCACACAGCAGTTGCTCCGTGAGTCTGGAAATAATTGTATATTCCTACACTCACTGAGATAGTGCCATCTCTTCTCCAGCTCAGGACTAGCTGCAGTTAGAAGAAGCAATTAAAATATGTAAGAATGTGGGAAAACAGTTCTGCAGATTTGATGCTCCATCATTTCAGTGGGATTTGGAGGTGACTTCACAGAGATGCAGTAGGAAGTTCGTTTGAGGAGAAAAAAATGAAAGATAGACTGCAGGAATGTGTTTCTTTCACAGTGGAGATCAAGAATCTGATCCGTTCAGGGCAGCATATGAGAATAAATCCCCAGAGTCAATACTTCTTTGGAAGTGTCCCAGGT
The DNA here is from genome assembly GCA_008921705.1 of Burhinus oedicnemus. Lineage (NCBI taxonomy): Eukaryota > Metazoa > Chordata > Aves > Charadriiformes > Burhinidae > Burhinus > Burhinus oedicnemus. The sequence continues at coordinate 58,616 of VFFE01005011.1, forward strand.
ATCTACCATCACCCATCTACTAGCATGGGGAAATCAGGCCCATGTCTTGTCAGCAAAGGGTTTGGTCCTCAGCATGTGGGAATGAAAATTACTTCTGCTGGCTTGAGGTTTCTCCTGAGGCCATGATCTCCAGCCATTAGCTTGCAACCATTGACCAGCTGATGGCTGTTGAGCAGCCCAGTCTCTGCGAATGACCTGGCATGTGGCCTATGGCAGGATCGCAGCTTGGGTGAGGGTTCAGACAACTTGAGCTGGTCCCTTTCATGGGTGAGCTGCAGGAATCTAAACTCAACACTGACCACAGTGTCAGTTTGCATTAGATATGCACAAAAGCCATTTTATCAGGGACCTCAGGGTTATTTAAAACCCCAGGTACTGTACAAAGTCAGGATTTTTTTTTAGATTAAATTTAAGTGTCCAAAATACACTATGCAATTGTCCCTTGTCTCACTGGCTGTATTCTTGTCATGACTTGGAGCAAGACATCTATAGTAACACATTTATGTTAAAATCCTGTTTATGTAGTTCCGCAAGTGAACAAGAAAGACTGGAATAGATAAGATTTGATTAATTAGTGTGCACAAATCATATTACTTATAAGATAAAAAATAACAACTTGGAAAATGTGGGCCCTCTCCAGAAGGAAACGGGAGACCTGGTCACCTGGGACATGGGCAAGGCTGAGGTACTCAATGACTTCTTTGTCTCGGTCTTCACCAGCAAGTCCTCTAGCCACACCGCCCAAGTCGCAGAAGGCAAAGGCAGGTACTGGGAGAATGAGGAACCGCCCACTGTAGAAGAGCAGGCTCAAGACCATATAAGGAACCCGAAGGTGCACAAGTCCATGGGACCTGATGAAATCCATCCGTGGGTCCTGAGAGAACTGGTGGATGAAGTTGCCAAGCCACTAACCATCACATTTGAGAAGTCACAGCAGTCTGGTGAGTTTCCCACTGACTGGAAAAGGGTAAACATAACTTCCATTTTTTAAAAGGGAAAAAAGGAAGACCTGGAGAACTACAGGCTGGTCAGTCTCACCTCTGTGCCTGGCAAGATCATGGAGAAGATCCTCCTGGAAACTCTGCTAGGACACATGGAAAATAAAGAGCTGATTGGTGACAGCCAACATGGTTTCACTAAGGGGAATTGTACCTGACAAATTTGGTGGCCTTCTACAACAGGGTTACAGCATTGGTGGATAAGGAAAGAGCAACTGACATCTACCTGGACTTGTGCGAAGTATTTGACACTGTCCCGCATGACATCCTTGTCTCTAAATTGGAAAGACATGGATTTGACCAATGGACCACTGGGTAGATAAGGAATTGGCTGGATGGCTGCACTCAAAGAGTTGTGGTCAACGGCTTGATATGCAAGTGGAAACCAGTGACGAGTGGCGTTCCTCAGGGGTCAGTACTGGGACTGGTGCTGTTTAACATCGTTGTTGATGACATGGACAGTGTGACTGAGTGTACCCTCAGCAAGTTTGCCAACAACACCAAGCTGTGTGGTGTAGTCGACATGCTGGAAGGAAGGGATGCCAGCCAGAGGGACCTGGACAGGCTTGAGAAGTGGGCCCGTGTGAACCTCATGAAGTTCAATAAGGCCAAGTGCAAGGTCCTGCACATGGGTTAGGGCAATCCCAAGCACAAATCCAGGCTGGGCAGAGAATGGATGGAGAGCAGTCCTGAGGAAAGGGACTTGGGTGCTGGTGGATGAGAAGCTCAACATGAGCCAGCAATGGGTTCTTGCAGCCCAGAAAGCCAACTGCATCCTGGGTTGCATCAGCAGCAGCATGGCCAGCAGGGCGAGGGAGGGGGTTCTGCCCCTCTGCTCCGCTCTGGTGAGACCCCCCTTGCAGTGCTGTCTGCAGCTCTGGGGTCACCGACATCAGAAGGACATGGACCTGTTGGAGCAGGTCCAGAGGAGGCCACAAAGATGATGCGAGGGCTGGAGCAGCTCTGCTGTGAGGACAGTCTGTGAGAGTTGGGGTTGTTCAGCCTAGAGAAGAGAAGGCTCTGGGGAGACCTTAGAGCCCCTTCCAGTACCTAAAGGGGTTACAGGAAAGCTAGGAAGGGACTCTTGATCAGGTAGTGGACCAATACGATGAGGGGGAACAGTTTTAAACTGAAAGAGGGGAGATTTAGATTAGAAATTAGGAAGAAATTCTTTACTGTGTGGGTAGTGAGACACTGGCCCAGGTTGCCCAGAGAAGCTGTGGCTGCCCCATCCCTGGAGGTGTTCAAGGCTAGGTTAGATGGGGCTTTGAGTGACCAGGTGTAGTGGGAGATGTCCCTGCCCATGGCAGGGAGGTGGGAATGAGATGATCTTTAAGGCCCATTCCAACCTAAACCATTCTATAGTTCTATGAAAGATTCAGAAGCTCTATTACTGCTATCACTAAGAAGAGCTTGGCCTTCCCAAGGCTAAAAATCACGTGTGTTGCAGCACCAAGATTTTAATGAGGACTGGGAGCAGATTGCAGTTGTAGTTAAGGGTAGGAGGAGCTCTGTCACTGAGAGGAGTTCCTCTTTCCTTGTCACATCACTGGTTTAAAACTATGTCACACAAGACAAGCAGATATACCTAATTTGTTATCTGCAGTTAGAGTTAATTTGCTGTCTGCACTTTTGGAAAGTCTCAACTTATTTTTCTCTTCTGACACATCTCACATTTTTCCTGCTATTCTGTTTCCTGTTATGTTACTTAGCCTAATTTAAGTCAAGATGCAGCCTACACTATTGGCAGATATAACACTTCTATGTTTATGAGCATCTGTCCTATATATTTAATTTGCATTTAACCTACCCTGCTTTAAGGCTTAAAGTGTAATGGTCACAGTCATTGCCAACAGCAAGCCACTTTATAGGCAGTGTGAACAATTTGGGACTTTATGCCTCAGGCTGCTATCACAGCACAGGTATAGTCCTGTCGCGTACCTCTGTCCATGTAACAGAAAATAGCGCTGTGCAATGAAGAGGTTGAGAGGGTCAGATACGTTCCCCAGCACCACTGTTGGGCTGAGTGGAAGCCTCCCAGTAGCAGAGTGAAATCTAATCTCTTTATGCTTATATATAACTCAGGTTTTAAAATATGTTTCTGATCTGGGTAAATTTGCATGAGGGAAAATAAGGAGTATTTAAGTGGAAATACTTTAGTGTGGACTGTGCAATGAAGGTCTTATTAGTGATGGTAAATGTGTGCTTTGCTAAGGGATGGACACTTTCTAAAAGGTACTACAGCCAGCGGTGGGGCGTGGCTGTTTCAGAGCTGGAGGCAAGAGTAAGTCTGGTTTTGCTTGGTGTCATTCTACATACATGCATGGCACTACTTTGCCCGTGCACTTCTACCTTTGAGAGGACACCTGAGCACACAAGTGAGGGCAACATGTATGCCACAGCATTGACACATCATTATCCTTTAGACCAGGTTATGCAACTCCCAGGGCCAAAGCAGCTTAAGAAGCTCAGCAATCATGTGCTACATTCACTGAGGCTGTGTCTGTGTCTGTGGACCCAGAAGATGCCATTTCTCTGGGATGACGGACCTTCTGGTATAGGAAAGAGACTATAGAGACATCAGACTCCTGTTGCTTTTCGCGTTGCTTCATGCCTCTGCCTGGCACTGGTCTTCTTGCTTTGTCCTGCCTTGGGCTTGTGTTTAACAGACTGAGCTGTTCAGTCCACCAGTCGACTTCTCTGTCTCATAGAAGCTCCTGAGCACTCAGCCAAGAGGTCCCTGATGGTTGCTTGGGGTTCTGACAAACCCTGTTCCAGAAGACTGGCTGGGGACGTGATGATCCTGAGCTGAGCAAACATGGAGCAGGGAGTACTTGTAGTGACTTTGTGGAGACCTTGGGCTGGGGTCCTTCTCATCAGTGTTGTCCAGGAGTGTTGTCCAGGCTGGATGCAATGGACTTTAAAAAATGGGTTGTACATGCTGTTTCTCAAGCAGGCTTTCTTCCCGGACAGCTGACTTGATCAGAGCAAGCTACATGCAGTGAGGCATGACTCACCTCCAACTGTATATTGAAATGCAGCCCTGGGATGCTCGCTCACACTTGTCTGGCTCTGCGGGAATCAATGCAGCTGCTGCGTGTTCACACAAGTGTGAAAGGGAAATGATGCCCAGGTCATGTCCACACAGGGATAGTTCTCTGAAGCTCTTGAAAGGGAAGAGCTGCTTAATGAGGAGCACTGCTTCTGGTGTTAGAAAGCTCACCTGAGTTTGTCCTGCCAAGATGCAGCTGGTTGCATGGGTTTGAGATAGTGGACCAGCCTCTGCCTAATCCTCCAACCTCCTGTAGCAGTGTCAGATGCGGTGACTCTAAACCCAACATGCAGGAGGAGGGCAGAGGCAGATCAACAAGTTGGGAAAAATTCAGTCCTTGACAGAACTGTTTCTTTACTTTCCTGTTTTTATTTTTTGCAAGAGCAGCAGAGGTTTTAAGTCTCTCTTCTGGGGCAGGAAAAGGGTAGTGATGGTGGTAGCCTGAAGGTGCCTGCCAGCACCACAAGACTTCTCAGGTTTGAAAAGAGAAAGGCTGCTTCCAAGAAAGCAGAAACAAGGAGAAATGTCTAGCAGGAATCTAGATTTGTGACTCCTTTTGTACAGTTATAAGACTGAGGGGAAGGGAGGAAAGTGCCACAGCCTGGGAAACTAACCTGGGATACCGAAGGAGAGGCAGCTCTGCATGAAGAGCACATTTCAGGGTTCTAGGACAGCTGGGGTGTCTTAGCCACCAAGGTTCATAATTTCAAATACCTTAGCAGCAGGTTTTTCAAGGGCTTGGCACCTGAAACGCCTTTGACAAGCCACACATTTCCAGCAGGTGCACTTAATCAGTGGGTGCAGCCCATGCTGCTGAAGGCTGGCTGCTCAGGGCCAGCCTTGCTGCTCCCCACCAGACGCTGAACAAAAAGCCAAGCCATTGGCAGGCTGCAGTGTGAGGTCTGGCCTCAAGTCTTCATGAAGTCTGAATTCCTGCTTTACTCTGGGAGTAAATGGTCCTGCTAAGCTTAAGAGCTCTTCTGCTGGACTATGACATGGAGGGACCAGGAAGGATGGATTCAAGGGTAGAAGTCAGATAAAGCACCTGGATCTGTTCATTCCTTTTTCATTCTTTGGCAATGACTCATTTTCAGGATTGACACAGTGACATGCACGACTGCTGGTAACTACATGGGAAATTCTTTTTGGTCCTCACTGCTGCTCTTTACAGACACCCTCCTTTGCAGGAAGAGTACTGTTCTGCAAGGGAAGTGGAGTGGGGAGCACATGCAGGCAGAATTCACAGGCAGAATTCCGTTGCACACCCTAATTCACACAGTGTGGGCTGCAAGGCTGGGTTCCTATATTTAAAAAATACATGGGGATTAACAGGCTACAGGTTTTAGAGCTGGATGCTTTCACATCAAGCACTGGAATCCAAATAGCTCTGATCTCAGAGGAACCTTATATTACCCCTTGATGTTGACGGGATTTGGTATTTGGGCAATGTGAAAAACAGAATTAATTGCAATTGCCTAAATATGGGCGTGGGAAATTAGCTATGGACACTCAAGGAGGTACTCATGTCACCTGTTATGATACCTCTGGAAATAAGATGATTTAATCAGAATGAATCACCTGCAGATTCCTCTACTGAGAGTCAGGCACCTCTGGGACAGAGTCAGCACAGTGGTTTAGAGCTCACATTTGGATGGGTGCACCTTCTGGAGGAGGTTATTTCCCTCCAAGTGAACCAGAAGGGACCGGTGCAGAGCAGCATCCAACTCTGAGATGCCATGTCTGAGCAGAGGAATCTCCACCCTTGTGTTTCATGTTCTGTGAGCTGGCAATAACACAGAAGGATCCTGTCCTTGCAAAGCCAATCCAGTTGTTCATGAAGTACACAGTCAGCAGAGCTGTGGTGGCAGCAGCATGTGGTCCAGCCATCTGCATCTTCATGTCCATTGTATCCCAGGAACATGGGACCCTCCAGCACAGGCTGCAAGGCCAGGATAGGAATTCAGACCTAAAGAAATTATAGGATGTTCTGGTGAAGTTCTGGGGTGCAAGAAAAATTTCTAGCCATAACCCAAACTCCAGCAATTCATTGGTTTTGAGGTCAGAAGAGACTAAATGATACTATCGCTCCTCCTGAAACATAAAGCACCTGCAATGTCATGAAGTGATTTGAGTTCATAACCCCAGTGATGCTGCAGAAAGCTGCCTGGTCTTGTATGCAAAATCTCCAAGTGATGGAGAATCCACCACACTCTGAAGTTGCGTCAATTATTCATTAACCTTGCCTCATCTTCCAGCAGCTGTTGGTTTAGTCTGCCTGCTATCATCAGAGATCTACTTTTCCTCTGGCTAATTATAGACTGTAATCAAGTCACTTCTTAGCTAGTTAGTCCCCTTTGTAAGCACATACTGCATACCTAAATTTCCCTTATACCTTCAAACCGTAAGCATTACTCATAGTTATTTCATGTTTTCTGGAATGCTATTGGCCCAGAAGAGGCTACATTCCACTGGTGGGTACAGTATTTTTGGATCAGTTAGTGAAGGGTCTACCTACCAGTGTCCAGGCAGTGCTGTTATTTACTATTTTAGTAGCTTAGCATTCCTGAAAAGAAGTGATGGAGAAGAAATTCTGTTGTTGCCCCATGGGTATCAACTTGCTCTGGAGGACTTGCTTGGCTTCCTGAGAAGTTATTCCATGTGGCACAGCTCTTTTGGCTATAGACATATGGCAAACACAGAGGACAACCAATTTCTTTTAGAGCTGCATCTGAGAGCAGAATGTCACTTTCTTCTGGGATATTTGTGGTGATTTGACACCTCTGGTGTCTCTTCCATTGAGCAACGGAGATGGTGAGTGACAGACTGGTAAGTACTTTATGGTCCTAGCTGGGAACCAGGCTCCAAACAGCTGGATACTATATATGCACATGGAGAATGCAAATCTTTGTAGCTAATTAGTTTATAAGCTGAATGCACAAGGGACAGATGTTAACAGAGAAGGAAAACAACTTGTTTAATGTTATGTAGTGACTGAGGTTTATAACTTGAAGCATCACCTTGGTGTCCAGATATTGAAAGCAAAATCTAGTCCCTTTATCTTCTCACAGAAGGGTTTTGCAACCAGCCTGGTGTCAAACTTCCACGGACCAGCTCCATGCTGCTGAACAGTGGCATTTTCACATATGCTTCCGTGCATTTAATGGCTGGGTTTTTATCTTAATCAGCAAAAAGGAAATTAAAACACTGTCTGGAGTCTGCAGGAGTCTTTGCTAACTATCTTCTACTGGGCTTGCCTTGCTGTTTAGCAGGCCTAGGATATCTAGCTGTTTGTCCAGAGATGGCATTGTGGCCTGCAAAAATACTTAATTCCTGCTAAATCTCTCTGTCTAACATGTATTATGTCAGGAGTGAGACAGCATGCCCCATGGTAAGGACAGAGCCTGTCAGGGCAGCTTCCAGGCTGTGCTGTAGCTGAAGCTCTCAAACGCCTGGCTTCATCTACTAGCAGATAAAACAAAATTAAAAACATAAAAATGGGAACTTTGCCACAGAACTAATTTTAGATACAGTTTTCCCAGTTCTGCAAAGCCTACATTGATAAGGAGGATTCCCATTTCATGTGTATCCTCTATCTGTATACATAGCAGTCTTTCATAATGGGCAACATTAGAGGTCATAAGCCTCATAAAAACATTTGGAGAAGAACTATGCAATTAAACGATGACTTTTCTTCCTAAACCCAAGCAGAGAGTGCCCAGAGTGAGCCTGGCTGGGTGTTAGGGCCCAGCACTGATGCTGGAGCGTAGCAGGGAGGGGGATTATTTCAAGAGATTTCTAAATCTCCTCGCAGTTTTACATCTGTGGCAATGGGCACCTGCCAGAAACTCACCCTCTGTGAATTAGTATTGCTTCACCAATTTCTGGCCCCAAAACTAGCTTCTATGCTTCAGTTTTTAAGAGATTTATCTTAGTTGCAAGTATCAACTATATAGCACGTGGCAGTCTTGTTAAGTCTGGGTTACTGAACACAGGAACTACCTGCAGGCTTGGCAAGAGCTGGTCTTTGCTGGAAGCATGAAGCCTATGGAACAAAAATGAGCCAACAGCTTAAAGAGATATAGAGAAGGTAAGAAAAATAGAAGCGTAATTAAGTGAGACCACAACTACGATGACACGTTTCAAACTGCAAGTGGAGAAACAAATCACTAGGAAAGCAGTAACCAAAGAGGCTGTGTCGCTGCCTAAAAAGTCTTCTGAGCAATATACTGAGCAGTGTCAATCCCCACGGATTAACCTTGTGCTGAAGACAGGACCATTGTCAAGGCTCTAGTGTGTTCCAAATCTCTTCTTCTAGAAGAACTGAGGACTCTAGAAAAACGTTAGGGAGAAGAGAAGACCTCTGCAGTGTAGTAAAAGGTCCAAAAATGAAGAAATCAAATCCAACTGGGATCCACCCCCTTAACAGATACTCAAAGGAAAGAATGCAGGCAGATATTGGCAAGCCAGCAAAGGTTTTGAAAAAGGTGTCAACCAGGGCAGGTTACAGTCTGAGAGGACCAGAAAGCAAGGGCTGTGACTGTGAAGTTGAGAAACATGAGTCCTATTTCCATATAGTGCTGTTTTTTTCTAATTTTTTTTTTTCTAAACAAAATAAGACCTTTGTGAATTTTGGCAAAAAGCACAAGAATGAGATCCTCATCATTTTTGATAAATACTCCTTGCTTGTGAGAGAAAAAATGTTTTGTTAAAAGATTTCAAGCGCGTTTAGTCAATACCTAATCCCTCAAATATCCTACTCAGCAGTCGTTTTTTCTGTCATCATGAGAGGGTGGTGGGTGAATCAATCCTCTCCTCCCAAAGCGCAGTTGTCCTTCCTGCATCCATTTCCTGTGCAGGATGATGGGTTCTTTGATAAAACTCTTCATTCCTCTCACATGGTTAAGTAGAAATTCCTTGCTAAAGCTGGTCCAGTGACTCTTTGCTATCATCTTTCCTGGTGATTTACCTGCGTTTGTCAGGCCTGACTTATGTGCACCTGCATGATGAGTCTATGATGATTACCACTGTATGGGTTTGGTGCCCACCAGCTCACACACAAAATTCTTCTCTGAGGGGTCAGAGCAGGGCCAGCAGGACTCAGGAGAGCCAGGCTCTGTTTGTCATGGGAGCCCAGTGCAATGAAGGACATTTGGTCTTCCTCAGCTTTCCTTATTTCGTAGAACCATAGAATTGTTTGGGTTGGAAGGGACCTTAAAGACCATCTAATTCCAACACCCCTGCCATGGGCAGGGACACGTCCCATTAGACCCAAAGCCCCATCCAACCTGGCCTTCAACACCTCCAGGGATGGAACATCGACAGCTTCTCTGGGCAACCTCTTCCAGTGTCTCACCACCCTCAGAGTAAAGAATTTCTTCCTAATATCTAATCTAAATCTACCCTCTTTCAGTTTAAAACCCCTCATCTTATCACTACTCTTCTGCCCCTGCTCAAGCTATCACCATGGACGTTGCAACACACACACAATAAATCCAGACCACCGTAGTATTCAAACACTACAAAAAACCAGTGTCTTGTCACCGAAGCTGGTGCAAAGAGCTTCAGTAACACTATTTTGTGGACAGCCAGTACAGCAGGGGATGGAAGAACGTGTGAGGTAGTCTCTTACAGGTGTTAGCATTAGGATCAAACTACTTCAGCAAGTGTTGGCAATTAAAGAAACTGTCATGCCAAGCCTTTTGTTTCTGCATGAAGCCAGCAGAGCCCATGCTCTCAAAGCTGTGTCTGCAGCCTGCAGACTTCTGAGTGAAACCAACCTGGAGTTGCATAGCTTGGCTGCAGAAACCAACCTGGATATTAATTGGTCATAGCAGTAAGCTCTGGGCTCTGGCACCAGGTCCCCTGTTCACTGTCAACTTAGCCCAAGGTATATTGTAAATGCCAGTGGGGTCCACCACACCAGCAATTCCAGCCTGAGGGAGTGCATCCAGCCTGCTTGCTGTGGATGGGATGATTTGTCCCCTCTGAACTAAAGATATTAGAAGCTAATGAGAAATAACATGTCTCCAAGCTCTTCATCCACAGTCAGTCACGCAAACTGGCTTGGTCACACTTGACCCCCTGCAAGCTCACTTGGTCATGGCCAATGTGGATGCAGCCTTCCCTGAGGGAAACTGGCCCTGGTAAATGGTGCCTTTGCCTCTGGAGTGATAGTGGTGGGATGGTGTCCTGGAAAACTCAAGCTGCCTGTCTCTGCCTCCAAGGTCAGGCCCTGGGATTCTTCTAGGTTCAAAGGAAATAGAAAATTTCTCACATAGACACTTAATGAGGTAAACCCAGAGAAACCACAAATCATCTCTGTTCCCAGGAGAGGGAGATCTCATGCCAGGCGGATGTCTGTAGTGGTCCTTTCTCTATCCCACACCAGTTTCTTATCCTTCCCATGGGAACTAGAGTTATAGAGTTTCATCCTCTGAATGTCATTTAGCATTTGTAATCTTTTATAGTTACTGATTTTATTCTTTTCAGCTCCTTTTGGTGTGCATCTTGGTCTTTAAGCTCTGGGACACAGCTCAATGTTCTTTGGCAGCATGGCTTACAACACAGCAACTTGTTTTATGTGAATGGCGAGACATTATTTTTAGGGAAGTTTGAATTATTTTAAACTTTATGTATAATTGAAAATGGAATCTGGAAAACATAAAGAATCTGACAAAAAAATGGATTCTGAAAGTCTATTTTAGTTTAAAAAATCTGTTAATACCGATCTTCAAGATTTTTTTCATAAAAATACACATTTTGGAAAAAAAAAATGCTTCATTAAACTTTCCATGTTGAAGTAATAGAGTAAAACTTGGCATTTTACAATAAATGTTTTCTCTAACTGAAATATTTTTCATTTAAACTGTGTTTTGAAAGAAAAATGGAAGTGAGCTCATGGGCTTCTTGGGGTGGTAGGATAACAACAATTCCCTTGTGGCCTGGGGACTCCTTGACTGCCTCTGTAGCGTCGCTTGACTCACTTATTTCAATAGGCTGGATCTCAGACTGGTGTTGATGTGCTGTTTGTTCCTTCTCTTCTGCCACACACCCTTTGGGAGTCCATCGCCTCTTCGTTTTTAATAGCATGTTTTATTTCCTTTTTTTGAAGGCTGTAGACGTGGGACTCTACAGTAACCTAACTTGGTTCTCTGGTGTGCTGGAGCCCTTCAGCTCCTGCTGAAGTTCGTGCAACCCCTGACAATATTGGGCACCCACTTAATTCTCCATAACTACCTGGAAATGACTAGTAGATGTTTGCAAATTTTGTTCCCTAGTTCTCACAGTTTGTTAGTTTTTGTAATAATCTGGAATAGAGGTTGTCCAGACTGATTGGAGTTTGTTTCACAAAGTGCTCAAAATCATTCCTGTGGTGTGGCTGGCTTTATTTCCTGATCTGCAAATCTCACTTTGACAATGAAGAAACTTCTGGGCATGAATTTTTTTGGTTTAACCATAAGGGAGGAAACAGGATTTGGCATATTCATGTCATTTGGTCCAGTTTCCTGCCATCACCTGTAAAGACATAGTCCTTCTGTGGGAAACACTGTATTATATGCAAATACAAATCTTCAGCTCTAAGGAAAGCTGATTGCTCAAGCATCTCTTCTCTCAATGCACAGAGTGCTCTACCATGCCTTGGAGCACTCCTGGACAGACAGATGCATTGCAGGTAGAAGAGAAAACGGTTGTCACTTGCACCACGGCTCATGGTGCTGCTCACACCACTGCAGGGTTTGGCCCTTTGTTGGTGTTCCTGTGATAAAGGTGAGACCTGAACTCCTCAGGGGTGAAAAGCAAATCTGGGGTCAAGCTCTTGACTGGGATAAAATGAAGCACCCCATTCAATTCCAGCTCACAAACACGAGCCATTGCCAGGACAAGGTCTGGAGATGAAGTGAATGATCAGCTCCTGCAGGGAAGTGGAATGTGGAGACTGCAGTTTGGGAGTTGTTGATTTAATGAATGAAGAAGCAATTGCTTTATAACAGGAAAGGACTTACATTGCATGGTTCTCCACTGCTCTGCACTTTTTCTATTTTTTCTCAGGTTGTTTGAGAGCATGTCCCAGACACCAGCTTGGGGTGTGCTAGAAGCTGCTTCGTGAGTGATCAAGTGACCACACTGTGAGATTAAGTGAAATTAGAGAGTGGATACCTAGTTGTCCTCAGCAGGGTGAAAATGGGAAGCAAAGGTGACTTTATTCCTCTTCATCTGTCCCTGAGGCTGCTGGAGCCCAAATGGGCCAGTGGCACAGGCTGGAAGGTGTCTGCAGTCACTGTGGTGGCCCAGCCTCTTGATCTACACTTTTCACCTCTGTGGTCTTTTCACCTTTGTTTTAAACCAACGTGCCTCCAAGTATGCAGAGTTGAAATAACAGAGGTTTTTCCCCCTGCAGCAACTTCAACCAACAACATGAACTTCCCACGAGAGCTAACAGCACTGGAGTGCCAGTGGCAGTAGGGCAGCAAGCAGCTGATCACCAGCTGGAGATCGCTTTCTCCAACACGCACGTCCCTGGCTCCTCTCTCCTGCTAGACAGGCTGCCTGGGGAGGGTGACACAGTGACCAGGAGCACTGGAGCTCTCACTTGCCAGTGGCACCTGCCCAAAAGAATTAGTCAGAGTCTCTCTGCGGCTGCCTTGGAGGAGTCACCTCCGTGCACCCTGCCAGGATCAGTGGGACTTCAGACAAAGAGGACACTGTTTGGGTAATTTGTTGATGCCAAATGTGTTCATTATCCATCTCTCAGTATCAGATAAGCGTCTGGAAGAATTGGTCAGCAGCCATGGGGATGGTGCTTTCTGGCAGTGTCTGATGGCCTGACGAGGGCAGAGAGAAGCCCTGGGGAATTGCTGCACAATGAAAAGAGGAGACACACTGAGTGCAAGGCCAAGACTGTGCCGAGGACCATTGTATTCGAATCCCACAATAACGGAGCCTTTCTTCCCTCTTGCCGCCTGGCAGCAGGAGTCTGGACAGCCCTGTGGGATGTCCCCTGTTCCAAGGGGAGGAAACATGCTGTCATGTATCTCCATTTCAACTCCCCACACGGAAGCACTGCAAGAAAAGTACCTTCGGAGCAAGACAGGGGCAGGCTGGAGCAGTGCATGTTCCTGACCTGCATCTTTTTATTACGGTTATCTAATCAGTTCTGGAGCTCACAGATAACTATACCCATCAGCCTGCAGCCATGGCAGACAGGCAATGGTGTTCTGTGAGTTATGGAGTCAACAAAGGCAGAAAAATATAAGGATTGTCCCAAAGCCTAAGTACTCATTCCATATCATCAGAAAGGAGGCCGTTTAAGTATCTCATGAATGCTCAGCATCAGCGGCTGCTCTTTGAAGCCTTCCCATATTCTTCATGAATGGTTACCCTGTGGTTGAGCAACTGGTCAAGCATCTGGAGCCCAGGACTCCCACCTCCACTCCGTCCACATCTATTTGTCCTCTCTGTCAAATGACGTGGCATTTCCTTTGTCTGTCTAGTCATTTGGGTGTGGACTAGAAGCAACTGGGATTCTTCAGAGGAGAAACTGTTGCTGTTGAAAAGTGTTTGCTTGTCAAAAAAGGTTTATTAGGGCCAGGATGGTGTCTCTGGTGGGGTGTGGAAGGGATTAGTCACCCCAAAATAACCCAGAAATTAGGGCATTTGCAAAAGCTGAAGCACATCATGTTCAAGTCACAGCTGAGCTTCATTTAAAGGAGGAATTTGATCTCCCACATGCCTGACGAACATCCTCACCACAGGGCTATTCTGGAAAGGACTTGTGTTTGTCGAGAAAACATTTTCAGAGATCTCAGTTATACTATATTAAAAACCAATTGTTTCAGGGCTTCTTCTTTTCCCTAAATAAAACTCTTGCTTTCTGTCCCTGTCTTTTGTGGATGCTTCTTTGCTGTATGTACATACAGCTCCAGGCACCATGGTGACTCTTCAACTGAGCAATGTCTCGGTGCCAGAGATAAAACAGGTATGTGATGTGCAGGCCAGATGAGGTGCTCTCTCCAGTTACAAGGCTGGCCTGGATGCTCTCTGGCTTAAGTACCAAAGACCTATCCAATTCTTCTGACAGTGAAATTGTGCAGGAGCTGAACTAGTAATAAGCTGTTATTCCTGGAAAGTGGAATTGATGCTGATATTCAGTTCTTTATGGAGCAAATTCCCAGTTTCACATGAAAAATGTGACTCATCTGGAGGAGAATATTTAACAGGTTTTCTAGTGCCCCTGCACTTGCCATGCTTTCTCATCTTTGGTAGCATTTTATATCATAATTACACTCTAGTTTTTGCTCATGCGACACACCATGGTTCCCATCTCTGGGATTCACCCATTGATCAGCCAAACTGGCAGATCTTGCTTCTTGGACACTTGGGTAGCGGTGATATTGATACTGCCCTTCATTGAACAAGAGCTGTTGCCTCAGTGCAGACAGCTATGTCTGCAGGTGAGCAGTGGCAAAATAAAGGGCTTTGGCAAGTCCACCATTGCCCGTCTAACACTAAGTATCAAACATGGGAGCTGGATGACTGCAGCCTGCAGCCAATTAACTACAACGTGGCCCAGGCAGAGCTCTGGTCATGGTGGCAGGACACCAGCTATGGTGACTGAACCCTTAGCTGGGCAAATAGCCTAAGGTCTGCAAATTTCCAGGACAAGTTGGACCACCTGAGACTACTGAGAGAAGCCAGAAATAGCTGTCTGTGTCTCTACTTTTTGCACCCATCTTCTTTTTTCAGAGGTCACTTATTTGCTGACAATTTTTTGTTTTTCGTCACCGACCTGGCTGCCTCCTTTGAATCAGTCTCACTGGCCAGAAGGGACCTCCTGATAGATCCAACCATTTAAATTTGCTATCTCTGGGATAGCACTGCAGATCTTTATAAAAAGTTCAGGAGTTTCACCATTGGTCTCCTGAAATCTTTAAATTGGAGTTCTCATGCCCACTGAACAACAATTCGTCATTAACTCAGTCACTGCTCCCAAACCACACCTTGAGTGAAAACCTGAGTGAACAGAGAGGTTTGCAATGTGTCCTTACAGCCAGCACATTCCTGTCTGAATTTCACCGTCTACTCCACTGTCTGATGGAGGAAGTGAATTCCGCAGCTGCTGGCCCTGCTGAAAATGCTCTGCTCCAGCCACCCACATCTACAGCCAAGATTTTCAGACAGGACGGTCTTGAGATGCCTTATTTCTGGGAAGTGCAGTTCATCTGTCCGTGGGAAATTTGTTTTCTCTGAAAAATCTCAGGTTAGACAACCAACAATGGACCTTCTAGTCATGTATGTAAGTCTTAGCTAAACTGTGGGTGTTGCTACCCAGCATGTTCCAAGATGCTATCAGCTGATGGGGTGGTGCGTAAGCAGGGTCTCCAAAATAGCTTGGCTCATATCATAGAGGAAGTTTTGTGCAAATTCCTTTGAGACAATGTACTTCTAACGCAAAACGTCTTCCAGCCTTGTACAGAATATAAATCCCCACATGCCCTTTAACTACTGACAAATACAGTGCGGCAGACATACTTAGTATTCACTCATAGTGAAGTTTCTTTAGTGAGAACATTCTCTGGGACTGTAAAGGGAATCACTCGACTGATGTTAATAAACTGACAGATTAGAAATTGGAGGAAATAAAAGGCTGAGGCACTGCTGCTGAAAATGCTCACAAGGCTGGAATAGCTCTTCACATTGTGTCAATCTAGTCAGTTAACTGGAAGGAAGAATCCAATTTATTCTGAGGCCCAACATGATGAATAAGTCATTTCCCCATATGGGAGCAAGAAGAACTCCTTGAAACACATTGGACAATTCAAAAAGAGCTTTTTGGCACTGAGTAATAAGTGTGGAGAAAAAAAGAAGAAAAAAAAAAGGTTCAGTTTTGAGAGTGATTTTCTCCTCTGTTGAGGAATTTCATTTTATCTTTACACTTAGAAACCTGTAAGTCAGGATCTTTTTTTTTTTTCTTTCACCATCAAGAAAGGTATCTGTGCTAAAAGAAAATGGGCCTGAATTACTTTATTCAGTGTGGGGGTTTTGCATTTTGCATCAAGAGGCACTTATAACAATACTCTGTGAATAGTGCCTGACAACACGCACATGATGGATCCAAGATAGAGAATCTCCTTTGTGAATCCTCAGAGGCTGGCCATTTGATTGATAAAATGTACTAGAAGAAAGTAGCTTTCAACCCTTAGTTCTTGTTCCCATCAAATAGGCGGAAGAAAAAATAGGATTGCTGGCTTTAAATACCACTGCTTTATATCTGCATATAAGATGTTTGATAAAATGGGACTGCAGATGAAAATGACATATGATCCTGCCTTTTCAGGGCTGCAAGAAATGGTGACCTCTTCAAACAAAGACCCACGTCAAACACCAGGTGTTGACCCAGGGTACGAATAAGGACTTCACCATCCCCCTGAGCATTACATGGGATTTGTCAGCCATCACGTTCCCCTGAGGGGACAGTCTCCATATGCTCGCTACATCTTGGCCTACATCCTGTGGACAAAGGGAAGTGGGCTGTCCCAAATGTACAAACCCTCTCGAATATTAGGAAGTTTTAGTCCCGGATCCAGGTGGATCATATGCCTGAGGGTCGGGGTACTAGTCACTGGGATCAGTGTAGAGGTCAGTTTATTCACGAGTTTAACAGTGAGGAAAGTTCAGTCACTCCTGAGGCCAAAGCTTGGGAGCAGAGGTAGATCTGCTGAAAGAGTGACTTACTGAAAAGAGGAATACTACTAACCTGATCCATTAGAGAAAAACATGTCAGAAAGGAATACTGGGATTCCCTTGAACAGGCCTAAAGCAAGTCCTGCCTTCCCCAGTCCTTTAGTGGCGTACCTCCATAGCACAGCGCAATCCTGCAGGACGTGAGCTTCCTACACAATGTGCCTGCGTTGGCACAGCACTGCAACCTGGTCAGTCCTTGTTTCACTAGTGCACTGTGCTAGCCCAACAGAGCGGCTGCACATGCACACCTCAAAGCTGATTTGAATTACCTGACTTTTTTCATGTCACAGAAGTTACACAGACTAGCTTTTTAATGCAATTACTGCTGCTTCTGTTTCCCGTCATGCCTGGAAACATCACAGCATCCAGAAATTCAGTGAGTACCAGACTACGCATGAATCAGGGCAGAGCCTGTTTGTTAGAACAGAGAAAGCTTCTCCTGCATGGGGAAGGAGGGCAAGTTCCAATTTCA
This sequence comes from Burhinus oedicnemus, assembly GCA_008921705.1. NCBI lineage: Eukaryota > Metazoa > Chordata > Aves > Charadriiformes > Burhinidae > Burhinus > Burhinus oedicnemus. Next base: position 75,879 of record VFFE01005011.1, read on the forward strand.
GCTTGTCTGCAGCTTTAGCCTGAAAGGGAACACTGTGAAATACCTAAGGCCAAACCTCCTGCAGCGTTCACGCCCGTTTCCTGATGTACAACCTTCCTGCTGCTCCTGCATGCCTTGAAGTCTGAGCTTGCTTGGGAATGAACACCCAGCTCTATGCGCCAGCACGGAGTCCTGGCAACTTCAGGGGCGCACAGACAAGTTCACGCATGCACATTCAAGGGTGTTTTCATCAGATCCATGCAGTGCTTAAAACTGTGTTTTCTCCAGACTGACTGGGCCAGGTCTCCGTGTGCAAAACAAGCTTTAGCTCCGTTCTCAGTGGTGCTCCTCACTCATGGTCATACAAATGGGAGGAAGAGCTGCTTTTACATGCATAGTTTATTCTCTCCTCCACTTCATTGTCCTTCAGATACAGCAGAATTCAATTTATTGATGTATTATATAATGTAACCTTAGCTTCAGGCATTATCTGTCCTCATTCTATTTTTAACAGCCAACCTGATCTTTATATGTTATTTCCTGAACTAAAGGCTCAGGCCTCTTTGCTGTCGTATTTGTGAGTATTTTGCAATATGCACTTGAAAGATAAAGCCATTAACCCAAGTCCTGATGATTTCATGATTAGCATTGAAGTATTATGGGCAATGCATCACACTGCATCTCACATTATAGATATGGGAATGTTTTTCCCCACACCAGAGTTAACGGCTTATATTCAGCACATCAGCCCTGATGGCAGCTCTCAGCAGTACCAAAGGATCCAATATAGGCATGAATATTTTTAAACATTAGTTCTATCAGTCTTTCTGGTTGAGGTATGCTTTTCTACACAAATGTAGTATGCTACAGGCAGTTGCTACATGGAACAGATTAGACTCCAAAGCAATGACTTATCCTAGAGATCTCATGTAACTGGTTGTAAAATACCGTTAGTTTTTAAAATAATATATGATAATGTACTAATACAAAAGAGATTGTTATCAAGAATATGTAACACAGCTCTGGATGGCCATCAGATGGATCAAGAAGAATTAATCACCATTTGGCAGTTGACTAGGGTCCAGTAAAAGTCTATAAACTCACAGTGAAGGCACTGGCATTTTTCTGTCCTTTTTTCAATGCTGCATGCTACAACACAGGCTGGCCCTTTACAGAGGCTTGGAGGTATCCTAAAGAACAAAGTCAGTGACCTAGCAAATCATAGAATCATAGAATCATAGAATCATAGAATGGTTTGGGTTGGAAGACACCTTAAAGATCATCTAGTTCCAACCCTGTGCCATGGACAGGGACACCTCCCACTAGACCTGGTTGCTCAAAGCCCCGTCCAACCTGACCTTGAACACCTCCCGGGATGGGGCAGCCACAGCTTCTCTGGGCAACATGTGCCAGTGTCTCACCACCCTCAGAGGGAAAATTTTTTTCCTGAGATCTCATCTAAATCTCCCCTCTCCCAGTCTGAAGCCGTCACCCCTTGTCCTATCACTACATGCTCTTGTAAAAAGTCCCTCTCCAGCTTTCTTGTAAGCCCCCTTCAGATACCAGAAAGCTGCTATAAGGTCTCCCCAGAGCCTTCTCTTCTCCAGGCTGAACAACCCCAACTGTCTCAGCCTGTCTTCATAGGAGAGGCGCTCCAGCCTTCTGATCATCTTCATGGCCCTCCTCAGGACTCACTCCAACAGGTCCACGACCTTCTTATGTTGGAGGCTCCAGAGCTAGAGGCAGTACTCCAAGTGGGGTCTCACCAGAGTGGAGCAGAGGGGCAGAAACCTCTCCCTCGCCCTGCTGGCCATACTCCTTTTGATGCAGGCCAGGATATGGTTGACTTTCTGGGCTGCAAGTGCACATTGCTGGCTCATGTCCAGCTTTTCATCCACCAGTACCCGCAAGTCCTTCTCAGCAGGGCTGTTCTCAATCCCTTCAACCCCCAGCCTGTATTGATACCAGGGATTGTCCCAATCCACGTTGGGACAGGACCTTGTGCAGGACCTTGCGCTTGGCCTTGTTGAACATCATGAGGTTCACGTGGGCCCACTTCTCAAGCTTGTCCAGGTCCCCCTGGATGTCATCCCATCCCTCAAGCATGTCAACCACACCACTCAGCTTGGTGTCATCTGCAGACTTGCTGAGGGTGCACTGGATCTCACCATCTATGAAATTGATGAAGATATTGAACAGTACTTGTCCCAGTACAGACCCCTGAGGGACACCACTTGTCACCCATCTCCATCTAGACATAGAGTCATTGACCACTACTTTCTGGATGTGACCATCCAACCAATTCCTCATCCACCAAACAGCCCACCCATCAAATCTATACCTCTCCAACTTCGAGAAAAGTATGTTGTGGGGTACCATGTCAAAGGCCTTGCAGAAGTCCAGATAGATGACATCTGCAGCTCTTCCCTTGTCCACTGATGTAGTCACTCTATCATAGAAGGCCACTAAGTTGGTCAGGCAGGACTTGCCCCTGGTGAAGCCATGCTGGCTGTCTCAAATCCCCTCTCTGTCCTCCGTGCGCCTTAGCACAGCTTCTAGGAGGATCTGTTCTGTGATCTTCCCATGCACAGAGGTGAGGCTGGCAGGTCAGCAGTCCCAGGGTCCTGCTTTCTATGCTTTTTAAAAATAGGTGCAATGTTTCTCTTTTTCCAGTCACTGGGAACTTCACCTGACTGCCACAAATGGTGTCTGCAGAGTAGGTGTCTCTGTGTGTTAAGGTCCTCTTAAAGTCAACGGAGATCTGGTCAATACTGTTGGTGGAGTCCAAACGGTAACTCATCCCTTCCTGAAGCAGACTCTTACCTTCTCCAAGTGAATTGCTCCCTGGACTGCACAGCCTGGATAAATCAGCCCTGTATGGGGAATGAGCAAACTGTGGACTGGGAGCAAAAAGCCTCAGTGCCTACAGAGACACCTTGGTGGATAAGAATTTAAGAGAGATGCTGCCACTACTGCTGCCGTAGAGTCTCTAGTGCCGGTGTCCATGGCTCCAAAGGAAGCTGGAAAATGGACTGCACACAGATAAGAGCTAGAAAAAAAGACTTTAGCATCAGAGTAACTGTGTTTGTTCTAGGGAGAGGCTTATTTATCTTCTTGTAAATTAAGATTGATTTGATCACAGAGGATGAAAACCCTCACTAACAAGAAATACTATGGGAAACCACTTTTCAAGAAAGGAATCATGTCTGAAAGTTGAAATAAGAGAAATTCAAATGAGGAGGAGGCAGAAATTTTAATGAATTGTTGTGCACATGCAGTTTAGATGATTCCAGTAGAAGGCAATTCCAGTAAAGGCAATGTAAAGCCACAGTAAGTGCAAATAAATGTAATATGGTTACAAAGGCACACCAGCCAAAGAGAAAAGAATGTGTGTGGGGTGGAGGGCAGAGAGGATTGAGAAAAGTAAATTCTTTAGGGCAAGTGGGCAGACTCATTCTTGGAGACACATCACAATGTTATGCATGTCGTACGATCATGCAGAGCATCATCAAAAGCTGAAGGTACAGGGAGGTGAGTGACCTTCCTCCTTCACTGGGCAGGGCAGGGCAAGGTGTATCATGTAGCTCTGAATCAGTTTTGTTTCACGTAGGCTCCTCTATTGCATCCCATTTCATTCCCTATTTATCAACAAGCTTCACTGCCAAATTAGGGGAAGTTATACTCTTTATCTAATTACTGTTGTATTTAAATACTTTTGTCTTGGAGAGCTGAGTACTAAGAGGCATGGGTGTTGGTATGGGTGTGAGTGCTTGTGTGTGAGTGAAGTGAGGAAGAAAAGTTGTCAATCTTAAAAGTGTCCTGGTTGGGGAAGTGGGTGGGGAAATAAACAGATTTATTTTCAATAGAGAATAGTGTTTCCCTCAGGCATTACAGGAATATTTATAGGGAAAGCTTGTAAGAGCATTTAGACCTCTTGCACAGTGTTCATGCTCGCATTGTCACTCTGCAACAATCTGAAAAAGAAGTCAGAATTACTCTGTTTTTAAGGCTGGCACTGTCAGAAGCGGACATCTAACTCTGGACTTATGGCTATATATGTCTCTAGTTGAGTCATGGGAACATTTTTAATCAGCTGCATCATTTTATCCCTGGTCTCCCCGCTATCCAATAAAACATCAAGGAGAAGCCAAGGAGCGGGACATACTGCTCCTCAGTACCTGTGGTCCCAGTCTGACAAGGCACCTGTTAGAGGCTTTCTGACTCCCTAACTCTCATGTTCAGTAGATCAGTAGGAGAATTGGAAGGGAACTTAAGCAAAAGCCTCCCCTAGTCCACCAGTTGCTCTCTAGGCAAACAATGCACTTGTCAGTGAGTCACCACAGATTTTCGGTGCATAGTAAGTAAAAAGACAATTTATTATCAGAACAATTCCTTTTGTCTGCACAATGTCATTATTTTCCAGCAATATTGATAGCTTAAGAATGTGTATATTTGCTCTGTGGTTTTTGTTGTATCGTTATGTAAATCAAAAATATAAATAGATTGTGGGATAAAAGGAGATATGTATGAGCGCAGCAGTAACTGATGAAGAATGGGTCTGAAACTGTAGAGCCAGTGGAGGCAGGCATGGCAATGTCTCATATCCACTAACTACCTCCCCTCTGAAGTATCCCAGTGCATTTAAAGGAGGCTGTCACACTCGGTGAACAAGATATTGTTCTCATTCTCATTTTCCTGATAGTAAGTTATTTTGAGTTACTGAAATCTCCAGACCTTCTAGCCCAGATTTCCTGATCCTATTTGGACACCACACTCCCATGCTGGAGAACTCCTCTTCTCTTCTGAGCAAGCACAGAGCTGGCAGAGCCTGGTCCCAGCCTCCCCTCCTGCTGCAGCCATGGAGGGTGGAAGAGCTGGGAAGGAGAGGCTGGAGCAGGATGAACCCTGGCACTTCCTACCAGGTGAAGAGGCACTTGGGGGCTGCTGTCTGGGGCAGGTTGGACTGCTGCCAGACTGGAGCCGACTTCCCGAGGCACCTTTTGCTGAGCTGCCAAGTAAAATCATGGTGAGACATAGGGATCTGAGTCCAGGAGGGAGCCTAGTCTGCAAGAATAACTCCTTAGGGAGCAGGATTTGGGATCTCCAGGCCTGCTGCCCATCTGTTAGATAGGGACAACTCCCACAGAGAGCAAGCAGAGGCACCTCCCTGGAGCAGAGGCATGTGGAGCTCCAGGTACGCGTGTTACTACAGTAGCACCAAGCGGCCCAGCTCAGCATCTTGCTGCAGTCCGATAATTGTGCCCACGAGTCAGGAGGTTGCTGGAAGCAGCATTACTACCCAGGTATGCTGGCTGGTGTAGCCAGGAGGTAAGGCGCAGTAGCATTAGTTCAGTGAGAAGGTATGATTAAGTCACCCAGCTTTATGAGCACTGAACACAGCCTTGAGGAGTGAGTCACGACTGCAAATGAAACGCATCTGAACTGAGTGTGAGGCGGCAAGTTACTGCCTCTGGAGCCCAGATCTCTGGCAGAGTATTACTTGAGAGAAAGGTGAACTGAAACTCAGATACCAAGAGAAAGCACAGCTACAAGAGATCCACAGCTCTGAGAAAACATCTGAGCTCAGCAATGATGTTAACTTTAACTCCAGACACACTACTGGCTTTCTTCTTTAGCAACCACACGGAAAACAAAAAGGGGTTCACAGTCCATTCATAGTCCATTCAATAACTGGCAAGGGTGGCTCACCAATGGCTTAAAGCTCCAAGCTGTCCTTTCTTCATGTGCTGAAGAGACATTGCACTATACTCATAAGCTGTATGATGCTGCCATACTGCCACCAATGTTTTTCTGGTTGTGGCTGTAATGATTAACTAGTGGGGTCCTTCAGCCAGAGGTGTGGCCAGCTTCCATCATTTAATGCAAGAATCTTAGCCTTCTCTGGCCCATAGGTTACAGTACTGGGCAAATAACATGCTGTGGGCCCGGCTGTATTTGGCTTTTGCTGTCAATCTGGGGTTTAAGTGGTGGCAAATTTGGTGTGTTCATAATTCTGTGGTTATGAGTAACAGCAGAGGATCTTGTGGGCAACATGCTAGGAACCTATTACTTAACTTCAAACCAAGATTAGGAGGTGTTTCTACAAAATAGTCTCGCTGAGCCAGAAGAAATAGGATCACCTGTGACAGTCTGTGGTCCCTTGTATTTTTGTGTAAAAGCTAGGGATTTCTGACAATGGTTGATCAACCTTACTGTTCGCTCATTTCCAGTGTTTCCTAGCTTTGATTTTTAGCTTCCAACCACTGGAAATTTGAACTGCACAGTCATCTGCTCTAATGCGTCACCAGCCACACCAATCAACATCTTAAAAAGACCACGATCTGGAGTTTGCTGGCAACTGCACATCCTCACATGGAAGATGTCACTGGAAAGTGCCTCATAGTTACTTAAAAAATAAATCTTTACAAAAACCTTTTGAAAATCTACCCCGGCAGTGTTGATTTGAAACAACTGATGTTGGTTGCAGTTTCAAAGACCCGTGACACAAGATCTTAATAGCTTTGGGATTCTTCCAGCATTGTTGGGCAACTGATTCAGCATAATCTTATAAAAACTCGCATATGCTTATGTGTGAGTACCTTGGCATGAGAATCAAATCCCTGGCCACTCTGCACCCTTGGCAGATGCAATCTCTACTGGAGCTCAGGGGCCACACGGGCAGCGGAATCACAGCGCAGAGGAAAGGTCCTATATGAAAGACACTCCAAAGACCTGAAGGTCAAGTGAATTTGAGAGCAGAGTGTGTATGATAGCTGAAAGAAAGAGCTTTACAGAAAGAAAAGAAAAAAATAAAAGAGGAGAGCAGCCCACTGAAAACAAGCTCGCTAGCACTGATGAAACTTGAGGTTGTTCCCTGTCTTGTTGATATTATTTTCCCTAGAATGATCTCATAGCAGTTTGACAAATAGAAGCCACGCTGCTGGAGAGCTGACCGTCTGTCTGACCCTCCCTGCCCTCCTGCTTGTTCTGTTTTTCCATTAGCACTGGTGCCTTCAGGGCCTCATGAAAAAGAGAGGCAAATAAGTTGCATAACCCCATGTGCTGCATAGCGGGTGGGACGTGGTCAGCAGAAGCCTTCAGAGGCATCTCCAAAGGCATCCCCATGGCGTGTCTGTTGGCAATTAAATGGGAAGCACTCAGTTTGTGGGCACAGTGATCATAGTTACCTCTTCTGGGCCACTTCCCTCTAGGTCTCAATGCTTCTTTTAAGATGTGAGGTTGTAGCAATGTTCCTTTTGTAAGACAGTGAACTTGAAGCAGCAGCTTGTCTGAAGTCACCTGGTGAGGCAGACACCAGCAGGTTGTAGGAGAAGGTCTCCAATGATGTGAGCTGCAGCTGCCTGGGGCCACACCACAGAGCAGCTTAAAGGAGAAGAGACCTCTTTATGTCTGTCTTATGGCTGAGGACAGAGTGTTCATGGTTTGCCCTTTGCTCTGTCATGATGAAGGAGGGAGGAGGAAGTTTCCTTCCTCCCACAGAAGAGGATATCTCCCCTTTCCAGAGAGACTGCTTGCAGGATAGAGGTGAATCCTCTTTTCTTGCATGTCCCAGAGCAAAGATGAAGGCAGTGGAGACAGCCTCCCTTCCTGTCCTATATCTGGTAACATTTCTAAAGGAAGGTACCAAAGCATCACAGTGTCTGGCCTCTTTAGTCACACCATACATGTCCCATGGCTTCTTGGTGGAGGAGAGAAAGCAGAGAAACTAACTGAGGATGAATCCCACCTGTGCTGGAGAACAACTGCTACTTGAGGTGTAATCTCTCTCAGGAGCAACGTCTTGACTTGTGGCCTATTATATAGTGAAAAATGTTTGTAGGAGAGAGGATATGGGATAGGACCTTTGTATGTGAACTACTGGGAAGCCAGATGATCCTCCTTGGAGCTCCACACAAAGAGAAGTTAGCCAGTTAGGATGCTGTTTTCTGTCTCAGTGGTACTCGGCGATGAAATAATCCCAGGGTGTTTGGCCTAGATTTTCCTTTGCACCTTCAGCTCCCAGCAGGCAGTGTATCAAGGTCTATTCTGAAGATGCGATGACGTGCCAGGGACCTCAGTGAGCTTTTGTGAAAAAAATGATGAGCAGAGTGTCCCCTCTGATTAAACTCCAGTAGTACAAAGCTAAGGCAGTTCAGCAGGAGGCAGGATTTCTAAAGAGAACCTAGCAGAGTCCTTCAGAACCTGCTCTGTACAAAAGTATCACACAGAATTTAACAGATAATAACCTCCTTTCTTTAATTTTCTTTCTTCACTGGTGTTTCTCCATTCCAGACTTTAAAAAAAAACATAGAGAGGATCTTATTTCTAGTAAATTCTGGGGATCTGCAGAGTCCTCATAAGTCCCCAAGAACATGACTGACTTCATCCTTATTAAATGCTCTGGGACATTTCCCCCATCAGTCCCACCCTCCTCCTGCCCAGACATCCCAACAGATTTCAGTGGAGGCTTTGCTTCCAGACGACACTGCCCTCTCATGGAACAGCAGAGATTTATCACTCCCGAATCTCCCTGTGAAATGGGAGCAGGAATGGGAGGGATATAGCCTATGGTGGGATGTCGGGAGGTTGTTTTGGAAATGGAGGGCATTCTTCCCCAGGTTCCCTCCAGAAAGGTGATTCCTACAGCAGGAGGCTCATGTCTCTACTACAGTTCCTTCACCTATTTTTTGTTCTGAGAACAAGGGAAACCAGATGACCAGGATCACAAGAATGGGAGATACAACTGATACATGCCTAGGGCTGATAGAAGAATCATGTGAAAGATGGAAACTCTTGAGGAGAATGGGCTATGTCCTGGAAACCAAAGGCAAAGGCTAGCAGGGTTGCTGCTAGTTTACTAAGCTGGAAGTTGCTGGGAACTGCAAACGTGATGGCTCCCCTGTTCCAAGAATAATACTCCTGTGCCAGACACCTGGAGATCTCTGACCACAGAACAGATGGCCAGAGACAATGGTGTAGATGATGGCATGTAACAACTGAGTAGGAGGTTGGTCTAGAGATGTCTTAAGGTCCCTTCTGACCTGAATTATCCTATGTTCCCATGAACTGTGTTGACTGTCCTGGAATCACAAGCCTGGGATGCACACTGCAGCCGTGCTGGCCTCACTGCTGGTATTGTAACTGCTTTCTGTGGGCAATAGTTCACCTGCCTGATGTTGAGAAAGTAGGAGGCTCTGCTGTAACATGGAGATAAGGACTGGGGCCAGGTGGTATCTGTGATGCTTAGAGAGAGCAGGTGCTGCAGGAGGGAAAATAAGTAAAAGCAGTTGGGCTTGTTGGTTCCAGCTGATGAAGAGTTTGGTCTTGGGTAGGCTGTTTCCTTTTGCTAAGGCAAGACAGAGGACACCCGGCAAAGGAAAGAGGAGAAAAAAGACTCCTTCTACCTGAGGCATGTCAGCACTTTTCGTTTGAACGGGAAGTGTTCAAGAAGCTCAAGTTCCCTGGAAACTCTTGCAGCCGACAGCAAAGCGGCCTCTGCTTTCAAAGCCAAAGGCTCCGATTACTGCCTTGGCTGTCAGCTTTTGCAGCTTCACGTGTTGTAGGGAGAGGAATATCAGCTGCTCAGAAGACAGGTTTTATTAAGGCTTTCAGGCTGGGCATCTTTGACAGTCTCCTCCCGCTGGGGCTAGTATTTTTTATTGATGTAATGGGAAAGCTTTTTCCCTTCAGATGTCTTTTTAATGCCTCCTGTCTCATTCTATCATGGAGTCAGAGAAATGAGAGATGGAAAACACCTATGAGGTCATGGGGCCTCTGCCTGTCCTCACCAGTGCTGAATCAAGATGGGCAGATCCATTACATTCATGATGCATTTTATGCAGTGGCCACAAGTGCTGTGCTTGCAGTCAAAAAAAAATAGTTAATTTAGGCATAAGCCAAAATATCTTCCCCTTTCATTGTAGTCTTTGTTTCCAGGGAATTATTGAAACTAGCATGATGAGGTGGCTACCTTTTCTTATTTCAGAGCATCTCATAACAAGGCAGCTGAACCTCTTCTGGACCTCTCAGATGCTGTCCTGCTTTGGTTCCCATGTATGTCACTGCCACACATATTCACACTTTTGCTTAGCTGTCAACCGAGGCGGTGTTAGAGGAGTCCACCCAAGAGCACATCCTCCCCGCACCTCCCTCTGCCACTCATGGACATTTCCATTCACATCAGCTCTCCTGGCCCACAAATGTCTCTCCCTCAGAGAAATCCTCTCCCGTGCCCTATTCTCCAGCATTATTTTAATAAAATATAAGCAGCTCTACGGATGTTTGAATGAGTTTTGCCCTCCTGAAAGTTGAAAGCATGCAAGGCTGGCCGGCTTGATGTCTTGTTAGGGTTATGTACTGCCTGGCACATGAGATTTCTGTCTGAAGCATATCAAATAGCCAGGGAGCAGTGACTTTGTCGGGGAGAGATTCACAAATTCAAACTGGAAGAGGGTAGATCAAACTGGAAGAGGGGATATTTAGAAGAGATATTAGGAAGAAATTCTTTACTCTGAGGGTGGTGAGGCACTGGCCCAGGTTGCCCAGAGAAGCTGTGGCTGCCCCATCCCTGGAAGTGTTCAAGGCCAGGTTGGACGGGGCTTTGAGCAACCAGGTCTAGTGGGAGGTGTCCCTGCCCATGGCACAGGGGTTGGAACTAGATGATCTTTAAGGTCCCTTCCAACCTAAACCATTCTATGATTGTATGATTCTATGAAGTGCCCATATAAGAGCATGCTCCAGTTTCAACGCCATTGAGAAGGTTTTCTAAAATGTATTTTCTTACCATCCTCGTTGTGCAACAGGATAGTAGATGGCTCTTTCATCACCTTGTATGAGTTTCTCTCCCCATAAGATGGCGAAACTCTTGGGTTTCCTCTCATGCACCAATACATGTCAGGAGTAAGTGCACTGAAATCAGTGAAACCTCAGCAGCGCCAGGAATAGCATGGAAAACATGAAGTCCACAGCACCAGGGCACAGGTTGCCACTGCTCTGTCCAAGGAAAGTAGAGGTGCTTATTCTAAGCTGACTGAAAATACTTCCTGGCTGTGTACGGACCTTCTGGAAGCATTTCTATCCCCGTTTCACAGTGGCATGGCTCAATGGGTAGCATGGTGACAGCTCACCAGTCCAGCAGTGTGACCCAAGGAGAAGACAATGCTCCAGGCTATGCTGACTCTGCTTGGCTGATGCGTAAGATCAAGCTATCATTCACCAGCTCTGGTCCTGAAGTCCTGGGCAGCGTAGCCACGTGCTTTATAACTACAGGGAGTGTGTCCCTGATAGTGAAGCAGTTCCAGTGCATGAGTTTGTCTTCTAGGAAGTGAGCTCCTATATACCTGGCACTGATCAGGCTGTGAGCACTTCTCTCGACGTTCAGGGAGAAAGAAATAAAAAGAAGCTTAAAAGCCGCAAATAACTCTATCCCAAAGTTTTCTTGTCTGTTTGCCCAGTGCGTAGACTCAAGACAGAGTAATAATGACAGCTCTGCAATGTTAGTTCATAGAGAATGATATCATTCTGTGTTTTGCTCTAAGTCTATGATTATAAACATACAGGTACGTACATGACTAGTGCCAGGAGATGCAATTCAAGTCACCTCTCCCACTCTGAGGGGAATAGAGACCTGGAGGGCTCATCTTTAAAGGCAGCCGTCAAAGATTTGTTTCAAACACTGTTTGTTGCTTGGAATTCTGCCTCTGCACCCGGGTCTTGGAGCACCACTGAAAACTACAAACACGAGTGAAACCTAGTTCAAAACCAAATAATTTCTGTGCATGCTGTCCCAAGCCTCTGGGCTAGTTTCTGTATTTGTCTTTCATCTGAGATTCTCTCAGGCTCTGAAAGAATTCCATTTTCAGGTTTCCATGGGAGAGGGGGGTGCACGGGAAGTACATATCCTCCATGGGCTACTTGGCCAACTTCTGTCACCCTTGGGCTAACCGGTTGTTGGGGGTTTGGTGTAGAAGCCCTGGAGGTGGTAAACCAGGCTACAAGCGGGTCAGAACTGTGGGAGGACTGTATGAGAAGGAGTCTCTGGGTACACTGTGTGGCTGCAAGGCAGTATGTTTGGGTAGCTATTACTCGTTCTTAAAAACACCTCTGCCTGGCCTGAGCACAAGCAGCATACCTTCCCCCTTCCTATCCAACCTAGTTGTGTCAGTGTCAATATGGTTAGTCTTGCACCAGCCCTTGTATCTCAGTGCAATAAAAATCTGCAAGCCCTGCCTAGCCTTTCAGGAGTGCTGGACTAACACCGGGGTCTCTGCAGAAATAAATCTCAGCAGTGTTAGGCAGGATACAGTGTTCTGTTCATTAATGGCTGAATAGCTCAAATCAGGTAATTTTGCAGGTGAGCTCAAAGGTGAGGTTATAAAGGAAACCTTTGGCTGAGACAAGATGAGTACCCAAGAGCCATGTCTTTCAGGACTATGTCTGGACAGTAACATGCTTCACATGCTATTATAAACTCTTCTCTGGAGAGGACATTCAAAGAAAAAATCTGGAAAATCAAAGCCAAAGCTATAAAGGGTGAACTCTAAATGTACTCTGTCCCAGTGCTACAGCCTTTGCTGGGTGCAGACGGAGAGAACAATCGTGTTGAGAGATGTTAAGGAGAGGATAAATGAATATGTTGTCTGCACTCTCCCCTATATCCTTAGAAGACCCCTCTTGTCAATTTAGAGGAAGGCTGTGTGTGCACACTTAGGACCAACACAGTGATGTCCAGTCTGAATTGTCCTCCTCCACTTGTATCTCTCTGGGGCATCCCAGCTGGCCAGCTCAGTGCTTGCTCCCTTTGCACTCTGTGGGAGAAAGTGGGATTCTTCTGGAAGGTTGTCCAAGACCTGAGCAGGTTTCCCATTCTGTGCTGTCTCTGCCCATGCTGGTCTCTCTGTCGACTGCAGCAGCAGACACAGGACGAGGTGCCTGACACAGCAGCTTGTGTGATGCAACACCCCACCAGGGCTGGACTCTGCACTCCTTAGATAATACTCTGAGCAGGTCCCAGCATAATTTTGGATGCCACACATGTCAATGAGTAACTAAAAATACCAATATATTCAAATGTGAGATAATTTCAGATGGCATACCCAACTGTTTTTTTTAAAATCTGAAGCCAATGTTGCTGAAACATACACATTTGCCATCAGGAGAGAAGGGACTGGAGTCTGCTTCCTGAACTCCCACAGAGTACAGGGAAAGCAAAAAACACTTTAAAATGTCTTTCCAAAGAGAGTTCTGCCTATAGATGACACTCCATATTTTTCAAGGCTTGTCCAAGACATGCTGAATGTTGTTTTCAGTGTGTGAATTACATTTAGCTTCTGGTTTAATTTAAAAATATATATATTTTTGCTGAAGAAAACAGATATAAAATGTTGTTTAAGGACCCCACCAAATAACTATCCACCACCTGGATGCACAGTTTAACACGTATGGGCATGTACCTTGCACAGAAGCAGACACATATGCTACCCCGCATAACTCACCAACATAGGCATGAGTGCTCACGCCTTAACATGGACTTACCATGCTTCTGAGCACATGCTTGTCATGAACTGATGCCCCAGAGGAGAGCAGCTACACATATGCAGGCACTTGTGCATAGATACATCTTTGTCATCTGCACCATTTACTGGGACAAGAGCTTTCTTGATGCTGGGCTGTCAGGTGGTCTTACTTTTGTAAACCCAACATCACCAGTAGTGGTAGGTGCAGTGCTATGCATGGTGCTCCATGCACCAGCTGGCATTGTCACCAGGGTCTGGCCCAGGGTGACACTGTGACATGCACTGCCACAGGGAGACCTGCAGAGTCCAGCACCTCTTTATGCAGGAACCTCTGGAACAACTGCCAGCGATGGGAAATGTGGGAGTGCAGCAACACTGTTGTGGATACCTCCCTTTCCATGGATTGCTCAGAGCATTTAGGTGGCTGAGGGGAGTGTTGAGGGGTCTAAATGACTTGGTATTTGAATGAAGATGCCTAGAGCTTGCATTTGGGGAGGTCCTGTGAGTAGTTCAGAATTAACATGTCAACATCCTGTGGGGCAGACGGGGCAGAGAGCCTGACCTGGAGTAACTGTGTGCCATGTGTGCACGCACCCACGGTGTGGAAGAAGAGAGGGAATGTGGGGAACACCCCATCAGTGCAACTTTCTCTTCATCAGGAGCGGCTGAGCTCACATTTCATACCAGATAAGATTGTGCTCATTAGCAGCTGCCAGAGTGCCTGGTATGCCCTCTGTTCACACCCCTGCTTACTCCCTGATAACAAGCCTGTGCCCTTTGTCTCTCTCCTTCGCTTCATTTTCACTGGAAAAAAGCATGTCATTGTTCTTCCTTCCTAATCCAACAAGGGTGTTGAGAGCTTCTGCTCTCCTCAGCCCCATTACACCTTCCCTAAAGCCTTGTTGATATTCCAGCTCAGATCTGGATAGCAGATCTCCATGTGAGTGTCCCCTGCTGGGCTCTCAGTCTCAGGTTCTTCAGGTAACTCAACCCTTTTATGATACCTTCGGAGAGAAATGGAGGTCAGTTCTGTGGCAAAAAAATGGCATTCTAAAATGAAACATTACAGTATTTCACTGTCAAACACTTGGCCAAGTATTTCAATATTTTAGATGTTGCTCTACCAAGTCAGGTTTCAGAGTCAACCAGCACAGAGTCCCCATGCACTGTTTCCTGCAGGTCCAAAGTGATGCTGTCCCATCCTTCCCAAAGTGATGCTGTCCCATCCTTCCCAAAGAGAAATATTTTACATACACACACATACACATATGTACCTTTTTTAAATCTCAGCAGCATTTAGATACCAAACTGAAGACAGAAAGCCCTTTGGGGCTTTGTGCTAAGGATATTTGAAAATCCCTTATAGGTCACTGTCTTTGGTGCTACTGAAGTCTCTCTCAGTTCTGGGCTTAGATATAAGAGCCAGCGGCTCATCTCCCAAGTTTGAAATTACTCCTGCAAATGAATCCTGCCATGATGATGCTGCAAATATACTCTGGTTTCTCTTCAGATCATATAAATCTTTCTATGATTCTATGAAACGTCAATAAGTTGGTAGTAGTCCACTATCTTGATGGAAGCTGTCGTTACGTATTACCATTGAACCATGTCTTGCATACTGAGCTCTCTGTATGCCCATCCCAACGCATGGCTGGAGGTGATACGAATAGACCTATTCCCTACTGACTGGGTGGTGAGCTGTAGTGTGTCTACTTTGTTTCGACTAGGTTCTCAGATAAGTAATCTCTCTTGAGACCTGATAAATATCAGAAAAATGAAGGAAGTAATTTAATATCTTTTCTATTGCTATGGAGTTCAAAGGGTTTGCATGGTACCTTGAAAGTGCCGCTCAGTTTGCTTTGCATTCCCATGAATCAAGAATAGGAAACATCAAAACGATCCCATGTTTAACATCTTGAGACTTTCTGACTCCATTCACTCTACCAGCTGTAGAGTGGCTGGAGACACCTGAACTAACTTAAAATGAGCAAATTGAGGTAGCTGGAGCAACATTTTGCCAGCATTTGGAGCTCAAGGTCACGTTATTCTGCACTGTGGTTAGATGAATTAGCCCACACTGTCAACTGGGAGACCATAGCCAAAATACTCCCAGTGCTGTATTTAGCCCACTTTAGACTAATCCATCTCTGCCCTACACTCGAGTCTGCCACATGAGTAAAGTCTTTGGGAATGGGAGGACACAGAGATGACGTGGTTTTTAGATCTAAACCAAAGATTTTATAGAAAGTGCTGGTCTAAACAAAGAAGTAACTACTTGCTATGGAGATGTTATTAGCCCTTGTTGGGTTCTGCTGGAGCAAGTTCTCTGGGGGCTCGACTCTGCTCCAGCCCCTTGTGCTGCTCAGGGACAGAGCTGTGCAAATAATCGGCAGATCTGAGAATTGCTTAGGTATAGCTCAGCATGCTGGACTTGATCTTCAGGTTGCTCAACTCTTTTCTCATCCCTTTAGAGAGAAATGGAGGTCAGTTCTGTGGGAATAAAAAAAAGCGCCATTCTAAAATGAAACATCAAAATGTATCATGACTTCAAACTAGAAGAAGGTAGATTTAGATGAGATCTCAGGAAGAAATTCTTTACTGTGAGGGTAGTGAGGCACTGGAACAAGTTGCCCAGGGAAGCTGTGGAGGCCCCATCCCTGGAAATGTTCAAGGCCAGGTTAGATGATCTTAAAGGTCCCTTCCAACCTAAACAATTCTATGATTCTATGATCAGTGACAAAAAATGGGCAAAATATTCTGAGATTTCAGGAACTGTTTCCTCTGAAGTATCTTTGTCTCCACCAGAAATATTTTGCAATCTTAAATGTAAATTCAAGTATAGTTTTGGTGCAGCCCAGATTCCAGGGAATTTTTTTTGTGGATTCTCTGGGCCATCTTCCCACTCAGGAGACGAGAGTACCAGGGAACCTGATTTTTGTAGAATCATGTTTGAAGATTTGATTTCACACCTTCCTGGACTGATAAGGAAAGATAATGCCATTCATTTCATCCAGCAGAAGATAAGTCCTGCTGGATCAGAGCAATGGACCATGTAGCCCAGGGCTCTGTCTCTCAGACTTCAGACTGAAGTAAGGACCTTTCCCACCACTCCTCCTGAGGCAGCTTTTCCATCCCCTCCAGTACTGCCATTGCCATTCTCTGTCTCATGGTCAATCATTCTGTGCTTAACCAGGGAAACCTGCTGCTGTTTAGGTGACAGTGCTCTGCCAGGTCATTTCTTACAGTTCTGGCAATATTTCAACTCTTTTAGGGAAACCTAGTGCCTGAGAGGTCATCTCTTTACTACAAAGGGGAGATGTTCCAAGATGGAGTGTCTCTCTTCTCTCTGGGGTCTTTTGTCTTGGCAAGTTGACCTTGTTCTATGCATAGGAGCATTACTCGCTCATGCTTGTGTTGCCCAGCATTCACAGAGATAATACATTGCCTTCTGCTGCACATACACAAAAACATTAAAAGTTATTAGTACCGAAGATGCCCCAAACGCTCCCCTAGCTGACATTCAAATGAGACCTTGTCTAGCCTGTCAGCATCCCTTGCTTTTCAACACTTTCTGGCAGATGGTGCCAGCCTCAGAAGGCCTCTGATGTCCCCAGGGAGCTCATCAGCTCATCACTGTCCAACAAGAGGTGTCAGTGGAGACCACCCGCAGCAAACCAGCCAGTACGCGAAAAGCCGCTCTCCCTCATGCTGCCGTGAGTCACAGCTGGATGTGTCACGCACCGGCTGATGACAAGGAAGCAAGGAGGTCTGTCTGCAAAAGGTGGATGCAGGGAGAATTTAAAGGAAGACCGAATGCTGTATTGCATATATAACGGTGAAGAGTGCATTGTGATTTCCAGCAACTGAATAGTGGTCAGGGTCTTGTTGGGTAGCCAGTTGTCAGGGCCCTGAGGGCACCAAATGGCCTTGACCAACCTGGGGTCTGCACCCATGCCTTTGACCATGGGGCCCAGGTATGCTCAGCCATGACCTTTCAGTTCTGGCCTGAGCTACATTGTAGGAGTGCTGGTCTTCAGCTCAGCTACAGCCATGGCCCTGCCTGGATGTGTGGGACCCAAGCTGGTGAGGTGCCTTTCTGGGATGCTGGCAGCATGGGGGTTCAGCCTTGGGTCTCAGGGGGATCCTCAGTTCAGCTCAGCCAGGACAGGAGGCCACTGCATCCTGTCCCAACCCATAAGCAGTTCTGGCTGCTTTTGCTCAGTGTTCTTTTGTTGTTGATTAAGCAAATTTGCTTTAAAAAAATGTATTGCTCTGTTTTTATATATATCCTGAGGAGGCAGAAAAACAGTTTTCTGGCCTCATCTGTCTTACATTAGTTTTAATCTAATACGGTTTACAGACAGGTCTTCCTGTGACAGACGAAATTAAAGTGACTGAGAAACCAAGGCCAAAACACACAAGTAGAAAATTTTGGCACGCATTTCTAAATATATGGTCTATGTTTTCTGTGGCTACCTGTTATCTTCACATAGGACAGTGAATGTATGAAATGTAATTTCTTAAGTCCACTTTGACACTCTCCCCCAACAAACTCTGCTCTGCTCTGAAGACAGGAGACATTTTTTAAAGCTCCCTAGGGCTCAAGTCTGCCACACTCCATAGCCCCAGCAGTGTCCCTGCTCAGACCCATGTCTGCGAAAAAAGGGCAAGCTGCAACATCTTAGAGGAACTTGTCTGGGACGAGGCAACCTGAACCTCTTCTTTGTATTCCCACTCTGCTCTCAGATCACCGGTGGTATGGAAGGACCATGTGTGCTATTTTTTGCTACCTCTTTATGGCCGGCTCCCTTTGAAAAAGACTTTGGCTTCTACATCTAAAGAAAGAGGATTGAACGTGGCTTAGACCTCAGAGCAGTCATTTCTCTCTGCCAATGACACTTTTAATCTGTCGTTCTTGTGTTTAAACCGTTTCTTATAGCTACCTGAAGGAATATGAATAATCTTCTGGTATTTCTATAACCTTCTTCTGACCCGCTTGCTATTTTTGCCCGAGTTCCTCATCTTCCTTGGATGATATGGATTACCAGGGCTATAATTGCCAGGGGCTGGCAACTTGTTCAGCCGGGGGCAGTCCCTTCATGCTGACACAGATGCAAAAGCATGAGATCTTCCTTGTTTGCTTTTCAAGTGGGAAACGCCTCGCCACCTCCCTGATGATGGTTTTGTATGGTATCCAACTTGGCAGCCCTTCTCCTCTGCCTGTTCCACCACTGCCTGTCCCATGTGCAATGGAAATCTGTGCTGCTGTGGCTTGAGGTGGCCACCCTGCAGTGTGCTGGAAGCATGATTTCACCCTGTTGTCACCAGCACTGTGGGTGCAGTGGAAATGTGGGAAAGTCATCTGCTAAGTGAATGCTGCTCACTTGTATGGAAAAGAGTGCCAGAGACCTTCAGGCTAACTGCAGTCCACTGGTGTGGAAATAGCGATGCTTACTGGGTTTGGGGGATGTGACTTTACAGGTCAGTGTTAGGACAATTGAGCAGCTGGAGTGAGAACTGGATATCAACCTGTGCATCAATGGGCATCTGCGTATTTTGGTGAGGAGTTGCCTCAGCAGGAGAGATTGAAAGACACTTTCCCGCACTCCTGAGTTCAGGAGTTCAGGCCCTCGCTGGGAGGTGAGACACATGGTCCATGGTCCATGTCCCATTCAGCAGAGGAAGGGTCTGAATCCACTGTTAGTCAAGATGAACCCTAACCACTGAGTTATTCAGACAGGACAGTGGAGGCTTTGTGTGGTGACAGGCACCTAAATTCCTTTGGGACTGTGACTGATATTGTTATTCTTGCAAACTCCTACCATCAGGCTTGGACAAGCTCAGCGTGACAGTGTTTGTGAACCTCACTCTGCAGTGTGTGTCCACTTCCATCACCCACTGACAGGACGCCCGACTCAGGCTGGAGCCTCCACAAGGTGGTGGGATGCTGAAAAGTTGAATACGGTACATGTTAAATTCCTACAATTAATCCAACACAGCCGGTTTTCTGCATTTTCTAGTGACTAAGCAGCTTCTTACCAGCTCCACTGGTGGGCCTCAAGTTTTGAAAACCCCAGTCATGAGCTCTGCTGTGGCCCTGTTGTGGCAAATGGTGAAGGGTATGAGAGGTGGAGGACAACTTCACTGTGCAAATTCACGTCTGATGTGAGCCCTGGCAGCTGGCCTTATTTTAATGAACTGCTTATATAGTTATGAATGCAGCACAAAGCAGCACCCACTCATACTGATATTTTGTTATTTTATTTTGCTCACCATAGTATTTTGTTGCTACCTGTCATCATTTAGCAGATATAACCCTTCAGAAAATGCCACCTGCCTGTTGTACTCTAAAAATGAATTGTACATCTACTACAATTGCACGACAGTGAAAGTCTCGCAGAGCTGAGTGAAATGCTGGTTCTGCTGGCAGAGCAGAAGTTTGAAGGAACAATCTGTTCCATCTGCATCTGTCATAACAGAGAGGTTTGATCATCCTGTGTAATTATTAGAAACTGGATCTGGCTGATTGTTTCTGATGAGCTCTGTAGCCAGATAATTTAACCTGTTGGAATACTGACTGACATTCACTACTCAGTCCTGATTTCTAGGAAATCATTTGTTACTCATAACTACTTGATGATTATTGGGAGTAAAATGATGTTCTCTGGAGAAAGGTGCCAGATTTCAACACTGCTAGAAATGTTACCTTTCCTGTTAGAATTTGGACTTCAAACTACCAGAAATCCTATTTCACTCCAATATATAAAGGAAGATCTTCTTACACATATGTTCAGAGGGACTTTTTCCCAGTAACTAGACCATTCTGTAATACCACTCTGGTACAGTCAAACACAAAGATGAAAGTTGAAATAATTTTAGCACCAGTGACTTGGCTTTGGTATTGATAAAAGCAAAAGGTTGCTGTTAAGCAGTGCTATCTGACTCAGAAAACAGCAAGTAATTTACACTGTGGATGTATCCATTGTGAAACAAGCCTGCCTTGTTTCTCTCTAGCTTAATCCACTTTTAATGGGAATTAAACTAAACAAAGCAAGGTTTTTAGGGAGGTGTGATATCTTTCCTGTGATAAAGGGACAGAAAAAACCCTGTCAGCTATTGGACACATGGGCTTCCTTCACGTCTGCTTCCGTGTCTGAAAGTTTGTCTGAATTTTTAATGCTGGTTTTGGTCTGATTGAAGATATTATCTGTCCTGACAAACCTTGCATATCTTGTACCCTGTAGCCTTCTTATCTATAGAAAAACTTGCACTTAACAAGAGTAAGAAAAAAGGGTATCCATACCTGGCATTCCTAAGAATAATACTTGCACTTTCTAGACAAATATATTTTGGATAAAGACTTTGCTTGGCCAAAGTCTGGTACTCTCTAGACAAGACTAGCAAACTTTCTGCGGTGGTTTTGTGAAAACATTATTAATCAGCAGAGATTAGCAGTCAGCAAATTCTTTCTTCAGATATATAATCTGGTTTGTAAATGTGCCCATTCACGGCATGTGGGAGCTCTGCTCGTGGCATGCTAGCAGGACTGTGCCTTAGCACAACTCTTACTGAAGCTTTCTAGAGATCAGCAGCTATTTAGAACCATGATTTAAAACCCAATTACAGGCTGTTTAAAAGCCCTCTTATTTAACTCAATAATGTATAATGGGCTCAGCTGGGATTTCTTTTGCTTGTCTGTTTTTTGTGTTTTTTTAAATATCATCCTCTTTAAAATGTATTTAAATCCATTTTCAACAAAGACCCTCTGTCTGAGGAGACACAGAAGATGCTGGGGGAAAGGGAAGGGCTCTGTTCACCTGCTGAAGCCATGGGAGGTCTCAGAGCTCAGAAAGGTGAAAGGAATCTCCAGGCAGGGCCAAGTTTGGTTTGAGTCCATGCCCTGATTCATGCAGCGTGGAGGTGCTCTGCAGAGGGGATGTATCGAGGGAAAAGGTATTTGCTTTTGGTTTAGTCTGGTTTGGCTGGGTAAGACAAATGAAGCTCTGTCCTTAGGTTTGGCAAGGCTCAATAGCTGTCTCCAGAAGAGAAGTCCAAAAATTTGTCTCCTCTCATCCAGCAGAACAAAGACTAAAATCTTCTGTAAATATACCAGGGAGTAGAAGATCAGGAAGGTTTGCAAGGCATTTAAGCTTAAGGACCACAGTGATGCAAGGAATGAGTACAAACGCGTCATGAAATTGCAAGGAGGTTTCTAGGGGTTGGGGCAGGAGTTGTGGGACCCACCTCATTTTAAGCCAGAGATCGACTGGCTCCTGAAAAGGATCTTGCAGTATGACATCCTGGAAGGAAAGGACCCAAGGGAAACTGGGAAGGTGTTTGGAGCCTGGAGATCTCACATGGGAGGGGGTGATATCCATGTTGGAGTGCTGATTTGTACCTTCATGTTGAAGCTGTGCTAATGTCTCTGTGGAAATCAGAGGTATGAGAAATGAGGCAAAGCCAAATGACTTGGATATGTCTTCTTTTCTCTTCTACTTTTTTTTTTTTTTCAATCCCCCATCAAGTAGTTTTATAACGTGGAAACAACAAAGCTCTCAGCTCTTCACATTACAGTAGGTGAGAACTGCAATGTAGAAGACTAGAAGTTGCTTACAAGGTATTTATCTCTTTTGCTGCCCATTTTGCCCAATGCAGCACTGAAACAGGCATTTAACACGTCAATGTGACTAAGTAGCAGGCAGTACCGGCACTGTAGGTGGAGAAGCCTTCCTCTTTGTCTTTCGAAGCTGTGAGCTGGCTCAGAGATTTCCTTCTCACACCAGCCAATCCACCCAGAAATGGAAATGTCTCAGGGCCACAGACATATACTAGGAAAGAGGGTGTTTTAGGGAAATTATACGCTGAATCGATTACATAGGCTTAGCTGATTTCCTAGGGCTAAACATGGAAAGAGAAAAAACAAAGTGGTTTTAATGACTTAGCTGAGCAAACATAACAAGAAAGTGATGAAATGTGAGAAAGATAAGACAGAATAAATAGAGAGAACTAACAGGAGCTTGCTATGCAAGAGCAGCATTGCACTAGGGAGTAACCTATTACTCATACTGTCAAAGGTACAGTATGTGATGTGGAGGCCGGTCGTGTAACACCAAGGGGTTTGTTCTGCTACAGTTTTTCTTTTAGAGAAGAAAATAAAAAAATGCACAAATTTGGCAAAAAAAAAAAAGTCTAAAGTAAAGTGAACAGAATTCTTTTCTCTTTCCTGTAAAAAGAGGTTTGGGTTGGCATTAGTTGCAACATTAGTTTTTTAACTTCACCAAAAAAAAGAAGACTTTTCCAATAACGTTTTCTGAGGGAGCACTCCATGGAAGCAGGGGAGGTCTTTTCTTGAAAACCCAGTGGGGCAGTGGGCAGCAGCATATACCACTGGGAACTGCTAATTTTATTTCATTGCCACAGGAGTGTACCTCCCTCAGCTGGGACAGAGAAAAACTCTGTTTCTGCACATGGCTGCTGATGACATCTTCATTCTCCATTAGAGCAAGATGGAGATCCAGGTCAGCGCAAAGGGGTCTGCCATGGGCTCTGCTCCAGAGCCTGAGGGATTCTGAAATCATTCAAGGTCTTTGTTTTACAGGTGTGTAAGGAACTTCCTGTGACGCAGAGCTCTCCAACAGAAAATTACTTTCCACTTAGCTCTTGGCAATTCATGCATGATTGAAAGTATCTAAGGTATAGGCACATTCCAGCAGAAAGTCATTTAACTCTTTTAATAAAATATTACTGCTTATATGGTTGAGACAAACCAGCTAGGACTCTATACCTGACCAATCATCTATTTCTGGACAGCAGTAACTTCTTAACTGTCTTTTGAGATATTGCTATTTCATATTCAAGATAAAACTTATATAAGACAAAGAAAAGCACAGAGCAAAAAAGGAGGTCCTTATTTGGCAACTTTATATATAGTAGAGGATGACACAGCTTCACCAGAGCTCCATGTTCTACATGCCACAGGGAGGAATTTCAACATGACAGGAGTTATGGAGAGGTCAGTGTGGAGATTTACACTCCCAGAAAGCACAGAGTGCAGAAGGCAAACCAGGTGAAATTTGCGTCGATGCAAAACAGTTAATCTGTTCCTTGAAAAGGGGACAGTAGGTGCAGGTCCCATTTGGGGAGAGGAGATGATTCCCCCTCCCTCCCTCCCAAAAAAACAATGACAATTAGAACAGAATTGTTCTGATTTCATCCTTTCAAATATTTAAATTACATGATGTCAGCTTGCTTCCTGGCAGTTTCATTGCTCCCACTCTCTGCATGCTGGTCAGCAGTTACTCCCTGGCCTGCCACTGCATTTCCAGCTCTCATCCTAGGCTATGCATGGCTCCAAAAGGGCCTGTTGGTCATGTCTGCTCTACTATCCTGGATAAAGATAGGCAGGACTCCTGTAGCCCTTCCTATGCTTGTGTGGGAGCTCTGTGGGGTCTGACTAGCCTTCTTGGTGTACCCAAGGAGCAGAGAGCAGGCACCCCATGAATAGCAATGGTGGTAACATTGGCCATCTGGCAGTTTGACAGGCAGAAGAGCATGAGTTTAGCCCCCTTGCCTATGCGCTGCTTTGTAAACGGGCATGAATGGCCTCCTCCCAGTCCTCAAGGAGATCTGGAGACAGTCTGAAGATAAATGGCCTAGAAGGAAAGAAAAAGAGAAAGAAAGAAAGAAAGAAAGAAAGAAAGAAAGAAAGAAAGAAAGAAAGAAAGAAAGAAAGAAAGAAAGAAAGAAAGAAAGAAAGAAAGAAAGAAAGAAAGAAAGAAAGGAAGGAAGGAAGGAAGGAAGGAAGGAAGGAAGGAAGGAAGGGGACCTCCCAGCAGAGGAAGAAGGGAAAACTCTAAAGCTAAAGAGAAAAGGCTGTGGGGATTGAGATGAGAAATGTGCAGGGAGAAAGGGATGAGGGAGGAGACTCTAACAAGTTATGGGAACTTTGGGAAGTCTGAAACCACTGCTTTAAAGGCTTTCACCCATGGAGCGAGGTTAATCAACCCAGGGGCTGCGGTTGATTAAAACAAACTGCTCAGTGGGGGTGCAGACATGTTGCTCCCAAGAGACCAAGACATAAGAGTTCATTGGGGTGGTCAGAAAAGTGCAAGCAGCATTTGTAGTGCACAGTCAAGGGGACTGTTGATACCAAAGGGCCTGATATGACCTGAAGATCTTACTGAGACCCTACTGTAAGTAAAACTTTCTTTGTAGCCTCAGTTCCTGCTGCCAGACAAGGGAGTCTGGTCTTAAAAAATGTATTTCAAGGATGCTAAACATTTTTGTGTGTGTCTTTACCACAGACTGATAAAGAAATACTTCCCCTGAAGTGACTCCTGATTTCTAAAGCTTCTGTTGTATAGACAGTAACATTAAAAACAAAATCGTGTTGCCCCCAGGGCCAAACCACAGTCAGTGATGAATAGCTCCTTTGAAAGGTGTTAAGAACAATCCCAGGAATTAGAGATGTGCTAACCTTAGTTTATGATCACTAAAAACAATGAAGGCAATGATTGACCTAAAGTGAGCCCTATGACACGGAAAAATTAACGCATCTCTAGGCAAATGTTACTTATTTAACCTGTCTGAATTCTCAAGGCACTGGCAAACTGCAGCGTGGCTTAGAGAGGTGGAGGGAGTCCAATATAGTTAGACTTCCTAAAGGTCTTCAATAGGCACTTGGCCAGGTGGTCAGAAGTACTGGATAACCACAGGCTGAAGGAAGAAGCACCAACATGGATGTAAATTGTTATGAGGCTAAGGGGAGGAAAAAATCCTCATTCCTTTACATGCCCCAAAAGTCTGGAGGGACCTCAGAGTTTGGTACTTGGCTCTGCCAGACACTCAAACTGTCTTAGAAAAGAGTCATTGCTGTATTGACTTCTGTTTCCATTTCAAGTTTTGGTTCTGGTTGAAGTCCTTGTACAACTGGTCATGTCTGCTCCCTTCCTTCCCAGAATTCATAGCAGCAGGGCCAAAGGAGGTCATGAAGAATAAATGATTTAATCAACTTCATTTGAGTCTTGATTTTGCAAATATTTCTATGTTTTACTTCAATAGAATTATTTATATGCATAAAATCATAAGAAGATAAGAAGTGGGTCAAACTGATGGTCCATCTTGCCCAGGGCTCTGTCTCTGGCAGCAGCAGTAGAGTAGCTATTTCAGGAGAGCACATGAGCACGGCTGCTTTCTGCTGTCTGTTCCCCTTGTATTCACCCAGCATTTACAACTGTTGGATTAGAAATACCTGACAGGACATCCCTGCCTTGTCCCTTGTCTTTAAACATGTGCTTATGGACTTGCTGCCAATGAATATGTCTAATGCTCTTCTGAGCCTGCTGATGTTTGCCTGCACAGCCTCAAGTGGCACCAGGCTCCAGCAGCTTGATCCCCACCGGCTCAAGAAGTGCTTTCTGTTATGGCATACACCACTCCCATGCCAGTTCCAGTGGTGCTCTCTGCTTCTTGTCCTGTAGGATTTGGTCAACAACCCAAGTCAAACATTGTTGTTAATCTTCACAGCTGAGCCCTGGACTGGAAACCTTTCGAAACATAGTGTCTCCTCTTCCCATGTGTCTATACAGTAACACGCAACAGGATGCTCTGGCTTCCATGGAAGATGGTAGTGATACAATGTATTTCTCTTGGGGATTTTTTTTTGGAGAACAATTAGTGTTTTTCTATGCATTCATTTGAAATGGCAAAGCAGTCCACGAGCTTTATGTGCTGTCCTAAGCCCTTGGCCATGGCTGCAACATGTGCTCTATGGCTAAAATTTGAAATCCGGCTTTCTTTACTTGTATTAATATTGCATAGTGCGCATCTGCACTCTGGCTGGCTGTCAGAAATACAGGAGAGAGATCGCTCATGAAATATAGCTTGAGTTAGCACACAATATCTCCTGAAAAAGTTTGTTTTGTCATGAATCAGAGCTGAAGACTGTGGACATCAGGATACCATACTTGAGTCTTCATGATTTACACTATAGAAGCACCAAGGAGCCAGCCAGGGACCAGGAACAAGACTGGTCTACT
Source organism: Burhinus oedicnemus (assembly GCA_008921705.1). Lineage (NCBI taxonomy): Eukaryota > Metazoa > Chordata > Aves > Charadriiformes > Burhinidae > Burhinus > Burhinus oedicnemus. The sequence continues at coordinate 102,409 of VFFE01005011.1, forward strand.
TGGGACTGCCAAGACAGAGAAGACCCACAAAAAGGTAGCTCATCCCAAGAAGGGAGATCCCAAGGTAGATCACATTTTCCAGGCATGACCTGATCCAGATCCAGCTCACAATTCTGAATTCTCTTTCCCTACCTTATTGCAACATTGCTAGACGTCCATGGCTTTCACAGACATCGCTGTTCCAGAATTCCTTTTCTCCAGAATGCAATCCCCCAAGGGAGAGAATAGCCACATTAGAAACAACTTTTCTGTGTGCAAATTTTCTTTACTATTTGCATGGTTTATCTGGTAGTAAATCCACACAATTACTTGAACAAGAACAGCTTTAGCAGGTCAGACCCACTTCCCATAACCATACCATAGTATCTTTAAAAAAAAAAAAAAATAGGCCCATATGAGTATCTGGTTTGGCTCTTTTTCAAGAGAAAACCAAAGTAAATAACCAAGGCAATCAAGCCCAGTAAGTCAACTTCACTCAGCTAGAGTGGAAATCACAGAGAAAAACTCTGGTGATGCTTTAATAGAATACATGGTGACAGACAGAAGTATTTGTGAAGGTAGCTAGACAGCTTAGCATAGAGCAGTGAGAAAAGTCGTCAAGGGTGACAGTCTATTAAAAACTGCTGGACCATGAGCCAGAAAATACTGTGCTGTTATCTGGTGTGTCCTCATTCTTCCATTCAGCATTAATCATCTGAGCTCTAAACCAATGAAACAGATGTAGAAGATGTCCAATGAGGGGCGACATTGGCAGAGGCACCACAGCTGGAGGGAGAACAGCTGTCTGTGCAATGAGAGCCTTCAAAGCCTGGGACGAGTGAATGGTGAGAACATAACCCAAGTATATTTGAAGTTATCCATGAAATAGCAAATGCTACAGAAATTAACAACTGGCTGCTCCCTACTTGCCTAGCAGAACAAGGGCAGCAGGAGATCAGTTCTGTTAGAAAGCAACCTGTTCAATGGGTATAAAAGGATGACACCATTTGTGGAGATTCAGTTGAACAGCACATCTGAAAGTTTGAAGTCTGGTGTGTTACAGGCAGCTAACATTTTGCTAAAGATGTTCAGCTTCTGTCTGGTTGTGAACAGTCTCTGGAGCTATGTGAGCAGGTAGGATGTTTTAGCAGTCCTAAGGAGTGAGGCTAGAAGGTGAGTGCTAATCAGTCACATTTGTTCGTTGTTTTGCCTTTTTCCCCAGAGCATCCAGCCCTGGATGCTGCTCAGGGCAAGCTGTTGGATGACATGACATCTGTTCAGCCAGCATGAACACCACTGAAGCACTGGTCTGCCCTGACGTGGTAAGAGGCAGGCTCCCACACCCGAGGGGCACAGTAGGAAGATGTCTGCTGGATTTCAAGTTGGTTTCTTCAAGTGCAACTTGATCCCACCTTCCTGCCTAATCAATGCCAAGGTGAACATCACCTGGAGATCCCAGGTCATTACATCTCTAGCACTTTCGGGTGGGAACAGACACCCAGCCTGGCTTGTGCTCTCCATGAACATCACAAACAGCCTGGAGCAGCACAGGAGAGACCCTTTGCTCCTGCCACTCCGCCAATCTCATCTCAGGTTGGTGATGTCACTCTGGACCAAGCCAACCTCTCCCCGCCAGTTCAATGCATGTTAATGCTGTCATTAGGATGAGCTTAATATTGCCCCCCCTCCTGTGCAATAAAATGAAATCCCTCTTGTATTTACACAAGAAGCATTGAAAGTTACAGCTGAAGCGACTACCGAAGGGAGAGACCAGAAGGTACAGATTACAAGATGCCTCCTGCCATGCAATTAAGTGAGAAGAGTCAGAGCAAGTATATGTCTGTGATTAGCTGTGATTCCTTTCGGGTTGTTTGGGGGATGAAGCAGCCAAGGAGCAACAGTTGTTTCTGATCTAGCTTGAAAGTCCTAATGAACGTGTGACTCAAAGTAAATCCAAGCACTTTTCTATAAAGAACAAAGATTTCCATCCCCTGTGGCTGACAGCTAAATCCCACTCCTATTGAGACAAATGGCTGACAGGAGGTTTGAAAAGATCCAGAGGATTTCTTTAGCATAAGTGGGACCTTAGTAAGGCTACTTCAGGCCATGAGTCATTGCTACCACATTATTATTATTATACTATTATTATCACTGTTAGGAATCCACAAGCAAGTCATGAGCTGGAAACTCCCAGTCAGGAGTGTGCCTCTTGTTCATGGGGTAAGGCTGATTTTGTTGGCTGTGTTTTCCTTTAGATGTGTGCATTCACTGAGAGGTGCCTGGCTCCATCTGTGAAACACGAATAGATCGTGTCTTCCACCCTGAGTGCTGGTCATGCTATCTACAGGCAGCAAATTACACGGTAATTCGTCTTTGAATTACTCAGTAACTTGAAAGATAATTACCAGGTAACCTGCAACAACCTGCCCTAGCTACTGCATGGACAGTATTTATATGACATTTGCTATGTAATTAAAGAGCAGGTCGCTAGCTGGATGTGCTCCGGGAAGTAAAAGGATACCAGAAGTGTGACTAAGAGGAATGCAGAGTTAATGCTTAGTGTATTTAAGAAAAATATTACATGTGTCATCTTCCTTGACTTCAGGCCAAATCCAAACCATTTCCAGTCTGCCCTCTGAAGCTGCCTAAGTGAAAACCACATTTCTATCAACTGTACCTTTAGGAACTGAAAATTTCTTTAAAAGGCCTGTTGAAGGGAGCCACTGAGGGAATCATCTCAGCGTTACCTACCCCTCATTACTGGGGAGTTACCTGACTCCACCTCCACTCACACAAGCTGAATTTATGGAAAGTGTCACAGCTCCTGTGGAATCATTTCTGCAAGTCCTTCAGCTGGAACCCTTGTTCCATATTTTATAAGCTCTGAAAACCAATTATGACCTCACAATTCACGTCAATTGGCATTTTTGGTTCATCTCCTTCCTGCCTGCTTATTAGAGTCTCCAGTAGAGATACCCGTGTAAGGGTCCACAAACCATTCCCCTCCCCAAACCTCCTTACCTATGCTGATAAATAGTCCTGCACAGATTTGTTGTTGGTGTGCTAAGAAACCAAGGAACACTGGAATGAACTGAATTGTCTCCTGGCTCCCCTGTGCTCTTTGCCAGCCCAGATTCATCTATTGTCTCTCTTTGATATGTCAGTTGGTGGTCTGTATCTGTACAACACGTAGCACATGGAGGTCCTTGCTCATGCTAGAGCTCGTCTGACAATACTAAATAAAGTTTAATAGACAGAAACACATTATCTAAATTTAACATCCTGAACTAGGAAGACTTAAGGATTTTTTTTTATGCAAGGGAAACTATAAAAATGATTTATTACAAATAAAGAGTGGCAGTCCCTTATCTAGATGCTGATTCAGGAAAGCATATACGTGCATGCTTTAGTCATGATGACTTTGACAAATGACTCGGATGGGAACATTTTCCTGAGTCAGACTCCGATCTGGAACCACACAGAGCAGCACACAATTGCTCATGCCTTTTTAGTTCACCTTTTTAGAGGTGAACTTCAGAAGATAATAGTGTTAGTTCAGCTCTCACCAAGCCAACTGATACGGCACCACCTCTTCCATAGACAGGGCCATGCGTCGTGACACCCTGTGTTGGTTCCTTTAGTGATAAAGGAGGAGCTGGAGCTGCAGCAGTCAGTGGGACATTTCTCACAGGGCATGGAGATCCTTATTGAATCAATATGCCAGCAAGGTGCTTCCCAGATGTTGTGAGAAGGCATATGCTCCAAGAAGTTTACAATCGACTTGGCCCACGGCAGGCAAGGAGGAGAGCATCAATTACAGACTTGGGAGACATGAGCATGGTCAGGGACAGCTGGGGTAACATGAGGCAAGCCACCACCTCTGTTTAGCTTCCTTATCTCTAGGAGGGAGAAGGGAGGTGGTGCCTCCCACCAGGACTGAACACAGTGTTTGGTACAATAAGGCTGTGGTCTGAGCTGGGAACTCCAGACTTGGCCATGGCAGAAATAATACATTGTGGGAGCTAGAAAGGGATTGATGAAGGTCAGTGACAGAAGCAAAGTCTCCAGGTTTTCACTCCTTGCTTTATTATGTGCGTTGTGTGCTTGTTTGTGTCTGTTCCTCTTGCTTGGGGGTTTTCTGCTTTATTCAAAAAAATAATATAGAATAAAATCTTTTAAATTCATATATAAAATTCTCAAGACATCTTGCTGTCATTAGTAGTCACCATGCTTTGTTTCCAGTCTCCTAAGCTACTGAGGCTGCAAATGCTGCAGTGCCAAACTTTTCTTCAGTGGCCACATGGCAGTCAAAACTCGATATCTTTACAGCATGATCTTCTAATAACAAATGTAAAGGTTTTTTTCAGTGATACTTGAGTAAGTTTGTAAGCCAAGTATTTCTCTGGGGTCATTGATCCATTTTCTTCTTTTTTTTTTTTTTCAGAATTTTTAATGTGTTTTACATTTTTCTCATTCTCAGTAGGATTTTTTCTCTCTTAGAATCCCATCACTTGGCTAATCAATTCTAATCAATCAACTTCTGCAACAGAAGATCAGGCTAAAAATAAGTACTAATAAAAACAATTAATTACTGAGCAAAAGGTATGAAAAGAAAAAGAAAAAACCCCCAGCATCCTAATTGTTTGATTAACTCAGTTCTTCCTTTAGTTGAAAGGGGAAAAAAATCAAGGTTATGATTTTTGGATGTGACATATCTGATTTGGAAAAAAAAGTGTCCAAAAGTTATTAAAAATTGTTTAAAGCAGCGAGCTTTCTGTCTTTCCTTCCAAAACGTGGCTGCAGATGTGACCAGAGACAATGTAGAACAATCTATTATGATCTGATATTTTCTCGTGTTCTTCAGTTCACTGACTAAAAACTCCCCCAAAATTAGGTGCCTTTGATGAAAATCTAGAATACTTCTTCAGAAGTCAGGCCTGCACTAAGGGACAGGCCCTGGCAATGTGCAGCTCTGGCACATTTTCCTCCTGTTTTCTGCAGCTGAGGTACCTGCTGTCTCACCTGCCACTCAGACACATTTTCACAGAGGGAAAAGATGAGCTGAGCAAGCTCTGGGATTTCTCAGTTGTATGTTACCTCAGTGCAGGGGAGAAATGATTCCCAAAGCAGAGCTGGCCAGAATGAGGAATTTTCCATCGCTTATTTTGAATGAATGATTTTTTTGTTTTGTTGGAAATCTGTCATGGAATTTCTTCATTCAGTGCCCTGAATTGGATATTTTCCGGTTATTGTCTCTTATCTCAATCCCAGAAGTATGAAAAGAAATAAAAATATCTGAAACAGAGGGGGTTTTTATTCGTTACCTTGAAAATGTTTCAGCTAAGCATTTCAGCTAGCTCTGTCCTGAGGCCATGAGGTTTTCCTGGCAATATCCCTTACTTATTTGCCAAAGGCATCCTCTTAAGCTCCAAACTGGTAACGGTGGGTTCACTGTATTTGGGTAAAGGCAAGGCCATGAGGCATCCCCAACCCTTTCACTCTCCCCCTCTCTTTTGCCCTTCACCTTTTCTCTGTTTTCCCAGTGCAGTGGAGCACACGTTTAGTAAATACTTGGGAGGGTTGTTCTGGAGAGTATTTGCTTTTGATTTCTGAAAGTGTCAACATACCACAGTAGCAACTTGATTTGAGGCAGCAAAATGAGAAGAGCCTTCAGGGAGACAAGGACTTTTTTTCTCTGTAGACAGCCTTGGAAGGTGAGAGAGAGCTCAGCAGCCTCCCCTTGTTTCTGCATATGCTTTGTATGGTCCTTTCAGGCTGTGTCCAACTACCCTATGTTCATCCCGCTAAGCAAAGGTTATCCTGGTATAAATGATTGTAACAGTCCGTACCCTGCAGAGTGTGGCCAAGAGACTGATGGTAATAATTTGTTGACATTTGAGAGCTGCAAATCCAAAAATATTTGGGAGTCCCATCAGCTCGGAGCAAGGGCTGATGGTGCTCCCAGACAAGGACCCCACTCTGGTTCTTTCAGATCCCTCTGGAGGAGACACAGAGAGCAAGTAAGAGGCACGGTGATATTTTACAATAAGGGTGCAAATGGCCTGGGCACAGCAGGTAAGAGATCTAAGCTGAGATTTCACGGCCCTTGGCAGAACATGCTTGCAGCATTTCTGTACCATTGTACAGATGACTTCCCCTTGTCCCGTGTCCTGCTGCAGTCCCTGGTGGTCCCTGCCAGCAAGCCTGGGTTGTCAGGCAGCACCTCAGTCCAGCTGGGGACCAGTTTTTCTTAACCTAGAACTAATTTCTGCACAATGGGGGTTTGCTTGAGCCTCTCCTCTATCTTGGCAGCAATTTCCTAATTTTTCCAATTCACTCCATGAACAGGTATATGTGGTACCTACCCGAAATGCCATCGCAGCTTCAATGCAGCACAGGGATGTTGCAGATGCTCAGCTCCATCCAAGCTGATTCCCTGCTCTGACCAGATTTGGGCAGTGACGAGCAGCCGAGGAGTCTCCAGAAGGACATGCTCTGTGAACACACTAGGCACGCAACTTCTACATGGCTCCCAAGCTTTCTGAAAGGTGAGGTGTGTGAGATATTTTGTACTTGACTTTTTTGCTCTCCAGGAAATTTAGAGATGAAAAAATGCTGCTTTGTTGCTGTACCTCCAGTCTGCTCTGGGAGGGCAGAGCAAAGGCAGCTTTGACAGTGCAGAGCTATTTGGCCACCAGTTTTCCTGCCAAAATTAAGGACCAGAAATGATGCTTCAATTCCTTGACACACACACAGGAACACAGACTGAAACCTGCCAAAATACCTAAACAGAAGAAACCGCACATCTTTGGTGACTGCTTGGGAGTTTTCCTGGAGCAAGTGGGAAGGTAGTACTGCTCAGGTTCATAATCTGGAAATGAGATGTTCAGTGAGACACTGCCCAACCTGACAGATGAGTCTTGGGCTTCTCTGGGCCATGGATTTTGACTGCTCTTGTGTTTGCTTTCTGCACAGGTTGGACTGCTGGTCCAGCTGGTACAGCCACCTGCATCCTGAATACTTTTTTGTGTTTTCTTCCACCTTTGGGAAGGTGTTACTTCTTTCCAGGGAGCCAGAACCTCTGCACACATCCTCAGACTGGGAATATTCATATTCACCATGGTCCGAAGTGTTTTTTCAGCTCCAACCAAAGCTGAAAAATGCCTAAGGCAGACATTTCTATCATCTGTGTTTGCAGATACTGGGACACAATTTTCTGCATGTGCACTGAGAGCTGGGGGGCCCTGATTCCTTACCAGGCATACCCAGGCACTGAAAAACAACCCCATCCCTGATGCAGTTTTCCTTGCTTTAGGAAGAAGACACCTTTGCAAGGTGTGTGGCAACTGGCAAAAAGCCCATCAGACACCACAGGGGCCTTTGCAGAGCTGTCCTTGTCACCAAGGAGTGTGAACAGCTACGGGAGATGACTTTTAGAATATTTCCCAAAAAAGAAATATCATCCAAGACATCCTGGCATGGTGCTTACAGTAGGTTTTCTTAATTGCTGGCCAAATCTTCATTCAACTCCTCTTCATTTATGTGCAGTATTTCATCAAGTAGCTTCTACTAAAGTTAATGGTACTTTTGCCTTAATTAAAACCTAAATGAGGACTCCAACTGGTCTTGTTTCAGCTAATCTGTACATAGCACCACGACTTTGTATGATGCTTTACAGTGAAGCTGCAAAATCCCTGCTGGGAGCTAGTGAATCAAATACAGTGAGTGGAGAGAGCTGTAAGGAGGAGGGGACAGGAGGATAAAGGGCTGAAAAACAGAGACTGGGTGAAATTCTTCAAGTTGCTGGGAGTGTCTGCATGTTGTCCACTATGGTCAAGGCAAGGTGAACCCTAAATTGTTCCTGAGAGGTCCACATGTTCGTAACCCAGAGTGTTTTAGGTAAATTTTGTCAGACTCCATCCAATTTTGAGATATTTATGTCCTACTAGAAGTAAGCGTACAGCTAAAGACTATCTATCTGGGTTTCAGGCTTTCAGGTGATATGAGTGGCAGGTTCCTACAGATACAGGCCAGCCCTGGGGAGTGTCCGTTACTTCTTCTTCTCGATGGACTTCCTCGCCACCCCGCTGGGGTGGATATGGGGCCTGGTCCTCAGGGCACTGTGGTCTCTTTGGGATGCACCCATCAACATGAGAACCAGGGCTGGAAAGCCAAAGGCAAAGGAAGCACCTGGCCATGGAGCAAGGCTGCCCTTCAAGTCAGTGAGCAGAAATAGGCTTTGAAAGAGCACAATTCAGCTTATCTTGGGGTCAGCAGGATCTTGGAGATGCCCTATGTGCCCATGCAGCTCTTGTTGGTTAAAAGACAAAATAAAACCTAGGGCAGGAGGAAATACAGATGCTCTGAGTAGTCGTTGCTGCTCCCTTTCACAAAGGGGCACTTGAGGATTTCTGGGTGAAGTCATTTGCTTGGCCTCAGGCAGGAGGGAGCCCAGCCAGGAGCAGAACACTGTTTGTTTGGCCTCAAGATCCCCTCGCACTAGCCAGGGCTTTCACTGCCACAGGAAGAACCAGTGATAACACATCTCAAGCTCAGCAACATGCAGAGCCGCACAGCTCAAATCTTTGATATGTTGCATGTGAAATCCAATATTTACAAGTGTTTCCATCCCAGAAGCTGCATCAGGTTACACAAATGATGCCAACAGCCCCAGGACACCCGACTTCCCTCTGCACGGAGCTGGGCTTCCCACAGGGTCCCAACCTGCTGGTTCAGGCTCTTTCAGGTGGCAAACCTGGAGTAATGAAAGAGAGCAGAAGTTGAGATGCAATTCAGATCTTGACATGCACTTAATCGATTTTGGACAGCACAACGGCTCGTTGGCCCACATTGAATGGCTCCCATGGCATATGCTGGAAACCTCACATCTCCACTGGCACCGTTCAACCCTTGCTGATCTAATCTTGGTAAATGTCCGTGCTTCTGCTGGCTGGTGACCGCCCTCCAGACGAGGAAGCCAGCTTAGCAGTCAGGTCTTTGTCTCTGAAGAGCATCAGTTCCCAGGCAGGTTGGGGCCAGCAGGAGGCCATAAATGGAGGTGGCATTTGGAAAGGTCAGAAGCAGCTTAGCAAACAAAAGCCATTGCTGGGAGAAATCAGGAAGAGAAAGCAAATATCTCTGCAATTGTCCGTTCCTGTGCATAATGGTGGCAATGACATCTGAAAGCTGAGACCAGGGAGGCAGCCAGGGTGAAATTCAGTCATGCTGCTGGGAAATGCCTCATGCTCCTTCTTGGGAGATGTCATCTGCATCAAGAACAGACATCCAAAAACCATTAGATAAGGTTTCTGTTTGTTTCCGTGCACAACTCTGATGTGACACATTGGATGGTGATTAATGCCTTGAGAAATGCTCTCTCAGTGCTATGGGACATCCCCAAAACTGGCCACAGTCCAGATATCACAAAGACTTAATTTCATTGGGGAGTACAATCAGTCTTGCGTCCCTTCTATCTACAGCAGCTGGCTCCCACCATGAGCCTCAACTCACTCAGCCTGTTGTGAGCTCCACTCAACATGAAGGATTTATGCTTTCTGCCTTCCTTGTTGGGCTTTGCTGGGGAGGTCCTTACCCTTTCCGTGCCTCAGTTTCTCCAGGTGGTAACAGGGATGAGCCCTGCAGCTGTGGATTGCTTGTTTTACAGAAATAATCTGAGTTATTCTCTGGGGCTTTGCTTCTTTCTCCCCTTCCTACCACTGAAAATTGAAGTCATTTGGGCTGAATGCAAATAGTTGCTCCATGTGTATGAACAATCCCCAATTCTTGCTGCAGTCCTGTAGGAACAGCATGGATCCTTATTTTCATTTCTCCTTTTGGTGTCAAAGAAAGCAGGAAAGATATAAATATACTGTGAATGTTAACAAAAGAAAAATATTGCCTGTTAAGCTTCTGGTGGAAAAAACCTTGACTTGTCCAAATATAGCAGAATGTTGAATCACCTTAATTTTGGGGGAGATAGCATCTGGGGAAAGACCAAGAGGTGTGTGCAAGGTGTTTGCTCTTTGGACTGCCTCTCCAAGGACACAGAGGTCTGCTGCAGGGTGACATTGGCTCGGGACTTGGCACCTACAGCAGGTGAGATTGCTAGGAGTCTTTGCACAGTGCCAAACAGCTGGGATCCATACCACTGTGCCATACCCCTGTTGTCCGGTAAGCTGGGCATGCATAGGAATGTAGGAATGGGCACGGCTAGCAGAGCTGTGTGCTTAAATTTGACAGCAGAGATGTTCTGATCATCACCTTGCACAGCCTGGTACATGGGTCCTGATGGAGAGGAACTCATTCAGTCTCTGGTTCCTGTTCCTTCCTCTTCTCTGGTCACTCTGAGCACGACCCATCCACCCTCCATCTCTGCCTGCTTCCAAGTCACCCCCAGGTCTGGACAAGCTCTGATGCAAGGACTGGTGCTACGCTTGGCTGTGTTACCTACACTCCTTAGCCGTCAAAAAGTGGTTATCCTGGTGGCCTTTTATTCCGGCCTCAGAAAGCCAAAACCACTGCTCTGAGTGGCTTTTCCCTGTCCTAAAAATGCCTAGGAAGAAACAATGCCTGCAAGAAGACTTAGCAGAGATCTCTGCAAAGAGCAGGTGCCATGGACAGGCACTGACAGTGATGAGCCTTTTGCAAGGACAAATGACAGTTAAAATCTGATCGATGGTTCAGAGCACATTTATGCCTCTGCATGTGAGGGGTATATGTATGTACACGTGTACAACCCGGGGGTTTTCTGTCATCTTTCTCTTCTGTCACAGTATGGTGTTTTAATCCATGTGGTTAAATGAGTTTTGAGATTGCTAAAGGCACGCTTCACCAGTCGAAAGGAAAGTAAGGAAATGGATATGAAATCCTGCCCTGGGGTGAGAATTACATCCCTGCTTTTGTACAATGTATAATTAACCAGTGGAACTCATTTCTGTGATATATTATTGAGGCAAATCACTGTAGTAAGCTTCAAATAATGATTAGACAATAGTGGGGAAAAGAAAGTTTCACAGAGCAGTAATGTCTACAGTCCCTGCTGCCTGGAATAAAACACAGTCCAGCTCCCTTGCAGCAGGGCAGCCGGAAAAAAGAAACTGGGATGTGTCTTTGCCACGAGCGACCATAGCACAGGGGACTTGCCAGCTGTACGGACCAGCAGCTGAGGCTCCTTGCTTCTGCAGATGTCAGGACGGGTGCAAGGAGAAGGAGAGGATGCTCTGGGGAGAGGACGTACCTTAACCAGGGAGCCAAATGAGTGTACAGGAGAGCTGGATCCACAGGCACTCTAGGGCACATGTCCATCCCACCTAATGCTAGGCATCACCAAGGCATGCCCCACAGTTAGCTTGGCAAGTGCTTAGGGTAAGCCTAAAAAAACAAAGCATGCAGTGAGTGCTCCATCCCAGCATCACCCTCATGGAGATATCTCAGCACCCCAGAGCTACTCACATGATACCAGACACTTCGGCTGATGCAAGCAAATTGACCATAATGTGTCATGTGTAGACACAGATGCATGGAGGCACCTTAATTAGGAGCCATCCTCCATGGGAAGATATTTAGGGAGTGGAAAAAGCCCCTCAGTGCCCATCCTCTTGTGCTATAAGAAACAGTTAAGAGCTGCTTTTATCTCACTTTTTCCACAAATGCTCATAGACCATCTCTTTTCCAAGCTGAGCTATCCTGGCTGTTTCACATTTAGTTTGCTGAACATTTCAATTTACCAGGAGCTAGCTCTATGGCTGATAGCAGTAATCAGGCCCTGTTCTACATCTTCACCTAAAGACTAGTCCTCCCCTGGGCCAGCACACGTTTGTGTCATATTCTGAACTGGATTGGGATTGGGACACAAATATTTTTTTTGACCAAAACTGAGTTGATGCTTTCAGTGAATGCCTGAAGCAACAATTTTCCAAAGAAACAATCACCCTCTATTTTGGGGGGTAACAGCTAGAGTTCCTCAATTTGTACTTATCACTAGGGGTCTTTTTTCCTCCCATAAACGTTACTTTGCCTTTGCTGATATTGCATTTCACTGGTCAATCATGAAATCCTTTGTACTTCTCAAACATCTGTATTCATGTTACCTCAGCGCAGATTTATGCAGGGTCCTACCAGTAGTGTCCTGCCATGAATACATGCCCTTTATTTGTAGGTTAATTTCTTGCTCTTTAACCTGTTACTGATCCTCGAGCACACCTTGCTTCTCACCTCATGACAGGTTAATTTTTGTAAGAGCCTTCCATAAGAAACCTTTCCAAAAGATTATTTTAGGAATCCAGATGTGTTATCTTGACTAGACCACCAGTCCAAAGACTCGTGATTACATCAGAGAGCTCTAGTATATCTGGGAGGCACAACTTCACATGGTGAAAGCTGTGCGGTTTCCTCCCCAGTGCATAATATTGATCTGACTATGCCTGTATCTTTTCAGTTTCCATTGACTTCTTGATTAAAAAATCAAGCATATTGGTCTGTAGTTTCCCAGATAAGCTTTGTAACCTTTTTAAAAGATGATGTTGCATCTTCTCATTCTTTTGCTAGTGAAGTTAATTTTAGTGTTGAATTGCACATTTCAGGGGTTGTTCAGCGATTTCATATTCGAGGTCCTTCAAAACTTTTAGGTTAGTATCATGCAGTTCTGTTAAATTGTTTTTGATCATTTAATCCATTCCATTCACAAAGTAGGTTAAAACAGTTCTTTACATTCAACACTACTAAAGGAATGCCAGGTTGCAATCACAATCCTTAAACTTCAACAAAGTAAATAAACAACAATGCAAATAATTCATGTATTTTTTGTTATAGGAAAGTCTCTTCCCTGAGTGGCCCTTTTCTACTTCAGTCTACATAAACCAACCCATTGGCAGACTCCCTGCTTCTGATGTGTTGGAAAATGTTTTTATTAGTGTGTTTTATGTCTTTAGCAAGTTGTTTTTCAAGATATCTTTTGGCTTCTTTTACTGGTTTTACATTTAAGTTACCAAATTTGTAATCTTTCATCTTTTCATCATAAAGCCATGAATTCCACTATTGAAAGATTTTTTCTTTCTAATAGCCTCCTTTACTCTGTTCTTCAACTAAGCAGACTTTTTGTTCGTGTGTGTGGTTTTTCAGCATTCTTTCAAATAGTGATATTTATTTACTTTGAACAGATTTGTGATGTCTTTAAGCAGTGTTGCTTGTCTGGAAATATTTTACTGTTTTAGCTGTTCTTTTTGCTTCCCTCTGAACTGGCATCCTCTTCTTTTTGTATCGCCATTTTTAAAAGTTAAATGATATAGTATTTCTTATCCCTGCTCCTCTTGTAATAGTTGAAATCAAGCAGCATAAAAAGTTGAGATCAGATGGTAAAAACTCCTCTGTGAGTCACATGTTAGTGTAAAACTGCTCAGATCTGTAAAGTTTACCCTTCTGGTTCAGACCTGTGGACTAAAATGATGTAAATCAGATGAATGGATTTAAGGTAGCCCCTGTGGCTTCTGCAGCAGTGTAGCTAAATGTTTAGGATTGCAGGCTTATTTCAGATGATGTGAACCTGTACACAGACCAGGACTTGAAGAGTAAATGTGGTAAGTGTTAGTGCTTTTTAAGAAGGCTATTCAACATCTACCATGATGGGGCTGGAATAGCCATGCAGATTTTTGCTCCATGGTGAAAAGGTAAGCTACGCCCCGTGAATTTGTCTGTGTGTGAGTGTGTGTGTGTCTGTGCACAATCACTGAAAGCTTATTTACACTCAGCAAACAGCTGGCTAATTGATGGTTAGGCGTATCTGCCTCTGCCCCAGTTGGCAGGCTCATGGTGTGTTCTTTGCATTCCTTTTTAAAATCATAAATCACGTTTCCAAATTAAATCTCTCTTAAGGAAACAATTGAGAATCAAGGCTGTTGTGCCAGAAATCACACAGTCCTTGGAACTGACGCACATGCACATGCAAGAAGTACTGTCCGCACTTCAGCTATGGTTGTCCTTGTTCTTGAGCATCACCTTCTGGAGAGGATTCAATGCCCTCATTGCACAGAGGCCAAAGGCCCCCACGGCAGGGAGTGAAGCAAAGCATGTTACAAACATTAGCAGGGCCAGAAGGAGGGTTGAGAGGAGTTGGCAGAACAGGGATCTAGCACAGCAGCTACAGAAGCTCATCAGATTATGGTGCTGCTGCTGCTAGGGAGAAGGAAGCCAACAGGAAACAGAGGGGAAAGGCCAAAAAATACAACTGTGCTGACTGAGAGGAAACTGAGAAGGAAAAATCCAGGTCTGCAAGGAACGTGCCCAGTGGCCTCCATGACTTCAGAACTGCAGTGCAGAAATCACTGACTTGGCTAAACACTTTATCCCTGGTGAGTTCAAACAACAAATGGCTTCTTTGTAAGTAGGGCAGATCTGAGCATAAGCAAAGAGCAGTTGTGGTGCATTCATTTTTCAGAAAATAGAAAGATCACTGGTGTGTATGCTTCCATTTTTATTCAGCATTTTTGACCCGAGACATAGGAAGACACAAAATGTCATGGAGAAAATGAAAGAATGGGTTAACCTGTGCTGTTTCTTCATTTAACTCCACAGTCCTACATCAATTTATACCCCCTACTGAGCTTTGCTTTGGGCTGGCTTTCTCCTGGTCTGGGTCATCATCTGTGCCAGCGTAAAGTGATGGAAGTTGGCTCTCCTAGCTGAAGTATTATACTCTTTTCTTCAACTCCTATCTGGGATTTTCACTGCTGGAGGATGGTGACACATTTCCTTGAAACCTCTTTCCTTCCTCCACCGAGAAAAACCCTGTGCTCTCAAGGCTGTGCTACTCTCGAGGTGGCACACATCCTTGTCTGGGCTCCCCCCCTGGCATGTGTTAGGGCAGCATGAGAACTGGAGAGGGAATGGTAATGCCACATGCTGCTGGTGCCCACCAGCGTGAGATCCAACAATGCCCTTCTGCACTGCCTGCTGGTATATCAACATGTCCTAGATCACAACCGTTGCTTGATGAACAATTGCAGTGACAGAAAAGGGCTGAATACCCAATGATAACTAACCTCATCCTTGTCCGAAGTCACATCAGACTTCCCCAGGTTGCTCTGGTCTTTGCAGAGAGCTCCAGCCATGGGACAGTGCTAGTGTCTACCAGTGTTCCTGCTGGTAGGAACAGGTGGTGTTTTCATACAGGTGGTGGACCAGAATGGGTGAACAACCTCTGGGTGCTGGTGGTGACACTTCACAGTGACCTATCTGCAAAACCCAACCTCTTGAGCATGGGGAGCACCTCATGAGGTGTCTAAGACCTGCAACGGAGGACCCCAAGGGAAGACAGTTGACTTACAGCTAGAACAGAAACGTACATTTGAACTCCCATCTCCTGTATTGGTTGACATGTTCTTTGGAAAATGACATGGTCTCTTTGAATTTCATTTTCCTTGTCTGTGGAGAAGGCAATATTCACCACCTGCTTCACATGACTGTTAGTCATGGTTAAATGTCTCATCATCCAGGTTGTGTTATCTATAAGATCTCATTTTCTGGCCTGGTTGCGTGATTGGAGGCAGTTCACTATGGGGTCGGGTGGGGAGTAACACTACAGTTATTAACTGAGGGGTTAATAGGGCTGAGGCTGCCAGCTGCTCCACAATCACATCTCCCAGCAATACAGATGGATACCCTAGGAGAGCCTGCGCACGTGGTTTTGCTTGTGCAGGCATCTTTGCCTTGCTACCAAGTAAAATAAAATATGAGCCAGCTCAACAACATCTTCAAAAAGTCCTGGTTGCTGAGTGTGTTTTACTGTCAGAACATTAAACTTAATATCTTGTTTGCAGCTGGGAATGGAACCCCCCCACTGCCTTGTGGGCAAAGCCCTGGCTGGTGAATCACAGCAATGAGAACTGCTGATGCCTTGTCCCTGCTGCTTCCAGGCCCAGCATTTATTGTCTCTGCATCCACCCACCTCCTCCACCCTGGGCTCCTCTCTGCTGCCTTTCTGTGCTGGGAGCTGGGGCAGGGTTGGCTGAGTGAGATCTTCCACTGGAGAGGAGAAAAGCCAAAGATAGGGTCCTACTTCCCAGACTGTCCTACAGGAGGGGAACTCTATTCTGGGAAAAAGACTGAGAAATCCTTGAGGTGTGATCTCCTCATGCTGAACAAAGGCAGCTGGGGATGCAGGAGCAGGGACCGGAGACACTCGAGTCCTCTCCTTGTGCTACAGCTGCCACAGGTGTCTAGCGCTCAATCCTCAGTTCAGAGCAGAGAAATGGACTTAGAATGAGCAGGCTCGAGGAGCTCCGTCTAGGCAGCTTACCAGAGAGGATGGTGTGACTTGTTCACTGTCTGTGGACCTATGTATTTGCTCATTAAATGCTCTACAATCCATCAAGCATGACAGAAATGAGACCCAGAGCAAGGGGAGCTGGGAACAGGACCAGCCGGGAGCAGGCACGAGGCACATCTTTTTATAGAGAGAGGAACTTCATGTCTTTAACTAACAATTTGGTTTTTGGACCTAGAATTTTGGAAAAATGCTTTGATTTAAGCTCAGCCATTGGCCAGGGAGCAGGAAGGACCTCAGGGCAGCTGGAGAACCCAGGAGGTCAAAAATGATGCTCAAAATCTTCAACCTGACCTCATCTTGGAGGAGAAAATCACGCCCAGAGCAATATCTGCTGGTCCTGTGGCACTGGTGATGTGCTGGGAGCAGGCCACCCAGAGCCATCGTATGAGGACACAAATGTGCAGGGGTTTTTTTCCAGCTTAGGTATAGCCATGCTATGACTCTAGATCCTCAGGAAAGCTTCTGTCACTTATCCTGGGGTACACTGAATTGCTAATGGTTTGGGAACTGCTGGATAACTTTCAGCTGTGTGAAAGAGGGAGACAGCAGAGACCACTGAAGCCAACATCAGCAGAGCCTGCTGAGACCCAACTACCTGCCCAACCTACCCTCTCCCTCGTGGTTTCTGAGTTGA
The DNA here is from genome assembly GCA_008921705.1 of Burhinus oedicnemus. NCBI lineage: Eukaryota > Metazoa > Chordata > Aves > Charadriiformes > Burhinidae > Burhinus > Burhinus oedicnemus. The sequence continues at coordinate 119,343 of VFFE01005011.1, forward strand.
CACCTCATGATCTTCAGCAGCATGCTCAGCACCCCCAGTGAAAGCATTTTCACATGTGTGAGGACAGCACAGTCCAATTTTCCAGCACTAGCAGCTAGACGCCTGTTTAATGACAGGCACGTGTCGGGGTAGTGGCTCCCAGCCCGCAGGAGCTCTGGCTCACGAGGACTGCCCTGCTGCTGGACTCCTTGCACTGAGAGTTACGATTTGTCTCTTCTAATGCCAAGATACTTCAGCCCACGGCTTGCTCTCAGCCATCTTGGTGTTAGTCCATCAATCAGAGCACTTTAAGGTAGGAAGGCATTAAAATCATGTTCTTTCCTGCAACTCAGCTAACTGTAGGGCCGGGAGGCAGGAGAGTAGGTCTTAGGGGCAGGTCCCAGCTGGCCAGGGTTCAGGACCTTTCTCCACAACGAGTGTGGGACCTTGGGCAAGCTCTGTGCATGTCTTGCTTCTCCATCTGTGAAAGGGTCACAGTAATTTCCTGCCATTGGATTTCAGCAGTGGCTGGCTGGTAGGGGGAACAAAATCTGGTGGCTTTGGATCAAAACTTCTCCCAGATCTTGTGCACATCCTCCACAGTTCCCAAAGCACTGTCCGTGAGCAGGGACCTCCACAGCCCCTCAAGTTCTTCCTCCTCCTCTGCAAGGCATGAAATAGAAATGACTTTGTTTACTTGCCACGTTTAAGTCTCATTCCCCCCTTTAGCTTCCTGCTTGTTCAGACTGTTCCCTCTTTATCTTCCCAGACAATCTCCATTGCCTTTGTTTGGCTTCCAGAAAATCCCTGTTCTAACTGGGCAGGAGGAAAAGCAAATTCAATGGCTTCCTCTCACCAAGGAGGAGTTTTGAGAAGGCAAAGCCCAGAGCAATGCAGCATGTTTTGCTCATGCCACAAGCCACGTGAGCGGGTAGCGTTCAAACCAACCTGTACTATCATACAGATTGCTCTCTTGGGTGGGACGGGGAAGAGAAATCAGATCCATTAAAAACTGCCTTGCCAGCACATAAAAAAAACGTGTGCATGTATTTTTTAGAAGAAGGACAATTTCTTTGTCAGTTCTTCTGAGTGACTCTGAGAAGCCCAGAAACAGATGCACAAACCACAACAAAAGCTTCCCATCTGAAGAGCCTCACCTGCTACCCACCACACCAGACATTGCACTAAACACTGCACCAGGGACTCATTACCTCTGTAGTGGACATTCACGAGTGTCTGGGATCTCTCCTGAGTGCTGGCACACTATTAATTTAATGGAGTGATTAATTTATTAGAGCTATTAGGCCATTCTGCCCCAGGGCAATGAATTCTCTTCCAAACTGTTCCTGGGCATGGTTGGGAGTTAGCCCAGACCAGGCACCACTCCCAAGAGCAGCCTGGATGCAGCTACCCAGGATGGGGCTGGGAGAGGTACCTGTATGGCCTCTCTGTATGACACTCCCAGGCATGAGTCCTTTTCAGTTACTACATGGTCTCAATCTCCATGTTTGTTCCTTGCCTGCACCTTATTTCTCCTTTAAACCATGGACTCTCCTTGTCTCTGACTCCTGCAGCCAGTGCTGTTTTCCTCTTTGTGTAAACTGTCCAGAGGGAGACTGTCCTTCTCCTTCAGCCACCCTGGTTGGACCATGTTGTCCCCCCGGTATCACCAATGCATCATCCCATGATCACTGAAAGGAGCTGAGTCAATGGTGGGAGTAGATGCTGGGACTGCTTTGTGGGAAGAGAAGGGGACAGGATCTATGAGGACTGTCTTGCTGGAGTGTTGGTAGGTGGCTGAGGGGCAGGAAGATATGCAGGGGTGTTTTGACATTGTAATTATTTTTCTATTTTCCTCCTAATTGCTGCCACGTGCCCAGTGCTTTTGTGAGGCATTCATTAACACTGTGTTTGAATCCAAACAAGCAATCATGTTCGTTTGCCCCTCCCTGGACCCCTACATCTTCTTCTGCATGAAAATTTGACAGGCAGGAAGAGTGCAAGTCCTCTGCTCTTGGGGGAAGCTGCGACATCTGAAGGCACAGCTTTGGCTTGCCTGTTAGCCCAAAGGAAGGAAATAATGATAGAATTTAACAGAGTAAAATGTGTCGAGGGATGTGAAGTGAGATACTTTGCAATACAGAAGCAAATCGGGGCAAAATTACCATCTTAATTGTATTAATGTTGCCAATTAGAGACAGAGCCCATGTTGCTCAGCAGGAGCGTTCTGGGATAGAAGGGAAGACAAATTATCTACAAACTCCTTATTTTGTCTTTGTGAATTACCACCCCAAGGTACTTAATTGAATCTCTAGTCCTGATCAGTGAACATTGTTCAGGGAGTAAATTAAGGAAAGGCCCCACAGGCCCGCTCTGTTTTGTCCCAATTAACAGAAACACTAGATTTTTAAATTTTTTTTTTTAAATCATTACATGGCTAAAAGTTAAATTCAAAAAGAGAAGTTGGGTGTAAATCATTTAATTTCTGCCCAGAGCAGAGCTGGACGAGTGTTTTGAATGCATTCATGGCAGCCTGCAGGTTGTGCCACCCCTCTGAGCACCACTAAAATGGGAAAAAGTTGCTGGGAGCACCCTTCAGAGCAAAGATTCCCTTGATACCTGTCCTGACCACCCTCCCATGGGTGGCACCCTGCTGTCTCCCCATATGGAATGGAAATTATAGGGAGAAAGTATCGTCACTTGTGTAGGACAGCATGGTGCAGGATGAGACACCCCAGACCAAGGGTGTTACTGACACCGAATTTATCATGAGTGGAAATGCTCCCTTTGGCTGAGCTGTGGAGTTTGTTGCTGGTGGTGTATAGAGTATTTTATGCAGTAAAAACACAGAGAGGATGGAACGGTCCATCGCTCTGAGCCAGTATCAGGGACAAGCACCAGCCTGAGCCAGTTTGTGGATGTGCAGTCAATATACTTCTGGGTCTCCTCACGTGTTCATTTTAGGCAGCGCTTAGTTTAGAGTGACGTATTTAGAGAAAATTCCCAAAAGGAAAATCTATGTCAATCAGTCATTTTGATTTTATCACATAGATTATACCTTTTGTATTTCAAGGTTTATTACATTTTAAAGTCTTTGAGTCTGTTCTCTTATTTAGTAAAGAAAGGAAGCAGCCACAGGTGAGTTTTCCTGCATGGTACTGGATTGGACCTTCAGTCACTGAAACACCTTAACTTTATTGAGCTTTTTTTCTGCTGGAGCAAAATGTAAAGTTTCGACTAATCGGAGCCATACAACTCAGGGTTAGCCTATTCTTGTATTGCTTAAGAACCACAATGTTTGGAGTGAAAAAAAAAATAAAATCAAAAAACCAGATATAATAGGTTTACAGAACCTAATTCCCTGTATTTTACTTTGAAAAGATGAGTTGGTTCTGATCCTGAGGCTTTGAGCAACCAGGTCTAGTGGGAGGTGTCCCTGCCAATGGCAGGGGGGGTAGAACTAGATGATGTTTAAGGTCCCTTCTAGCCCAAACCATTCTATGATTCTATGACCCTAGTTACACATCCTTGACAAGTGAAGAGCGGGGATTTGAGATGAAAAAGAACTGACAGTTCTGATGCGGGCTTCTTTTTATTATGGGGATTTCCTCCTTTTACCTACAGGTAAGATGGGTCCAGAATCCGCCTACGAAAGAACTGCACATCTGCTAGAGCTGCTGTCGTCAGAAGAAATCCTGGCCCCTGCTTGGCTGGGAGAGGCTGCTCCTCTGGAGAGAGAGAAGTGCTTTACAGCTGTGCAAGGATCATTTCCACTCCTGTTTTTGTGTTCCCTTCCGTGTCCTCGTGTGCCCTGTGCATTGTGAGTGTCAGTTTTAGGAGCAAGGATCATTCCTGTGAGTACAGTATCCAGCACGTCATGGCCTTAGCCAGATCCTGAAGGTTCATTTATAGTAATAATAATGAAGTGTTCAACAGCTTCTTATTGAATGCCAAGGAATAAGTGACCTACAGAACTCTGAAGGGGATTCCTAGAAAGGAAGGAGATGATCCGCTACAGCTGAGCTCTTTTAGCCTGGCTGCAGGCACATCTGTGAACTCTGCTGAGGGAAAGGAGGCTGTGTAAACAGGCAAGAGGGGGAGTCATTCAAGTCAAAATAAATGCTGTGAAATTCTTTCCATTGTATCTCACTGAATACAGAAGCTTGGATGATGAAGCCATGAATTCCAGACCAGGGGCACCTGGAACAGGGCCTTTGAGGAAGGGGAAAAAATATTGTAAAACATAATGATCAAACAGTAGGGGAGAGCAAGGACCATGAAAACATCAAAAGTCATGGCAATTGTTTTGGATGAGAATGTTTTTAAGAGTCCCTGTTTATGTTGGACAGGAGAGTTTGCTTTGAACAATGGATGAACTTTTGCAAAGCAGGCAAAATCCACTCTACTCACTACTAGGAGTTTCTTTTTCTTTTCTTAAAAAAATATATGCATGTATTTATAAAAACAGTGAAAATGAAAAGGTGTCTTATTGTTTTGTTGTCTGCTCCAGGTCTTCCTCTCACATTGGTCATGTTGGACTGTTAGGGATAGAACTGGACATCTTGTCCAGGGGTAATTTGCTCTGGAAATTCCTGTGTGTTTGATGTGCGAATTAATTGGGCTCACGTACCTCCAGGTTCAGACACAGACACAAACAAAAGTAACTGGGGTCCAGACACCAGAGCTTTCTGCCTGTGCCACCGAGCTTACCTAAGGCACACTGTGGGTACCCCATCCATCTGACCCTGAACTACTAAACTTTATGGGAGTTTGAGCCCTGTTTTTATGCTTACTTTTAATATTATTAAGGTATCCGGGATACTTCAGAGTTGTATTTGTGTCCTACGTTGTGATTATAAGATATCGGCACATAGAAATTCAGCCTTGTGGATCAGGAATGCGGATACTGCAGGCTAAAACAAGCTAGAAGAGGCAAGCATTGTTACGGCTCTTGCTCTGGACAGGCTGCCGGCCAGTTCTCCGTGGATCTGACAAAGGCATCTGCAGTCCCTACTCCGTAAGGGTGGGCTTTCACAACATGGACTGGGGAATCCTCTCACCCCGAGGCTGCATTTTTACCTTTTTGTGTGCATTTGGCTTTGCAAACTGGTCTCGTCCATCCTGCTTCACAGAGAATGGCCATTGCCACTGGGCTGTTGAAGCTCAGGTGTCCAAGTCCTATACAGAAATGCATAGAGGGCCACTGACTCAACACAACAGAAGAGGCGATGTTGTTTCTCCCTCTTCCAGACGTATTCATACAGCACTGAGCAGCATGTTCTACATCTGCCTGTAGCAGATCCATGACTTGAATCTAGATGGTCAGGGTGGCATCTCTATCACAGCCAAACTTCTGGCAACAGCAGTTGCCAGGACAGGCTCTGAGGAGCCCCATTGGGCACAGATGCAACACTGGGAAGCTGGTTTCAACAGGACAACCTCTGAGCTTCTGATTTTAGTTTTGCTGGTGGTGTGTCTCAGGTGCCAGGAGCTGGAGAGTGACCAGAATTCTGAAAGCAAGCAAGACCAGTCTGCTGGTGTCACAAAAGTGCCAGGACTGGCCCAGCAGCAGGATTCCTGCAGACAGGGAAGGCTGGGTAGGTTTCTGTGAATACAGAGTTTCGCTGACTTCCACGGGAGCTGCCCCCAAGTGCTTCCCTGCTTAGCAGGGCTCTCATGGTACACACTCAAGCTCCTTGGTCCTCAGCAAGACCACATGTGACATTTTTTGCTTTCCCCTATGTAAGAGAGAAGCCACGAGAGGCTCCATCAGCTAGGAAGCATTCTCTTAAGTGCTGATATATGGGGAACATTTGTAGCAGCAGCCAGCAAAGGCAATCATGCAATCTCCAGAACGGACCACGCAGAAATTTGTCACTATTCTCTTGCACACATCAAACAGAAACGCAGCAACACCGGGATGTGCTGCAGCATATACAGTCCCTGAATTGTAGCTGGCTGTGACACCCTTCATGGAAAAACACCCTCCCCTTCACTTCTGTCAGGACCTCCCTACCTCCCTGCCCCAGCGCAAACGCTGTGGATGACTGTGGCAGCTTGGTGGCCCTGCAGGCCATGGCCTGTTTAAGAAGGCTTTCTCTCGTGGCCCCTGGACAATGGCTAGCTGTTACTGGAGTGCCCCATACATTCCAGGATGCATTGGGCCTCACAAGTTAAATATTTATTCTTTCCTGAATCCGAATACTTCCCGAGCTCCTCGTTTTGTTGTTTTCATACATTCGGCTTTGTTTCGCTTGATTAGAGCGGTGGGGTTTGTAGATAGGGACTCTATTCTTGGCAGAAAGTGGAGTATTATTAACATTCCTTATCGCGGGAGTGTATATTATTGTGTGACATTGCACAGAGTAACCTTAAAATAAAAGCCCTCCTCTGCCATTCTGGGCATTGTTTTGACTGCCAGCTGCCTCCACAGCGCTCTGGGCACCGACACCACTCCTGGGGTTATCGGCTGCGATTTCCACTCCTTTCCTAAATCTGTGCCATTCACTCACAAAAGGACACATCGTTCAGCATATCTCTGGTGGCAAAGCAGCACGCTGTGATTCGGAGCCTGGTTCTCAGTGAACCAGGGGTTAAAGCCAGTTTGGCTTCTTCCAGCGGCAGGCTTGCTCAGGGAAAGGGGTATAAATCTAGGGCTTTGGAGAGAGATGAGGAGTTTGCATATCACTTCAGAGAGTGCATCATCCAGAGTATCTCCTAATCCCTGTGTCACCTTTCTGACATTCGTTAGCATTTTCCCTGACCAGGGGCTTTGGCAAGGAGAGGGCATGATGCTTGCAGGCTTCTCTCTGGAAAATCTGCAGTTGTCTCTGCAGGATCCTCCATCTAGCTTAGCAAAAATATGCATGCAGGAAGGATGGAGCAGGACGTTCAGTTTTCAGTTTTCCCCCTTGAGTTTTGGTACAATCCATAAATTATAAGCTTCACATTACAAATAAGAGTCTATCACAAAGTAACTATGATGTAGTCCTCTCATCTACCCTGGCAGAAAATTTTCTCCAAGTAAAAAAACAGCAGCACAGGCAACAAACAGCTCATGCACATCTATCCCATGCCTAATTAAGGCTATTTAAATGCTAACATTATTAAACGAGAGTAATTTCTCTTTCTGTCTCTTTTTTTAAAAAAAAAAAACAACAGAAAATTAAATGTCTTAATAGAGGAACTGTGAGTGCGAATGCGCCAGCAGCAGCATTTGCTCAGTCGTGTTAGAAGCATGCAGGATTTTCTCTTACTGTTTTTCTGGGTCAATATGCAGCTTGGTAGATTGCTATTTATATTACAAATTGGGTGTCCCAAAATATGCAGAAAGTTCAACCCCGTTGAGTCAGTGCTGTTGGAGTTGTCTTGCTGTTTGTCCAGCCTTAATGCTGGCTTTGTATTCAATAAATGCGCAACTTAACTGGGAACATTTCTACTCCAATTCTGTCTTAGCTCATATTGACAAGCTAATTACAATACATGGTAGCAAAATATCTCAATCACACTGTCACCGGTCTCATCAGCCTCAGTTTTGCCTGGAATTGAGAAACTGGAAAGTTGCCTCTTTTGGATGGTGGAGGAATGGAGCCAAGAGCAGTCTGCAGCAGAGAACACTGAAGGAAGCCGATCTTCATCCTCAGATCCATCCTTTTTCATTGCGCTGCTGTTTGTTAGTAAGAAGCAAGGTACCCTGTGTTGCAGGCCTTCTCCAGACCTCAAAGCCAGCCCAAGGGAAGATTTTTTTCTTCGGCTATTTTCAGATATGCTGGTCATAAATGAATAAACATTGAACTGGGCAGGATGTTTCCTACAGCATGTCTCATTGGAGAAGTTGCGACCTAATAGTCAAAGTGTTTCAGATTTTCATAGACTTTTAGCTGACTGATCAATATGTACATTTCTCTGAACAGGATTACAAGAGTTTCCAATAGCTCCAGCTATCCTTTACTAGATTGTCATGAATTTACGTGCTGTAAAGCAACCAAAGAGCAGAGAAATTGCACTGTTATGTGCAGATCACTTCCACAAAGTGTGATAGATAGGGACATGTAAAGGGACATGTCACAGTTTGTGTGCTGGCAGCGTGGTTGAAATGGCCTTGAGAGAGTGTGAAGATTGTTGTATACAAGCCTAAAATCCTGAAACCCACTTCCTTGGTGCAGCAGCTGGTGCAACTTGCTGCCAGATCTACTGAAGGAGAAGGCAGGCTCTGGGGAAGTAGCAAAAGGCTTCAAGGTAGCACTACAGAGAGCTCTCTGGAGCCTCTGTGATGGGTAGGTTGCTCCCAAAGAGCTACTGCATGCCCCAGGACAGCAAAGGTCCTGGTGAACCATCCCAGTGTGACCAACAGCAGATATTAGGAGCAATAGCATCAAAACACCCGCTCTTCTCAGCACTGTCCCTGCAAGGCTCCGGAACCCTGTCTCCAAATAGAGAAGTCCGTGCTGGCCAACCTGACTGCCAGGCTGAAACACAAGGTAGACAACGACACCTGAAGGCAGCAGGCTCCAGCGCCTTGTAATCTTGGCAACGTTTTCACTTAGTCATCAGAGTGTGTTTACAAGTCTCTCCCACTATTCTCTTCCTGCCAGCAGCTGACAAGCACATCTAGTTAAGCTTAACAGAAGTACGTTTAATAATTAGCAGAGCTCAGGAAGACCTTGTTTGCAGCTCTGTTGCATGTGGAAGTGTTAATAAGAGCACATGAGGAATGAGAAATGTTCAGCACTTGCAGCAGCTGGAGGATGCTTCCACCCTCATTCCGCGAGCAGCATCTCTCAGTGGCTCCAGGCTGATGTCATCAGTGCCTGGAGGCTCCTCTTGGTCTCCGCTTCACCATCTGCCTTTCCACTCCTGGGAGTGAGGAACACTGAGTACGGCAAAACGGGCTCCAGTGTGTGGAGGGGACAGCTCACCTCAGCCAGGGAGCCTTCTGCTCTTGCTCATGCTGGCTCAACCTCGCCTGCTCTGTGCAGGCAGGAACATGCAGCCTCCAACCATGTCGTAACATGGGTTGCCCACTGCCCTGCTCTTGTTGAAACTTTCCTAGCAGGCGCCATCTCCTCTTTTGCACAGGCGGGTGTGACAATTTAGGCAGGGCTGCCCTGAGCCTGTCCTCCCCACCTCTGCCTTGCTCCCTACCTCATGGTGCTCTGGCAGGGGGGTTAGACTAGATGATCTCCAGAGGTCCCTTCCAACCCCTGTGATTCTGTGACTCTGTGTTTGCTGCTGGCCATCTGCGCTCTGGCCTTCCTCTCTCCCCCTGCTCTCCCGCTCCTCAATCTCACTCACTCAGCCTTCTGGAAATCTCCCTCACCAGGGCATTTTCATGAGCTCCACAGCTCTGGTTTGCAGTTCTCAGTGCTGTTATCTAGTCCATCAAGCTATTTCCTTGCTCATTTTCATCTCAGCTTCATCTATTCTCTATTTCAGTCCGTCCATAACCTTCCTTATTTCTAGACCGTTCCAGACTGGCTCCTTTTGTTTATGTACATTTGCTGCCAACCTTCAGTCTCCTTCACACTTCCCTCTGCTTTGCTTTTATGGCCTTTTATGATGTTTATGTTACATCAAGGCCCTTTCCCTTTTTATTCCCTTCCTGCCCCTGGATAATTATTGTTCCATCCATGGCTTTTACTGCCTGCCTTTATCATGAATGTTTCTGTGGGTGACAGGAGTGTCTGGAGCACATAACCTCTGTCTGTAAGCTGATAGGCAGCTCAGCTATGGGTCAGGACTAAATATGCTTTGCTGATGGACTCTGCCCATTACCTGCTGGACCTTCCCTGTGCAGACCCTGAAACCTCATACTTGAAGCTGCTCTATCCTTCCTGACTTGGCCTCCTCTGAAAGCCAATGGCTACCACCTTCAGGTGCCTTAGTGTCTGTCACAGTCATGGTCTGGGAGAGGTGACTACATCCCCTGCCGTTCCTGCAGTCTCACATTCAGGCGGAAAGGAGAGTGCCGGTCGTTTGCATCTAGCAGTGGCATGAGGTTCATCTCTGCTGCCTGTGCACGGTGTGAGTGACTGGCCATCTCTATGGGAATATGCTGATTTCTCATGGCCCCTATGAGACAGCCTGTCTGTAGACCTCAGACAACATTGACCCACATCTGGAGGTCTCTGATTCAGTCCATGGGTGATTTAAATATCTGCTCCTGTCCACCCATCCTGTAAATGGGGTAGTGGCTGATCCATGGGCCCGCAGAGATGGGGAGCAGAGGGGAGGGCTGCTTTCTTTAACACCTACTGTCTCAACCAGCCCCTCAGCTCCCTCACCCAAATCAGGAATGAGGAGATACCATCACCACCACCAATTAATTGATGTGGTTCTAACCTCAAAGTCTTGCTCATTTCCAGAAGAATTTAGCCTGAGGAAACAGTCTGTCTAGCTAATACAGGAGCTTTGAGTTTGTCCCTCCAGGAAGATTGGCCGAGCAATGGACTTGTCAAAGTGAAGATGAGTTACAGATGGTACAGGATGGGGCACTGTGCTCAGAGGGAGTGTGTCTATGTGGTCAGAGCAGCTCTGCTCCCCAATCACAGCAGCTCTGGAGGTGAACGAGGGAGATGATCTTGGCAGGAGAAGGAGCACTGATAACCTGGGAAGAGAAGTCCAGGCATGCCACCATGAAAAGCACAAAGAGTAAGTAGCCCCTGAGGCAGGATGTGTTGAGAAATCATCACTGCACAGATACCATGACAGGGAAGAGAATCTGCCACGGCAAAAGTGAAACGTTTCTCAGGTTAGAGCACGTAAGTGGTCACAGAGATGCTGGAGAAGTCAGACCATATTGCATGCTACCAGCATGACACCGCACTGAAAGCAACCAGCCACATTCTTATAAGAAATGGGACTGTCTGCTTCACTGTTCCCAGGCCTTCCCACAAAAGCATGAACACCACTTCCAGACTATTTCATTCAGTCTTGCACCAGCACTGCTTTCCATTTCAGTCTCTCTTCTTTCTTCTCCTTTTCTTTGTTGGAATGATGAAATCCCATCTCAGTGCATCTAAAGCATCTCCATTCCTGTATCATTCTTGCTGTTCCTGTTTATTTTTCCTTCTTATCAAGAAAATCCCATTTTCCCCAATAATGCTAAAGCCTGTATGATAATTTCAGCTTAGTACATGGCTCCATTGTCCCTGGGAGCTATGCCAGCACCAGGCTGATTTGGAGGACTCAGTGCTCCAGCTGACCTGGGGGTAAAGAACTGTACAGGGATCTTCTCCTTATAACACTTGTGATGTAACGCACCCTTTCTCCCTGGGTATTTTGGTGAGAACATGCAGAGACAGCTCCTTTGGGAAGGATAGCAAGAGCAAAAATCTCCAAGCAGGAGGTGACAGCACTGACACATAAATCTTCAGTAATTTAGGAGACTCAAGGAGAACACTGAGGGATTTAGAGGAGGAAGGAAAATGAGCAGTGAGGCGTGGGGCAAAGGGTCTGGTTTTATTGCTAGACCAGCTGAGGAGCAGGAGGATGGGATGTACTGAAGAAAGGGAGGACAAGTCCTCAGAGGTTCCTCCAGGGGCAAACAATGAGGGGGTCGGTGTGTAGCTTTTCATTTTTTCTCCATTTATTTGGCTTTCTATGGCTACAGGGCACCTGGACTTTATCCCCCTAGCACAGCCAGCGGTGCCTGTCGGCAGGATGGTGCCTGCTGTCCCATGTCCAGGGAGAGGTGGGCTGTACGGCTGGACCAGGCTGACGCCTGAGACACAGGTCTTCTGGGTGGGCAGAGGGGAATATCTGACAGCCTTGCCCTGGGCCTACACAGGACTGTGAGGGCCCCACAACAGTGCCCCAGTCCCAGGGGGAGCTGAGGGAGCCGAAGAGATGTTAACCCCTCATTCTACCCCAATGGTATAATATGGGGTGCAGTCAGGAGAACCTCACAGCTCCTCCCTGCATGCTTCCCCCTTCCAGAGGGTAACAGCCAAGCCCTTGTTTTTCTTTCTCTCTCATGTTAATGCTCTTTCCCTTGCAGCCGCTGGAGTAATTTAATTAAATTGTAATGCTGTGGAGCTGGCTCCTCTCCAAGGGCAGGAGCAACAGCTTGCCACCTCGAGGGCAGGCAGGCTCCCGGGGAGCCAGTCACACAGCACCAATAACACACTGCACTTGACTCATAAGTCTCCTGTTGACAGGTTTAAAAGAAACCTCACCCTGCCCGAGCACCGCGCTGCAGAGCAGCCCCGGAGGCAGGCCTCTGCACGGGGCCCCGGCACCCTGGTATCCTCAGGCATGCTGGCCAAGGAAGTCCTGCCCGAGGTGATGCTGAGCTCTCTGGAGATGTGCTGTGCTCCTTCCTGTGCCTGGTTCCAGGCAGTAACCAGCAAACCCCGTGCCAGCTGCAGGGCAGCTTCTTCTACAGGAGTGGACCCCGTGGCCAGGACTGTGTTGGGCAGCCTGGGGGACCCCAGCAGCATCTGCTCCTGCAAGAGGGATGGGGGAAAGGGGGGTGATTTGCTGGCCTTGGCAGGCTGGGACAGAGCAAGAAAAACTGAACAAATCCTGGAGCAGTAAAGAGCCCCTCTGCCCTTCCAGCTGAGTGCTCTCTTGCCTTTGCACCCTTTCTTCCCTCTCCTCCCATCTCAGCATCTCCAGCCAGCAGCCCCATTTCTCTAAAGACAGGGAGAAATCACTGCCCTTGTCCTGTCTCCAGGCTGAGACAGTCTCCATGCCCCTTCCAGAGCACCCACTCCTCTCCTGGCCAAAATAACCCCATGCAATCTCGTCTCAATTGCCCACAGCCCGTGCCCTCCCCCAGCACCTTCCTCCCAGCCTCTTGCAAGGGATGTCTGCGTGCCAGGGTATGCACTGCCTTGCGCCGCAGAGCTATGCATCGCCACCGCCTGCACCCTGGGCTGCAGCAGTCCTTCCTCTGCCAGCCAGCAGGTACCCAGTGCCCCATCCTGCCAGCGGCAGCCAAGCCCTAGCCCAAATGCCATGCCTTCAGTCTCCCCAGCATCCCCCGCAGAGAGCCCTGCAGCGAGCAGAGGACACAGAGCATTTCTATTCCCTCCTCTCTGCTGCTTCCCCTCTATTTCTGCCTCTCCCAGAGGCAACCTGTGAACAAATGCAAACCCCAAGGAAAGTCTCAGATCTTTTAAAATGAAAGAAATCCCCTCTGGAAGAGAAAGATGCACAGAGGCACAGCTGCTGCCAGCAGGGAGCTGCTCCTCCCAAGCATCTCTGTCTGAAGGCAGATTGCACCAAGAATAAATGCTGGCCTCGTGAGCAGCGGGCTGCTGTTGGCACTGGGCACATCAGCAGCATCACAGATCAAGCAGGGGTGGGAGGCCAGATGAGTGAAACCTTCCTCTGCTATTTATAAGAGCTAAACTCCCGGCTGTTTCCTACGCATTCCTTGGAAAGCATATCCTTAGCAAAGCCCATCTCACCTCCAGGAGAGTTGAGCTCCTGGAGGAGCTCCCAGCAATAACCAGACAGAGACAAAGCCTGTGAGTAGCAAACTTCCATTAAAACCTAAAATGTGAGTGTATACCGGTGGCAAACATATTGCCATCGCCACACTGGGAATGCTGAGGCCAGGGAGAAATGAACTTGCTGAAACACCCTGGGCACAGCTGCACGCCCCAGGCAGCTGAGTCCTGTGACTCCCAAGAGTGCCTGCGCTTGAGGCAGAATACAGAAATCATGAAAAGTCTGTCTGCAACACCAGCAACAGAGACAGAGAGAAATGTCAGGATATTTCCACGGCTCTGGGAAAAATCAACCTCATAGATCATGACCTAGTCCCTGCCGAAAGGGTAGTGCAGTCCCACGGCCACACAGCCCAGGAGCTCTTGCTACCAAACCCTCATAAAGAAGATCACCTAAAGAAAAAGCAGAGCTCCCAGGTCAGCTTGAATAAAATTCTGATCCCAGCAAGACAACAGAAGAAGGAATAGGTCAGGATGGCTGAAAAAGTTCTGCCTCCAATGTTAAATGAATGTCCACATGCACACAGATAAGTGTGTTGCTTCTCTGTGCATGGATCAGTGTGCGTGAATGGGTAGAGGAAGGTGTCTGTGGTGGGGAGGGCAGTTTGGGAAGGCTGGTTCTTCCTCCAGCTGTACAAGCGTCCTTCCCAAAGTACCTCGCTGCCCAAGGACATCATGCCCAGGCCATCAGGTCCTGCAGGGGAGGATATTGCAGCAGGTTCTTTTGAAATACTCCAGGGGAATGGTTGGGAAAATCCCTTCAGCACTTTGCTCCTGGGTGCTATCGCTGCTGTTTATTTCATGGCCCTTTTAGTCTGCTGGGGAGGAAGGGCAGGAGGATGCTGTGTGCTGGGGTGCAGGGCTAGTCCCCCCACCCCCAGGAGAGGTCCCTCCCATACCTCTTCTCCCTGTCCCCCAGCACCTTGCCCATGGCCTCGGCCCTCTTGGGGACAGCCAGGACAGGGGCACCCAAGAGGGAGCAGAGCAGAAGGTGCTCCACTGAGAAGCTATGTGGTCTTGGATCGATGCCAGCCAGCAGCTCCTTTGCAAATGTAATGCTAAGTGCCACTGGTTTTACTGCAGTGTGCTGAGCATGGGAAAATCCTGGGCAGGTGTAAGGGACCCGTCAGAGCCTATGTCCCATTGCAAGGAACAGAGGTACCTTATTTTGACAAAAATCTCACCAGTTTTGATGGTATCACAAAATTTGTGCAACTGTCTGGACAGCTTTCCTGTATTCCTGCTGGTGGAGAAAGACTAGGACTGGGTGGAGCCCGTTACCAGACCCTTAGGTAACCTTTTAAGAAGCACATACTATGTAAATAACTCAATGAGAATTTCTCTTCTTCTTCAAAATTCACTTACAATGTAGAACACCAGATAATCTGGCCTACAGTAGATATTAGTGTCTGTATGGATTTCCTTGCAGTGGATCGTGTTGATTGTACTATAGAAGCGTTATTCTTAGTTTTACACTTAGTAATATATTAACTATTAGAACAAATACACCCTAGAGATAGGCTTCTGTTGAAGATTTGAGGTTAAAATTCAGCTTCACCAAGGAGGATTCTCTTCCTACCTCTAAGCAGTCTGAGGAAAAAGGCAAGGAATAAAAAAGAGCAAAAGGGGACTAAACCTTATAGAAAAGGTCTCAAAAAGATTTGAGATTTTATACAAATCAGCGTTACTCTGTCATGATAGAAGCCTGGGAACCAAAACTGGCATTTGACTTAACATAACAAGTCCTAGGTGCACAGAAGTTGCACCTTGATTTATAAATAAAAATAGTTCAATAAATTGTTCTTAGCCATCCTCTTACAAGTCCACGATTTGACGGTTTTCCGTGGAAGAAAGCTGCCCATGGACCTGATCTTAGAGTATTTCAAACCCTGTGGGAGTATATGGACAAGTCTGCTGCGCCCAGGACCAGTGGGGGCTCTGGCTGTTTGATGAGGCTCCCATACAGTGGTCTGTTCAGAGCAGAAGGTATCTCGGTCTTTCTTTATGTGCTTGCTGAAACACATGGTTGGCCAATGCTTTTCTAAATACTATGAAGTTTGAAATACATGGTTCATTTCAACTCTGGCTCCAATTTGCCTAAATGCGAAAAAACAGCTGGAGAATCCCATGATCCTTCAGGTAATCCATGTCTAATTCATTGCCTGGGAAGTTATTTCAGTAGTTAATTACTCCTGAGATACTAAAAATTTGAATCTTATTTTAGCTAGGATTTGTCTAGTTTTGTGTCAGCCAGGGTAGCTTGAGTTACGTGGGCTGGATGTATTGCAGAGTGCTCTGCTCTGAAATATTTACTCTGACCTTAGCATCAAATATATATTCAGCAACGTTAAGGTCAAGATTGTCACCTTTTGATCTTTGCTTTGACGTACAGGTAGTATGCTCTCTGCTTTTTATATACAGTGAAAGAGTGGCTCAGAAGGAAGCAGAGTGCATATGTGGAGGGGAAAGGGAAACCTTATTGAATGAACTTCATTAATATTGCAAATTCAAGTACTCAGATGTTGGAAGCTTTAGGTTGCTTTTCTCATGGAGTTGGCCATCAAAGATATATTAGCATAGCTTAGAGAACTGGGTCGTTCCCAGGACTGAGAGCTGTCTGAAAAGGAGGATTCATTCCTGTAAAAAAAGTTTTGAGGTCTCTTCTTTCAGTTCTGGAACAAATCAGGCAGAAAAGTGCCATGGGCCAAGTGATCTGCCTCAGGAGGGCTTTGGATGTAAATGGCTATATGGTCTTCCTCTTTGTCCCTACGGGTGTCACTGAAACCAATGCATTTTCCCAAAGAAAGCTTCCTTTTCAAAAAACTGCCTTTTCTGGGGTGAGAGGGAGAGCAAGCCTTGAAGTGAAAATCTCCCATTGGCTCAAGTATACACCCTTGGTAATTTTTTTTTTTTTCCTGCAATATATTTCACCAAATTTGGCTGTCAGTCACAGAGCCACAAATCTGGAGTAACTAGCCTGAAATTGAGATAGGCACATGCCTTGGCACCATGGTGGTAGTTGCCTTAGAAATAAAAAAAACACCCAAGGTGGCCGGAGAGATTTCTGTCTGCATAGCGGGGAGCTGACTTGGGCCCAGTGCTTGCTGCTCCAGTCCCATCCATGGGCTTCTCCCATCTCTAAGGCAACTGTCTGGACTTACTTATATTCCTGCTGAGATGTAAAAACAACAGCCTGCAAAGTTATCTTTCCAGTTATCTTTATTGTTTGCATAGCACAGATTTCCCTTGATGCAAAGAGTGGGAGTTTTAGTCTCCCTCGAAAACAGCCTGGACTTCATTTAGGGAACAGAGGAGTGTACCAGGCACTGAAATACATTTGTGAAGCTTGTTAACCTCCAGCTCTACTGCTCTGTCCCAGTGACCTCTCTGTCATCACTGTGGACCCCTGTTAACAGTGACTGTAAACCTGGGGCATTTCTTCAGCGATCTGACCAGGATTTGCTTTGAAGTCAGGTTTTCTATTCCACTGGCATGGATTTCTTTTGGTCTGAATTGAAAAGAAAACAAAAACCCAGGAAAAGGTCCCACATCAGGATAAATGAAATGCTCCATTTTGATGTAATTTAGACATTTGGGCCCTACTGCAATTCTGTGTTTCATCATAAAAGGAAATTCCAACAACTCTGAAGTGGAGTCCTCTGACCTTACTGAAATACTTTGGTTCAATCTTTTTATGCAATGCTGAAGTTTGCCAAAAGCAGCACTTCCCTGGAGGAAAAATTCTGCTTTGGTGAATAGGCATTTTCCGAGAGAGATATACCCCATCTGCAAATGTTCTCCAACTCTAATAACGGCGCTTCAGAGAATGTTATTATTCAAACCAAACTTTCCAGGCATCAGATGTCTGTCACTAACCATTCATTTGGATGAATGACCAAAGAAAGGCAGGAATGACTTGTGCATGACATGTTTTTGAGAAGATCAGATGCTTAGCGAAAGCTCCGGGCACCAGGGCAAAGTCCAAGAGGGCCAGGCCTCCTATCAGGCTCTAACAAGGGGAAAAAATTCCCTGGCAAAATGTGGGGGGAATGTCAACCATTCAGCAGGTACATTGCTTCATCATGTAATACATAGTCCAACAGTGAATAATCTCACAGTGAATCTAATACCAGGTGCTGATCTAGGAGCTCTCCCAGTGCAACCTCGATGAAGCCTTCTCCTCCTACTGACAAAGTCATCATGTCTGCTTTTGGCAAAGAACAGCTCCAGCATTTGTTCGCTGACGTCCAGTGCCGTTCCCTGTTTCTCCTGATGCCTCATGTTTCCTGTTTCACGGGCTAAACTCTGATGTGTGGCTCTCTTTTTGTATGCAATTAAAATCTGGAGCCAAACAGCCAATTTCCATTGGCATCATCATATTTTGCTCTTCCAGAGATGCTTCATCAGAGGATCTCAGAACATTTTGCATCCATTCATTAATAAACCAGCCACCTGTCTTGGAAGACAGGCGGAATTATCCCTTAACTGCATATAACTAAAATCAAGGACACAGACATTAGCTGGTTTGCCAGAGGTCATAAAAAGTCTTTGTCCTTGCATGACCCTGTGCTTTGCAACTGATATCTCGACAGACGTTTTTGGAGCATTGTGCAGGTGCGGTGGCTGACAGTCAAATAAAAAACAACCCTGTGATATCTAGTATGTCTTCTGACATTTCTTACTACTGTTTTGCCATCTCATACCTCGGGGAGAGCATCGGGTCTTTGATGAGATGGTCTCTGTGTCCATCAGACCTGCTACAACCACCTGCAAACTTTCTCAGCCTCAGCAGCAAGAAGGGTGAGTGTCCCCAGCTGTCGATGGGGAGGGAGGGAGCCAGGTACAAGAGCCCTGTGGTGCACCCACAGGCTGTAGGGTGGTTTTGATCTCTGAGGGCTTGACAGTGGCTTGAAGAAGCACCTATTTAGCTGTGCTGAGCCTGTCTGTTCCTCCACTCCGATGTCTGCTTTGAACAGAACACCAAAGGATGGTCATAAATATCAGGGCATAATTAGAGTTTCATTTCTCTTCCAAGTCTGAGAGTTGTGGAGAAGATGTTTCTTTCAAGCTGCTCTGTCTCTACCTTTCCCATGAGAGAGCTCCTGCACTGGTCATTGGTGCATCTTACTGAGGCACCCCCGGGCTTGGCAGCCAGTTCCCTTCGGTAATTCATCTCAAATATTCCTAGTGCTGCTTTAGATTGATGATGTTTTCCCCTTTCCTTTCTCTTTATATTGTCACTTAACTGCTCCAACTTATAAAGCTGTTAATCTTTCACACACATGCTTACGTTAAGCAGCTTAAGAGCACTGCAAACACTTTATCCTCATAAAGATTGAACTGCCCTGATATGAAACTTGTAGCTCTGGAATAGAACAAAATTTACGTACGCAAATAAAAGCTGAAGGTCAGGGACAGACAGAGAGACTGTAAATATTTCTGGGCCCATATTTCAGAGGATTTGAAAAGAGGAGACAGGGGTTGATTGGCTTCAAGCTGCTTCTGTGCCCTGAGTCAGCAGGAGCTGAGAGGCAAGGGAAGAAGGTGCAAGGAGGATGGGCCGTGCCACAAGGCTGAGTGGCCCAGACAGGTGACCTCTAGACTCCTGCTGACTCATCCCATCCCATCCTGGCAGGACCATGCTCTGAGGGAGTCAGGGATAGAGAGGCTTAGGAAAATCCCTGAAGTTTTTTCTCTCTAGGATGAAAACTAAATGCAATCTTTCCCGATGAAAGCGCCGAGGTAAAACCCTGCAGTGAGCAAGACACTTGACTGAGCAATTGGCTATCCCCGTGCAAACATCTTGATGGGCAACAAGCAGAGCAAGAAACTGCACCATGTGTCCTCTGCCTGGGGTGAAGATCCTCACTGCAGGTTAGAAGGGAAGAGGGAGCTGCGGCTATGGCAGGAGAAGGCTGTGTTGGAGGTGGACAATGCTGGGAAGTGATGTTTATGGTATGGCCACACTTGGCCATATCTTCTCCTGAGGACATCCCCAGGAACACCAATCCATTTGCTTTGGCCAGTGACCCAGCACCCCTACAGAAACCCTACATGCACAGCCACTCCTGCACCAGGTGAGTCTCCATGGCCTCTGGTCTGTCAGTGCCATCAGGCTGGCCCTCCCTGTGTCCTGGGAGCCCAGGCTGCTCTGTGTACGCTGGATTCTGGGTCATCACCTCATACCTTTGGAAAGTTTTATCTGACATGCTGCCAAGGTAGCCAGAGATCATCAGAGACAGGACCAGCAGAAGTCTTTCCAGAGTTTTTCTCTCAAGCTGCTTGGATTCATCACGGTTTTGCAAGTTCCAAAGGAGGCTCAGCGAGACCAATTTGGGGATTAGTGGGAGAAGGATATAGCATTTCCCAGGATGAAAGGGTAGCTCCATCCCAGCCTTAATTATGGGCCATTTGCAGAGAAAACTCTAAACAGTGTCACAGGAAGGATCTATGCCTGAGGTGGGCCCACACACTCCACAAATCAGATTTATTCCTAAAATGCTTTATTAAAGATCCCACTTATTTACTGGGAGACCCTGTATACTTGTTGGGATTTTCTAGTGGTCTTCTACAGAAGCGCTGTGCTTCCTGGAGCAGAGGAGGTGATTAGGACAGGCAGCTGCTTCCGGTCCCATTTCAAATGACTCAAGTGAAGTCAAGACAGATTTCTTTCTTCTCTGTTTTTGAAAGGAAGCTAATCCCATCTTTGAAGGCAAGAGAGTCAGTTTTAAAGTGCCCCTGGTTGAATGCCTGCCAGTGTCTGGCTGTAGCTGTGTCAGGTTTGGTCCCTGTTACGTTGCTCAAGAGAGGCAGCACAAAACCCAGGCAGCCCTTGGAGATGCAAGGATTAATGATAGCCTTGGCCTGACCTTGGTGCAGGATTTAACCCATTACAATGGCTGGGCACAGTTCAAGTGCAGATCACAGTGCCTTTGTGTTAAGCACTGCAGAAGCAGGTCTGCCATCATCTGGTCCTGCTACACCTCAAACACAAGCCCTAGCAGCAGAGTGAAAAACTCTGAGACACCACTTATAGCTGGGAAGAAATGCCTGTAAGCACTGTGACCCAGGTGCTCTGAGAAGTGATTTATCTGTACTGGGCTGGTATGCTGTGGTTAATTCATCACATCTGGTCCTCATCTGGTCTTTTGGGCCATGGGAGATGCTGCACACTCTGAGTCGTTCTGGTTGTGGGCTCTGTCTGCACTGGGAATTCAGTCCTGGTGATATTTGCTTCCCAATTCCAGCTTTGTAGAGTTGAAGGGGAATAATATAAAGACCAGCTCTGAGGAGGCCAGCCATCCCAGTGAAGGATTTGGGACCAGGGTGGCTTCAGCAGGGTTGGGACTGTGGCATGACCTGGCCCATGCAAGGTACAAGATGGCCAAAAATAGTGGAAATCCTGATACGTTTCCTTGATGTGCAGCATTGGACTTGATGATCTTAAAGGTCTCTTCCTACCGTAACTTTTCTATGCTTTGACGATTCCTGCCTATGGACACTTGGGCCCATTCCTGGGTGTTGGAAATACACAGGGAGCCCTGATGTAAATAGGAACCAGGCCTTCTTTTCTTCTCCATTATTTTTACCAGATATCTCTGAACTTGTCTGGCAGTGATTCTCTCTCCTCTTTTGCCTTCCTACTTGGGGAAAGAAATGGCTGTGAAACCCACTTCCCTTGAGAGCTGCAGTGAAACAGTTAACCTTTTCCAGGGCTTGTGGCAGGGATGCAATTTATAATTGTGTTTTCCAAAAGAGCTATAAACTTGTCTGCTATCAGTTTTCTGGCTGAGGCAGAGAGTCATCAAGAGTTGCATCAGGGATGAGGTATAATTCAACCAATTATAACTGGCAGGTTATGCTGCACTTGTAAAGTACGGATTTTAAAGCCTGCAATTGCTGATAAACAGTATTGCAGGCAGAGCAGAGCAAAATCTATTCACAGTGAAAAGGCGAATTGTATCATTTAACCCTTTCCTCCCAGGGGACTGTTGCATCGTGTCCAGTGATGCTCATCTGCCTCTCTGCAGCAGGTGTCATGGGGAGGGAGGTACATTTGGCTGTGCAGGGGTTAGGGCTGTGTGGGCACCGGTGGAGGGGCTGCTCCGGACATCCATGCTGGGAAGGCAGAGGTGTTTGTCTGGGGCTGGAGTGCATGGAGCCACAGCAGACGGCAAGTCAATGGGCTTGGAAAGCCTATCTGCAAAGGAGGTGATTTCTTGCCCCACATGTCTTCAGGGTAGGGGTGTTTGACCCAACACATCCAGCCCGCGGATGCCGCCAGGTCATGCAGCACAGAGTGGCCCTTGGGAAGTGTGTGCCCTCTCCCTCCGTCTATAAATGCTTTACCTTTTTATACTCCATTTAGATCCGAAAGGGTAATTGTTTCCCTTTAGCAGAATTAATTGTAATCTCACTATTAGATAATTGTCCTTTAGTCTGAATGCAGCTGCTTTCGAATTACATGGTTACATCACCGGTGAGTGCAGGGGGGGTGGCTGTGAGATGGCAGCAGTCTCCTGCAGTGGAAAGATGTCTAACTTGAGTCAAACTTCAATAAATGCCAGGAGGGAGATAGAAGGCTGCCTGGGCTGCAAAATAATTCCTTTTTCCTGCTGCTGCAGATAGTCCCCTCACTGCTCCCAGCCCTCCGAGACCGCTTTCTGGCCACAGCCAACTGAAGCCCCTCAGAGTCACCACAGCCAAACCACCACAGGAGACGGGAGGAGGAAGAAGTAGAAGAAGCTGAGCTGGGTACAAAACACAATGAACTGTGCAAACACGGTGGTATTAAGTCCCCTTGTGAAGGAAGGGGATTTTAAGCAGAGCTCAGCAGATGCACCTCCCCTTTACTCCAGCCCCAACTGCATGTCCTCAACAGCGCTGGAAAATCATTCCTCTTCATCCGACCCACTCTGTGGCTTCGTATGCGGAGCTGGAGGGACATTTTGGGAGCAAGGCCACTAGAGGGCATTCTGGGATTCCCACAAACCCAGGCTGGCAAAGGCAGTGCCTTACTTTCTTCAAGGGTTCCTGAGGCTCCCTCCAGACCTGCCATTGCAGTCAACCTACAAGCATTTGCTTGGGAAAGAGGGAGGAATCTGAGCTTTTTGTAATCTCCAGGCTGCAGTGAGTTAGCACCATTTCACCACGTGTTCTTGCAAATAGCCAAACATTTCGGGTGTTTTTGTGACTGGGATGGGATGTAGGCAATTCACTTCCATTTTTCGTTACGTGAAAAAAACTACACGCCACGGACATTTTGTCATTTTTGGCCTGATAGTCTTGGAAGAGATATCTGGGACAGCAAGTGGTGGGCTTGTGTTTACTGCCTGTGAGGGAAGCAGAACAGCAAGGAGGGATCTGCCCATGCTCTATCTGCCCATTTGGAGGAGATGTAAACGTCACAAAGCCAAGCTTCAATGATGTGTTCTTTGCATTCCCATTTTCCCCAGGCTGGAGGCAGGGAGTCTTTTTGCCATCTTTTAGTCTATGGATTTTCTTCTCAGTGTTTCTGCCCATGAACTATCTCTGTTCTTGTGCTTATTCCATTTTATTTCTCTTGGCTTCCTGGCCAGTGAGAAAAGGAGGGACATTATGCTCTTCCCTTCCAGCAGCAGTCCTTGTCCTGGCTGGGCGATGGTACCTCAGCCAGGTCCTGCTTCTGGGGCACCTCTGGGGCAGTGTGTTCATTCTAGGCCAGACAGCCATGAGAAATTTAGTTACTGGTGCAGGAGGGATGCTACTGATATCCCTGAGAGATGTTTCTTTAACTTCTAAGACTCCAGTGATGGAAACCCCACATCTTCCCCAGGCAATCTATACCAGTGCTTCATTATCCATTCTGCTAGATGGGCTTTCCGGGTGCTACCGTGAACCTTTCTTGTACAGCTTAAGTTCCTTTCTTCCTGCCTTATCCACCCCAGACATGGAGAACAGTTTATTCTCTTTTCTGTAGCAATCCTTTATATCCTTGCAGACTGTTACTGTGCTTTCTTTTCTCTAAGCTAAACATGTGACCTCCTCCCATCTTTCTTTGGAGGATGTGTTTCCAGGTCTCTGAGCATTGTTGTTGTCGTCCTCTGCTTCACACCTTTCTTGAAGCAGAGGTCCTGCGCCTCATCAGCGGTGCGTGCAGGCAATGGTTGCACACCTCATTATGCTGGTCACCTTCTTGACAGTGAGCTGGTCACCCCAGTCAAGCCAGATTTTTTGCTGCAGAACTGCTGCCAGACCATTGTTCCTCACCCCAGACCTTTCTTGTCAGTTCCTGCCTCATTTCGCATTTGTCCCTCTTCAACAGGGAGAAACCAGCTTTGTTCCTGTGTCCCTCCAGGTTTCTCATTGGTGAGGAGCCCAGCGAGGGGGGCCAGTGGACCCATGGTGTGACCCTCTGCTCCACCAGGAAGGGCCAGGAAGGCAGAATTTTTTGCCTTGGCCCAAATAAATGCGAAACAAACAGACACAAATGGTACAAAAGCAGTGGCTGTGTAACCACTGCTGTTTTCAGCTGTGATAATACTGTGAAATGATATCTGCTATTGTGAGCTTAGAGAAGAAAGGTCTGGGTGGTTGAATAAATAAAAATAACATGAAATGGTGCTGCGAGTCCTTTTCAGTTAATAATCCCAAGTATCCAAGATTAGGCATTTCCCATAAAACCTTCATGTTTTCAGTCATTTTATGAAATGACAATATAACAATAACAACATGACAATGGCTTTATAATAGGACAATAGCATACACATCTTACACATGAACAAGAGCTATTTTTTGCCAGTAAAGTTGCAGTGAATTGATCCATAAAATAAAATTAAAAAAAAAGATAAAAGCAGGGTTGTTTTCCTGAAGACTTTCTTAAGTCAAAAGCAAATGACTGGGTTCAGCAAGAGAGTCCCTGGAGGGTATTCTGAGTGTGGGTTACCCGAAAACCTTCATTGGTGACTCCTGGCCTCAAAATCTTTGAAACAATATGGTACTTAGACGATTTGATAGTGTCTGTCCATGTCTTCAGTGAGGTACAGGAATTCCAGCTAAATCCACCGTCTTGGGAATGAACCCAGTACATGGGTGATGTGTTACAGACTGGAAAGGTATGAGAAGGCTCATGGTTCCTCCATCCCACCTGAGTCTGAGTGCAACCTTGTGCCACATGGGTTTGATGCAAAAGCTAGTCTCACAGTCGCACAGGCTGCTTTTGGGACAGTGGCCGGTAGAGGATAGAGTTTCATGTGGAGTGAAGCAGCTGCATATCTGCTCTTGCTCATGCAGCCTGTATTTGGTTTTGTGTTTATAACCGGCAGTAACATCTTGGATCTTTCTGTATTCAGATACAAAAGCAATACTGAGGCTCCCAAAATATCTTTATATTGGCCAATGACAATAATTTGTGGGGCACTGACTTGTTTCTAAAGGATCAAAGTATGTAAGGAAGGAGCCAGGTCACTTAACAACTGAATTCTGAGTCTGATGCACAGCTAGAGGTGGAAAGCCCATCCTACAGAAGAACTCAGTCTCAGGGCAGAGGATATGTTAGTCTTTGTCTGAGGTGAAAAACAAAAACTTTGGTGCTTTTTGTGAATTGGGGAGAACAGGAAAGGCAGAAAACCCAGGAGATCTTCAGGGAGAGGGTACCTTCTGGCTGATGTGGTTCTGTTCCAGCAACCTGGCCAAACAGGACACTGCCAGGAGCCCTCCCAGAGCAAGGTGAGGCTGAAAGCACCAGTCTTTGCCCATGCCCTCTCCTCTCTCCCAGGTACGATGGAGGAGGCACACCAGCAAGAGATGGAGCTCTGGCGTTCTTCACATCATGGATCCATCCTCAGAAATTACGTCAGGAACAACAAGTGTCCTTGTAAACCATAAACATCACCTCTGTTTCCATAGTGAGATGGATGGTCAGGATCTGGTTTCCTCATTGCACAGATATCTTCACAAACTCGGGGGGACCTGCCTCTGTGAGTTTGTCCCATGGCATGTTTTCAGAGGACACAACTGGAGGCCCAAGCTGCTACTGGAGCCACCAGATAATTACACCGGCATTAATTCTACAGCTGATGTCCCTGACACAAGGTAGAGGAGCCAATGGACTCCCTGAGGGACCTGGCCATGCTGAGCTCTGTTAGTGGGAAGCGCTTCTCTGGTCGAGGAGCTAAAGGCTGGTCCAGACTGAAGAGGAATAACACATGGTTGGGGATCAGCACTGGAGACGTCTCCTGTCCGCAGCTGAAATTTGACTGCTTCCATGTTCCCAAACGCTTGCAGTTATTTACAGCATAACCTGCAGGGCGCAAGTCCAGCAGATGCAAATTTCCTTGGCCCCTGTCAAGTGATTGCATTAAGTGCTGCTCACACAAGCGGTTCTGGTAGAGTTCTGACCCAGCTCTGACCTTTACCATCTGGACCAGTAATCACCAGCTCATTAGACACTCGGATCAGATGCTTCCAGATTTGACACCAGATGAACCGCGTGTTGAGCCAGACACTTTGAAAAGCATTGTTGGTGTCACAGCGATGTTCAGACTGCTATGAGCATCGAGTAACACTGATCCCTCTTTAACACTGACACCAGGATGTCAGAGCACTCTCTCTGATATCTCAGGAGCTCCACTCATGCAGGGAATATGTGGGAGAGGACATCCTGGGCAGGTGTGTCACCTCCTGGCTGTTGATTTTGGGCCACACACTGCAATTGTCATGGTGTGGTTTGAACATCCAGCTTTTCAGCTGTTCTGTGTTTCAAGGGCAGAACATGTCCTGACAAGGACTCCT
Organism: Burhinus oedicnemus; assembly: GCA_008921705.1. Classification (NCBI taxonomy): domain Eukaryota; kingdom Metazoa; phylum Chordata; class Aves; order Charadriiformes; family Burhinidae; genus Burhinus; species Burhinus oedicnemus. The sequence goes on from VFFE01005011.1 coordinate 145,550, forward strand.
GACTGTCACCAACATCAGTGAAGAGTCAGTGGCCCATAAGTCACATGGAAGGTCAGAGTCTCCATCCCAGTTTGGACTGAAGAACTGGGCAACAAGTTGCCAATCTTGCATTCCTGGAAAGCTTTCATGTGCCAGATCCACCTCTGCCCTCTTCCAGGCTGACCTGGAAGCATTTATCTCAACCAGCTGTGGCTGAGCTGTCCCCAGATGCAACTTGGGCTCTGGTTTCTCCTCTTTGAAACGGTCTTTAGGGAGCACACTTGCTGCCAGAGTAATTCTGGTTCCTCTTCTTTGCATGACACGAAGAGGGCTACCTGTGTGAAACCCATTTTGAACTTCATCTTTAGCTTGTGTTGGTGTCACTCTGCCACAACAACCTACACCATGGTGTGGTGGTCCGTGAAAGGAGAGGATGCATTTGTATCCTTTCAAAGTAAATTAGCAGCTGACCTGACATGACCTTAAAGCTGGGTACCACTTAGAGAAGGACCATGCCTATTCGACTGACTGAAGTCTTGACTCTCAGGTAACATGAAAACCACTTGTCAAGGCAGAAAGAAGCTTTTCCACTTGCAAGATGTGCCAATCTCAACATGCAGGGTGGGGTTCATGTGCTAGGATCATCCAGGAAAACAAATTAAGACTCAGGTCTTCCAGTTCCTCATTCTTCGAGCACCTGTGAGCCAGCAGCAGGCTAGGTTCGGTTCCTCCATGGTGAAGTGAAAGTGAGGCAAAACAAAGCACTGAAGTGAGATGACAGAGACAAGAATGAAAGGACATATCTAAGTCAGGAAAGCAATTTGAAGGCCAAGAGGTTGCAAATTTGAAGGCAGCGGAGAGAAGATCAGTGTAAGTGTATGGTGGGGCATGAATGAAAGAAGGCCGGCAAAGAGCGAGCCAAGCAGAGGGGCATCAGATCCGGTGGGTCAGGCTCCAAGGAGCAGATTACATGGCAACCACTATCGATATGACAGGCATCAGAGGAGACTATCCACTGCAAGAGCGCTTGGTTGAGGCATGCTGTCCCATTAATGTCTGCTAGACTGGAATGAGATCAAAGGGAATACTCCTGCTGCAGAAGGTGTCCAGCGTCGGAGGAGAGAGTAAGCACTTGCTAATGGACTGACCAACAATGCTAGACAACATGCAGCCACGCAGAGTGTGACAGAGCTGATGCTTTAGGGTTTGCACATGGTCAGACCATCACTCTGTATGCCCTGCTTCTTTCCACCGTGTGGCACAGGAGTGTTGCTGTGGCCATGCCTCCTGTCCTGGCCATCCTGGAGTTTATTTTGGCAGCTGAGCCATGCACATGCAATACTGTCCTGTGCAAACATTACTGTTGTTTTCTTTAGGGCTTTGGTTGTTATTTCTTCTTACTTTGCTCACTTCTTTTAAAATAAAAACCTATTAGGCTTTTGAACACAGTTGCTTCTCATGCTGAGGAAATTAATGGTACCTAAAGCATGTCACTTAATTGTGTTGATTTGAATAGTGGATGTAAATATGGGGGCACAACTACAATATGTAGGTTTCTTCCTACAGAGACAGAAGGCCAAGCCTGGAGGTAGTGTAATGTACTTTGTCATCTTGCAGGTTCATAAGCAGAGACCAGATATCAAAACCTTCCATAAACACCCAAGCATTTTTGTTCCATCCAAAGAGCCAACACCGAACAGTGGCTGCAGTCCTGCCCAGGGGTCTACCCCATTCCTCCTCTGGCGAGCTTTCTCATTCAGGGCTCTGGATAGATATGGAGGTCAACAAAGTTGACAAGAGTCTTTTGGCTGACTTCTGTGGGTCTGTTGGTTTGAGATGGCTGTTGATGCTCTGTGTGTGCTTTATTGCCTTGCTGTAAGGTCAGTTCAATATCTCTCATGTGCTGGCTGGGCTACTGCCAAAAAGTAATGTAGCAAGACAAGGACAATGATGAGATGAAGAGAAGTGGATGAGCTCAGTGCTCTCAATGTTAATTATCAGGCGTGATCGGCCTTGCTAAAAACTTCCCAGGCCTAGAGCCACATTTTCTCACTTGCTTTTTATCATTATGGTGATGGAGAAATGAAAGGTATCTACCAAGGCCCAACTCCTCAGAAGGATGTAAGTGCCCAAGACAACTTTCATACTCAAATTTTCTTGTGATGCACACAGGAGTTTGGGATGCGTGGGCTATTTTATTTGGCCTTATCTCTGCTGCTGTGCAAAGTGAGCCCTGCAAGAGTCAAGTGGCAGAGGAGCAGCCAGCAGTTGCCTCACCCTGGCTGGGTAGCTGGGCTGGGCTGGACTCGACAGCATCTGTGGGGCTAAAGAAGAACAAACTGTGTGTCAGAAACTGGAACTTTTCCCATTTTGCTTGGATTGCTTTGTTTTACTGAGACAACCCAGTAAGAGGTTCACTGGCCTACTGCAAGAGAAAGTCAGAACTTTGTTGGCACCTGTCCCATGCACTTGTGAGTGCACATTGTGGCACTAAACCTGATCAGGTCCTCCCCGGCTGTGCACTCAGGAGCTGCCAGGCTGTTTTTCTTGCACTGCACCTGCAGGAATGGGATTAAGTTCCTCCATGGAGGCAGCTGATGAGCTCGTAGTGTTGGTGTACTGACAGCAAAGTTACCAGTCTGACAGAGACATGAGTGTCTTTCTCTTTCATATTCCAGTGATTTCAAAGACCAATGATGTGCTTTCTTTTGGAGCAGCAGTCTGTCCTGTTCTCATTTTGTCACTTTATACCTCTGAAGCTGGATACACCCCTCTGTAGTGGGACCCGTTCCATGTATCTTGGCAATGAAGCTGACAGGCCAAACAGCTCTCTAGATAGAGAGGCTTCTTCAAGTCAGTACCTCATGTGCCAGCAAAGCCTGAGCTTGCCACCTCAGACAGTATATAACAGTAAAACTCTTAATTTACAGAAGCTGAACTTGCTCAGTGAAGGCTTTGGCTTGAGAGAATTGGCTCAACTGGGCAATCCTTAAATGGGAAAACAGGAACCTTCCAGGGTCAATCCCCAGACAGAAGATAGCATCTGAGGACTCAGTACAGAAATTAAACTGAGCCAGCATTTTGGAAAAGACTGCAAAATCTTTCAGGGGAACAAGGAGGAAAAAATTTCCCTGAGAGATGAGAAATGGTAAACACCAAACCTCAAGATTTTGTTCTGAAGCAAAGTCCGTGGTACCTTGCTAATGGACAAGGACCTTCAAATATCCCAGAGGCATGAAACCCCTGCAAGGCTGTGAAAGACCCACCACAAATCAAGGTGTTTCACAGTTCCTGTGTTCATAGCTGAGAACGAGCATCAAACCGGGCTGTTCCTTCCCCAGCAGCCATGCTATGACCCATCCTCAAGGCCAGCCTACTCCAGAGCATCTCTGCTCACATGACTCATCTGACCAGAGCACTGGGGACACGGGTGGCACAGGGAGATGAACAAGGTGTGCAGTGGGATTGAGAGGTGTTGGAGACAGCAGTGATTCTGGAAGGGGAGCTGGGACCACTAGAGGGAAGCATGAAGCCGCTCACACTAATGGCTTCAGAGGATGGAGATGGGGAGCCTGAGAACTGGCAACAAAAGGAAAGGAGCTGCGTGTATGGGGATGGACAGAGTCAGTTCCTAGGGTGCTGCTACTTTGTGAGCTGCCTCCTGTATGTCCTGGGCAGGTCTGGCTGAGCGGGCAGGACTGCAGATGTAAAGGCTGAATGGCCCAAGTCCATCTTGGCTCCCCAGAAGGAGACAGTGGGATCTCACCATCCCCAGTAGGACTTGAAGGCTCCCTGGGAGCAGCGATGTGTCTCTCTGCTTTAGCATGTAATTAAACACATGGTGAGAGGGGTTAAACCTCATAGGGGCATTCCCAGCTGAGGGCTGCTCCCGTGCATTAAAAGGAGGGTGAGCTGTGAGACTTAGCTGAGTCTGAAAGGGTCCGCTTGGTGTCCAAGGATAGAGAACAGCAAAGAACCAATTCACTCTGATCCATTCCAGAGCATTGTCCAAACTGGAGCCAAAGGTTCTGGCAAGAAAGGTCAGCTCCTCAGAGGTGGGGGAAAGGGAAGGAGAAACAGACACCTTGAGGGACAAATGCTTCCATGCACTGAGTCTCCAGCCAGTTTTTGGTGCATATTTGGGTGCAATGCACAACAGCCAGACAAGCCCTCCACTCCCTACACACTGTGATGTGACTGTCCTCCAGGTTGAAGGTGCTAAAACAGGGAGGTTACAGCCCTCCTTTGTTTTTTTGGTCCAGTGTCGTTCACACTGCCCACTCAGACCCTCATCTCAGCTATGCTGGTTACCTGTGAGGGTGGAGGCTTCTCCCCAGCATCTCTGGCTGTGCACCCAGTCTGGTTTGATATTTTCAGGAAGAAAGAACCCCTTCCCAAGCCCCTGAAGGTGCTGTTAACCTTTAGCAACTCATTTACCTCTGAATATGTTTCTCACTAAACCACTCAGAGCCACCTCCCTCTCCCCATACCTCAGGTTCAGCTTATGACAAGAGGAAAGGGCATTTGGCAAATGGGGAACTGAGGCACACTGGACAGTCCTGAGACACACAGGCCCCCAGGTACCTTCCTCATCTGCCCCCTAATCCCAGGTGATTTCTAAAAGGGGGTCATCTCACCCAGCCATACCTGGTTTAGGGGGGGATAAATGACTTAGCTTGTCCCCCTGCTGTTAGCCTGCTGAGGGTGCCTCCAGTCACCTGGATGATGGCAGCAAGACCATTTTGGCATTCAGAGGGCAGGTCAGTTGAAAAAAGAAAGAGGCTGCAGGGCAACACATGCGAGCTACAGTGGAGTGAGTCCTCCCACCTGGAGCAGAGAGGCTGGGAATGAAGCTCATGACAGGAGCCCGTTTTGGTCAGGTGTCACTGGGTGTTTGTGTGACTGGTAGTTCAAAGGTGTTTCGTACCTCTTCTGCAAAAGAGCTGAAATTGGGAGTTTTGATATCTGTGTTTCCTCTTTTCTCACTGGCTTATTCTTCACGGAGAAGGCACTTTCACCATCTTCTCCACAACAGAAGAGACACAGGTCATGAGCTTTCTGGTCTGGGAGGGCTGTCTTGGACATCTTCTGGGGCAGTTTTTTCCTGTGTGAAGTAGAGGCAGATGTGGGAGAGTGTGAAAACCTTATGTCAGCTGAGATACTAGATGCCCATTGTCTGGGCTTTAGGACACCCCACATCTGTAAGCTGCTAGAAAATGTACACAGATGATGAAGACAGGAAAAGCCATCTGTTCTGACTGAAGGGGACAGGACACTGGAGCTAGTGATGGATGCTCAGCTCCACTGGGCTGTGACCAGGGACTCCATCTCATGGGGGGCAGCATATCACAGGAATGCGTTTGGCTCCACGAGGGGTTTCTCTCCATTTGATTTCCACCATACAGCATGGGAACAAGAAGAATTTGTGGAGGGTCTGGAGCTGACAAAACCTTGGTATCAAATGTCCAGAAATCGGCCCTTCACAAATGGATCTCTGAAAAGGTCTGAATCTCCACAGCCTCAACATTATCCAGCCACAAACCTCCTATATAAATGCAAGAACACAGTCCTAGTCCTGCTTCTGTCTCTGCTGCCAGCTATCCACTGAAGGGTCTCCAGTCTCCGTGGGAGTCCAGAATAACATCCTGACAATGGCATAGGCAGGAAACAGAGCCAGGAATTGAAGCCACTGAACACTTGCCTGGAGATGTCTGTAGAGCAGTCATCTATCATTTGAACAACTGAACAGGTCTAGACTGGAGCAGAGAGAGACAGCAACATGGGTCTGGTCAGGAACAAATCACTACATTATGGTACACCCCTCTTGGAGCTGTGAGAAGCCCATAAGTGATGTCTTTGCAGGGAATACCCTTAACAAGTTGCCTGGAGAAAGCAATTCTTCCCTCACTGCAAAAGCATGTGGCAAAGGGCATGAGACTCTACTTCCCTGCTCTACAAGAGCTCAAAGAAGAGGAGGTAACTGCTGCTATAGGGCAAAGTCGCAGCAGTGCTTCTTTCTTTGGGTGCAGGGATCACAGTACGTCTGGCTGCAGCTCTTCTATGTGTTAATTCTTCCCCTGCTTCCAGTCTTTAGGCGTCTCATTTTTCTAGAAAACTTTTTGCTAGGAGAATATTTCAGATCCTGTTTGAACCATAGCCCATGAACTGTTATTCTCTCTCCACTTGCTGGCTGAAAAATGGGGGTCTGAGCCCACATGCCTGCATCTGTTCATGGGAATGTCTTGAGGCACTGCGTGTTAATACACTCACTGCAGACCACAGTCTAGTGTTTCTTAATCGTACTAAATCACAGAAAATGACAACATGCTCCAGCTGCAAGTGAACAGAGACACCTTTATGCACTGACTGAGCAAGAGCAGAGGAACATCTCACATTGCCTAAGACGAAGGAGCCTGCAGCAAAGGTTCGGGGATGACCTCTCTGACTTCTTCCCAGCTATAATAAGTGACTGAGGATCTGGAGTTGCTCCTCCCAGATACCCTTGCTGGCTGTCATCTGGGCTGTGCTTGTGCTCCCTGGTTCTGCTGGGACTTGGTATCTGTGCACAGCTGAAGCATGGGCTGCCTGCCTTTGGGTGAGGCTATGTGTTCTGGGAGCTGTCACCGTAGCTGGGGGGTGGTGGAGGGGACACATCTTACCTCTGCCTATGGCTCCTCTGAATCTGCAAACCCAGAGCCAGCTCTGCTCTAGAGATTTTTTACTACCCTTGATCCAAGAATACGCTGTTCTCATGGACTTGCAAGTGAAGGTCACACCAGCATCGATCAAGACTGCTCATCCAAGCAACCACAACAGGATTCTGGACTAAACTACAGATAAACACTGCTACTCAGCTTCCTGCCTTTGGTTGAGGTTTTTCACTGAGCAATAGCTGCTGTGTTCATCACTCAGTAGAATTGCTTTTCTGGCTGTGATCCTGCTCAGGGGGTCTCCTTATTTGGGGGAGACAGGATGGACAGCAGTGTGCTGGCTTACACACAGTTTGTTGCAGAATCACCTCTCACGTAGGATACTTGCACAAAGAAGGAATGCTTTGGTGTGCAATTTACTTACTTGCCCTCCTTGTAGCAAAGCAGTTAGTCTCGCACAGTGCAGTAGCTTTCCCCCATCCTCACTGAGCACCACTGCACATCATACAGTGACCCTTTCGGCCTCCACAGCATGGGCACACTAAATCCAGGATGTGGAGAGAATCTGAACCAGCAAAAATCCAACATAATGAGGCTTTTCAACCCAAAAAAGCCGAAGGTGATTGTTGCTTCTAATTGGACATGCCCTGATCCAGGGTGGTGGAGGTGAGACAAAGGCTTTGGGTCAGGAAGAGCAGGTTAAGTGTGCACCCTGTGTCTCTTCCCTGGCTCTGTAGGGTAGCAGGGCTAGACAAGTGCGTCGTCCAGGCTGCACTGCAGGGGAACAAGTCTCCCAGAGCCCTAAACCCTTTCCCGAGGAAAGCGAGATTGGTAGGAAAATCCCAGCCAATACAGCACCAGCTGGCTTTTTTCCCCACCTTAGCCTGACCCATTGCTCCTGAGGAAACATGCTTTTGAAGGCTGGAGTGGGAGGAAAAATAACAGAGGGTTACTCAGTTGTCAGCTCTGCCTCTGGCTCTTGATAACACTCTGGGCATGTATCCTGCCAGACCTCTGCCACAATACAGTGCAGATGAGCATGTAAACCTTCCCTGTCTCCCGGGAATAGGGATCAATTCACGAGCATCAGGAGAGCTTTGAAACTGCAGGTAGGAGGCTGAGAGAGAGAAAGACTCTGCAACTTCTGGGCTCTGAAATTCAGCTTCCTCCAGAATGTCCATCGTGCTCCAGCCTTCTCTCCTGCACTCCCCAGGTCTTCTGGAAACCCCTTAGAAATTGTAGCAGGTTTTCAGCATTCCCATATGTTCCCTGTGCTGCAGCCTGGGTCAGGGATCTGTCAACCTCAAGCAAGAATGTATGGCTCTGTACAAATTAAATTCTTAATGAAATTGGCCACAACACCAGATGGGTTTGCCTCACACTCTCAGTACCTGGTTTACATCTCCCCTTCCAGGTCACTGCAGGAAGGACTCTGACTCAGCCAGATAGGCCAGGGTTACTCTGCCTGCCACGGGAGACCTGCTGCGGGTGATGCTTCCCCAGCAAGTCTCTGCCTCGGTGTGCAGGCTGGTCCTGCTCAGGCAGGCTCCGATGGATGCTCTGCTGGTCTCTGAGCATGGGGAAGTGCAAGTAGTAGGGAATGAGGCCGGGCTGGCTGGTGCCTGGGCACTGCGGTGCGAGCCCTTTTGAATAGCCCTATCAATTATTCACACAGCTCAAAGGCTCAGTGGGTCCGCCTGCAGCTCTCCCCCCCTCACCTCTCCTCACTCTCCAAGCTCTCTGACATGATATGATTAGCTGGCTTTTTCACACCAGAGCTGATTTCAGAAGATGTCTCAGGAAGACACCTGAGGCATGCAGCATGCCCAGGGGCTGGGAAAAAGCTGGAGTAAGCTGTGCTGTAAGCCATGGCTCAACTTGTTGGCAGATCTGTAGCGCAGGGTTATGGGACCCTTTGCTCCTTGCTGGGAAGCAGAAGGGTTGGGGAAAGACCAGGCTCTTTCCTGGAGACACCTGCCCTGCTTTGAGATTGTGAGTAATTGCGGGCTGAGGCCAGGGAAGGATTCGACCCCCAGCCTCAACGGGTGACCTCCCTGGAGCAGGGAAGGTCTCACAAATCTTTGGTTGCAGTGAGGAACTGGTGGATGAACTGTGCCAGAAACACTCCCGCAAAGCGCTGTCCCGGCAGCAGAGCAGGATCAGTGCCGCAGTGGGTGCAGGGGCATGGCTCCAGATGCACCCAGCCTCTTCTGCCCCCTTGCCCTGGTACTTGCTCGACCTAGATGGGACCTGTCTCCTGTCTGGGATGTAGGGACAGGGAGTTTCAATTTCTCCTGTCCTGAAGAAGTGTCATGTAAAGGCTGTGGAGCAAGGCACTGAGGATGGTGTGCATTATTCATTTCCCTCTTTGCATGTATCCTACACAGAGCTCTGCACTGTGTGTGCGTACTGCATGTCGCTGAGTTTGGCACCACCTCTGCATGGCTGTGTTTTGTGTCCCTGCACCAGCAGCAGACCAGGACAATCACCTTTGGCTCAGACGTGAGGGTCTGTATTATTGATGGAGGAGCCCGAAAGGTCTGTTCCTGCTGGTGCAACAGCTGCAAGTTGAGCACAGCTGAGGAGCTGTGGTTCCTCAGCAGATGGGATGGGGGGATCGGAAGGTGCAGAGGTGAGGAACTGGGGTGCCAGGGTGGTAAGGACCCTTCTTGAGTCTGCACTAGACATTTGCCTTCTAGCGCCCTGGAAATCAGGTTTCTATGTGTGAAAGGGGATAATGAGGAGCCAGCAGGTGCAATGAGGCTGTGAGTTTAACTGATGTGTGGCGAATCCTTCTACCAAGAGCCAGCCATGTGCAAGCTGGGATGTTCCCAGCCATGCCAGCCTTGCTCTGGGAGACAGGTGACGCTTGCCAGTCTCCAGGCACACATTTCCAGACTCCATCCCTTGCTCTGCCAGCCTCCTTGACATAGCAGAAGGTCTCTAGTTGCAATGTTCATGGCAGCCTTGCCAGAGAGAGGAAGAGGTTTTATTTTTGGCTGTGGTGAGAAGGGAGGAAAACTGTGATATGAGGAGAGCCATGTCTAGGGCAGATAAGTCTGGCATCCACCCCAGTTGACTGGTGCTCTGACTGTGCTGCAAGAAGCTGGTGGCTTCTCAGGACTGGAGGTCCTGCCAGCAGGGTCTCCCCTTCCCCTCTCCCATGTCTGTCTGACCTTGGCCACGTGCACATGGGCCAGCACTAACCAGAAAGGCTCTGGAGGGGGAGGATTTAACCTCTGAGATGAGGTGCTGGGGGGGCCCTTGAGGGGAGTCAAAAAGGCAGGGGGATTGCAGAAGAACTAGCACATGGCACCCCTGCAACACTTGCCCTCCTGGCAAAGGGATGTGTGAGGTGTGGGAAGGGAAGAGGCATTTTGAGTAGACTGGGATGGAGAGAGGGGCAGGTGATGTTGCTCCCTGCCACTGGGACAGAGCTGTAGAGAAGAGGGGTACTCACTGCTGGGAGCTGGTGGAGGGCTACCTGCTCTCTGCCCATGGCCCATCCGGCCATCACTGCCCCAGGTCACCATTACCTTGGGGGAGCAGGAATCTGCTGCAGAGGTGCTGGCACTTTGGCGAGAGCTGCGACCTGAGCTGGCTGCTCATTTGTAACGGGCTCTGCATTCACGCTGTGGTCTCCGTCTACGAGCACTCAGCTGCCTTGTCATCAGCCAATTCGATCCATCAGCTTCTTGACAGGCTCGGAGAATAAAAATAACCACCCATTTCTAAGTGCCTATTATGGCACTTTGAAAAATGCCTCCGCAGGCGAGCCTGAATTATTCCCAAAGTACTCATTTTTTAAAAACGTTATTTTAATGTAATAAATTATTTGTACTGAAGAGTAAAAGATTATCCGTGTACCCTGATAGCTCTCTGCACAGCGAGGGGTGCGGGCCTGTGGCTGCCACGGGGAGGGTAGTGCAGCGAGCTCTGGGGCTGTGGGGAGCAGAGGAGCTCTCTCAGCCACCTGGGAGCCACTGCTGATGGTCTCTGTGCTTTGGGGAAACACCAGTGGGAGATCTGCAGAGCTACCATTGCTGCTTAAAAAAGTCCATGTAACCCAGGAGACCTCGACATGGCCTGGCACAACACAGCATCCTCTGGGTGAGGAAGGACAGCCCTGGCTGCCCTGTGCAGCCCAGCTCCATGGGATGGCAACTGCCCATGGACCAGCCAGCTCATCACTCCCAGCAGGAGAAAGGTTTTGCTGCTGCTGTGGCTGTTCTGAGGCGGTCAGCTCCCAAAGGCCACCGCAGCATCCACCCTGGAGCCTGGGAGGTGCTCAGGAGTCTTCTTAGCAGCTCTCCCCATTTCACAGGAGCATCATGGCATGGGGATGCTCAAATGCCCACACACCCCTCCACACCTCCATGCATCGGGCTGGGCCTGCCCGAGTGAGCCAGGCAGCTGGTATGCACTCAGAAAATAAAGAAATGCCTTGCCTGGGCTTGCTCTTGGGTGCAGGCACTTGCTCAGCCAGGCAGGGATGGGATGGGATCCCTGCACAGCCCAGCTCGGGCGACAGGACACTCTGCAGCCCAAGCCAAACTGCAAGGAGCAGCTGGTCAGGCTTAGCAGAGGGAAGAGGCTCTCCTTGCAGAGACACTCAGTTTGGTGACAGGCTGAGGGAACCGGGAATTCCTCATCTCCCAGCAACCAGCCACCTGGGAGCACCATGCCTTCTCCTCCCGCAGGTATCCTCATCCACACACAGCCGGCGGTGGCCTCACCCACTCTGTCTTGCAGCCATGAACAGCACCTGCTTGAGGATACCACAGTGACCTGCTTCCTGGAGCAAAAGTGCTCCAAAAAAGACCTGTGGTTTTTTTTAGCAGGATATTTCCAACATCTTTGGGACTTATTTTTTCCTGTAGTGTTCCATGACATTTTCAATAGCTTTTTTTTTTTTTTCTTAAAACTGCTTTGGTTTAGGCTAAACCCCAAAATATGCGTTCTTCACAGCCTTGTCTTGGTAAAAAAAAAAAAAAATAAAAAAGAGGATGAAACCTTATTTTCTATTAATGTTTTGGGTGAATCCAAAAAATGATGGTTTTTTTGTTAAACAGCAATTTGCAAAATATGGATCAAAAGGGGAGAAAGACTTGGGCTCATGTTTCAAACAACTCTTCTCTGGGAAGCCAGACCCCCAGCATCGGCTACTAGGCTGCTTGGGAGTGTGGGAAACTACCATTGCTGAAGATGTGGGGACATACTGAAGTGGGGGAGGTTGTGATTGCAGCCTCAGCCATGCCATGAGGGAATATGCTGGACTTGACTGCAGGTAAGGAGACGCTGGCAGAGGAGCCCGATGCCCACCTCTGCCTCCAAGAGGGATCAGCACAGCATGGGGAGCATGTGCTGCCACCCCTCCTGGTTGCCCCAGCTCTGCACTATTCCCATGTCTCTCTCATGAGCTTGTGCATGGATCTGTGCGGGCTCTGGAGCCGCTCTCCGACAGTCCTTCCACTGCAGGGGCTGGAGCCCATCACATCCTGGGGCTCCCCTCCCTGTCAGACCTCCCCTCCCCAAGTAGCTTGATTATAGGGTAGCCATTCAAATCATTTTAATGAGCTCAGCCTGCTGCTGTGAGGCACCAGTAACTATGGCAACTTCATTCAAAGGTGGCGTGCGTGGTGGCTGTGTCAGGATTTGTGTTTCAGGGAGCTGATTGGAGGAGACGGGCGAAGGTGGGAGTCCTTTGGGAATTTGGGCTTGTTTGCACGGGGGGTTTCATTTAAAGCAGTGACAGGTGGCACTCTTGGAGGGCAGTGGTCCAAGGCAGACAAGTCCCCTTTGGTCCAGGGATCCACTGCCCACGATCCTGGGAGACCCAGGGGCCCTACACTGTGGCAGGGCACGCTGCAGTGATGGGGGGCTCTCCTTTCCAGCGCTGTTCCAGCCATCACCTTGCAGGCATTAGCAAATTGGTCCTGAACCCTAGCAAAGAGCTTGGCCCTTGCTTTCTTCTGAGACCCAGGGGAAACAAGTCGTCACTTCAAGCCGGTGGTGGAACATTGCTGGTCTGAAAGCAGGATCGGGCCCACAGTCCTACCTGAGGCAGCACAGGCAAACCCTGCACTGTGCTGTTCGCTCTTTTCCACCCCAGCCATGCTGCTCATCTCATTTACACCTAGGGCAGTCCTAAGGCACTCACAGAAATTACAGGGTTTGTGTCTGCTTTATATTAGCATCATGGACAGCCAGAGCAGGCATATTTTCCTAGTAAATCACTGCTATCCCGTTCTGGGCTGGCTTACACAGGGCATTGGATTCACAGAGGAAATAATTCTTATGTTTCAGTGCCACTGGCAACCATAAAAACCTCTGCCCAGCTGCCACAAACCTCTGTGGTCACATAGTTTATGCAGGTAAAATAAAGAGCGTATGGGCATGGGCTGCAGCAGGTTAAATTGTGGGTCCAGACCCTGCCTGGTTTTGCCTGGATCCAGCTGCTGTCCTCCCACAGTGCAGCTTGGGGGATGCTCTTTCCGCATGGGAAGCAGGGGTGGGACCACCTTGTTCTGGAGGAAAGAGCTGCTTGGATGCACGGTGTGCCTGGGGGAGGGCACCCTGTCCCTCGGTGCCTGGTTTGCTGAACTCCGTCTGCTGCTGCACTGGCCTGGGTGACGTTTCCCAGGCAAACCCCTGGCACTAGTGCTGGGTGGCTTTGAAGTCCTCACTTTGGGTAGCGTGTGTCTGCGCCGTGCTGCTCTACGGTGCGAGAAGATGACACAGAAGATAGATCCTCCCAGATCAAAGCTCACCAGCTAGTCCCGTCAATGGCATTGCACAGAGCTTGCCACAGAGTTCTGCTTGCTTGTATCAGTGGCTTCATTTCCCTCGCAGTCTCTTTGCTGTAAACAAATCCTACAGAAACCAGAGCTTTTCTACAGACTCCACTTTTAATACGCCATTACATGCCCACTGAGAATCAGGTCCAGACTCACACGTGTGTATCTTGGATAGGCATCTAGTCCCAGCTGAATTTCTCAAGTTAAGTCTCAGTGAGGTGTCAGGATTTTTTTAAGCACCCCCTGGATTGCATCAGCAATAAATCTGTGTTTATAGGCTCGATAGCTGAAGCCTGTTTTCAGGGGAAATGTGAATGAATAGAGAACGCATGCTGGGTGGAAAGTTGGGGATTTCAAGGGTCACAGGTTGCATCAAAGACAACTCTCCCTGTGGACACCACACCTTGAAAGCTGCTCAACCTCAGGCTTATAGAAATAAGGAAAAAGAGAAACGTTCTCAACATATCTCTGGATCTGAAAAAGTTTCCTACTCAGGCTGGAGCTGTTCCTGACTTTGTCTCCTTGCCCATGTTAATTAATCTAGCTAGGATCATAGCTACTGGGAACACAGCATAGGACAGGCACATAGACAAGAAATCAGGATGGAAGCACGGTAGGAATTTTTGGGTGAATTGTGTTTTTTTCCACTGGAAAATGCTGATTTTTTCAAAACCGACATTTATTTTAAGGGAAGGTTGGTTTTGATTAATTTATTGAGTCAGAAAAAAATTGGAAGTTCTGAATTTGTCAAAATGAAGTGTTTTGACATTCTCAAAGGAGAAAAAAATAATCTATTTTCCAGTTCAGATGACCTCTTGTTTTGAAATTTAAGCTAATTATAATTAAACGTTTCAAAAAGATGAATACTTTGAAATCAGACTTAGAAAGGAGACTCAGCTCATGAATGTCTTTAAGATTTTGACTTTTCAGGACAAGCTACAGTGGAATCCTTTGTGCAATCTGAGACATCGGCACTTCTTCTCACCTCAGCTCAGGATGACACACGAGAAAACTCAGCCTTGTCCCACAAGCTTGACATCATCTCGGCCAATGGTGCAAAAGCTTTTCCCCCTCCAGGTTCACAGCAGATAGATTGGAGCAGTTGAACCGGGACAACTACAGTTGACATCGATGGGCAAACAGCTCTGATGGCATACGTGGGACACACAGCTCCCAAAAAGATGATTCTTCAGATGATCCTCTTGGCTGATGACCCCATCCTGAGCAGAACTTGCTTTGCAGAAGTCAAGGATGCCACCCTCCTCCATCACACACAAGGTGCAGCTGCACCCAAAGAGGGGACAGCTGCAGTTGATGGTCCAGGGTTTTGGAGAGCTGAAGTTAGCTCGTGGCTTCAACACATAAGATGCTGGAGCGCCTCTCCTATGAAGACAGGCTGAGACAGTTGGGGTTGTTCAGCCTGGAGAACAGAAGGCTCCAGGGACATCTTATAGCAGCCTTCCAGTATTTGAAGGGCGCCTACAAGAAAGCTGGAGAAGGACTTTTTACAAGGGCATGTAGTGATAGGACAAGGGGTAATGGCTTCAAACTGGGAAAGGGGAGATTTAGAATAGATATTAGGAAGAAATTTTTCCCTCTGAGGGTGGTGAGACACTGGCCCAGGTTGTCCAGAGAAGCTGTGGCTGCCCCATCCCTGGAGATGTTCAAGGCCAGGTTGGACGGGGCTTTGAGCAACCTGGTCTAGTGGGAGGTGTCCCTGCCCATGGCAGGGGGGTTGGAACTACGTGATCTTTAAGGTCCCTTCCAACCCAAACCATTCTGTGATTCTATGATTCTATGATTCTCTGATCATAAAAAAAGTTGTTTGTAGCCCAGAATTCCAAAATATTGGATATTGAAGTACCACTGGCACCTGTCAGGTGTGAGATGCTCCTCTGGGCTGCTGGCCCTTTGGTTTCTGCCTGTGTCGCTGGTGCACAGTGGGACAACAGCCCCACTCATCACATCTTCACTTTTGGGCAATGGGCAGACTGTGAACCCAAAGAGCAAAGGTGGTGGGAAGGCAGCTCTAGTTGAACATCTGAAAACTGTAGCTGCTCTTTTCGGGGTTGCACAGATCCAGGCTTTTCACCTCAGTCCCCAGCCCTAGCTGATGGCTGGGAGTCAAGCAACCCTCACAGGCTGAGAATCAAGAGAGTCGATGGCCAGCGGATCTGTGCACAGCTTGGCTTGGCTGCCTTGGCAGAAGATGGTCCACGCTCTTCTCCTGGCATGGAGCAGCTCCAGGCGAGCAGCAGGACGGATGGGAGCTGCCAGCTTCCCCTCTCCGTTTCAGACCGGGAAGAGCACACATGGCCTCTGGGCTCTGTAATCTCTAGCCACAAAGCTCTCCTCTAATCTGCATTTGTGCTCATTGGAAGTGATTACATTTTCCTGGAAGGATTTGACCCTCTGGCTGCTGACTGCGATGGCAGTGCTCCTTCTACGAACGGCTGCTGGCTGGAGGCTCAGAGGAGTGACAGCCAGCAGGAGCTGAGATCTCTGTGCCTTCCCATCCTTGGAAGCAGCTTTGGAGGCTTCTGGCTTGCAGGAGGGTCAGATGGGCAGAGCAGTACTCCTGTGCAGAGGAGGAGGTGTTTCACCCCCAAAAGAAAGCATGCAGGGGAAGAGGGCAGAGGGCCAGGAAGAAAGTCTGGGTGCAGATAGTCTGCACTAGCTGTCTCGCCAGCCTGAGACAAAAACCAGACAGGACGGAGAATGCGACACTGTATCACATTAGGCATTTATGCAACATCAGTGCTGTGGGACCAGCCAAGGTTCAGGGGTTTGCAGGCTTGATCAGAGCCAGGAAGGCTTCTCCGGACTTGCCTGGGAAGTGGGTGGGTGCTGAACTATGGGAGAAATCTCCAGCACTTCACGCCAAGCAGACTCACTGCTTGGCTTGACGGCCTGGCGAAAGAGCTGTAACCAGCACCTTCTCAGGGAGTGAGTCTTGTCCCTCTCCAGCCCCACAGAAATCCCGGGAATGTCTCAGCAGTTCAGATGAGTCCAGCTCTCTGGCTAAAACATCCTGTTAACTTTGCAGAGCCCAGGAGAGGGAGAGAAACTTGCCTCGCGTCGTCGTTTCATGGGCCCACGTCCCTGGGAAGTTCTAAAGGAGGAATTACCCAGGGTGCTGGCGGCAGTGACGTACACATCTGTGAGGTGCACAGCTGGAGTCATGGCAAATGTTGTTATTCTGGGTCTTAGGACATAGGTCTGACTAGGTCAGAGCAATGAACTTACTCTTAGCTTTTATCACTTCTGTTATTCCCCCTCTGACTTCTGGGTATTTCGCTGTACCTATCTATAGGAGCGTAACAAAGTTATGGATGGTCCAAGCTGCTGGCATCTGCCTGCATTGCTTCTTCCTGACCACAGCGCTCTGTTCTATGGAGGGAGATGGAGCACAGCCCAGGGTCTGCGTCCCTCCAAGTGCCCTTCCCTTCAGAAAGTGTTTCTGATAGACCTGACCACATCACAGTGCCAAGAATGAAGAGGAGAGGAAAGGAAAATGTCTCTTCTTGTCTCCCAGATAGGCCAAATTAAAACTGGGGGCATGAAAAGGACTGTAATGCTTCTATGAAAGACACAGTTTGTGGCCAAGCACTCTGCCCATGTTTCCTGGACAGAGGAAGCATGTGATAAACCATAAAATTAAAACCATACAAAGTGCAGAAAGCTCATCATTGTCTGTTTCACAGAGTCAGCCAGATTCAGTAAATCTTATCTGTCAGAACGTCCCCAGAGTCCCAGTGATGATGCCCCCATAAACAATAATATGCTGCCTAGTACCAAAAATAGTCAGAGATTATAGGATGTCCTTGGTACATCTCATCCACCAAAACACTGAAACAAAACAGTTTAACAGCAGCAACACCAACTTGTACAGATGTATGAGGTACCCTAGAGCAGAGTGAAGCTTTCAGCAACAGCCTAGCTCTGGTGCTGTCTTAAAGGAGGGTAGAAAACTCATTTTTGAATGCCCTGGCAGAAATCAATGTATAGGTTTTGAAGAGAAAGAAACAGTCTTCAAATGAAGTCCCAGCCTCAGACATCTCCAAAGAGCAGAGAAACAGAAGCCTTAGTGTTTGCAGCAGTCTGTATGGTTTTCACAGCCATGATTTCCCTCCCACCTAGACAAAGTTGGGGCAAGATACAGTTGTTTCCTTGCAAACTCCATCCATATTGCTTGGTCACCCAGCCTGCCCTTGGTCATGGGAGAGCTCATCTTCACAGCATATGCTGGCTGCATCAGTATGTACTAATAAAGCAAGATATTCAGTCCTAAACCCCACACCTCTATCCAAGTAGTTCCTGCCATAAATTCACAGGTATTTCTGTATAACTGGTTTAGAGATTGAATTCTTGCTGTTCTGATCTTAGGGTTTGCACCAGAATGGGAGGAGTCTGTACCACCCTGCCGCTCCTGTAACACCATTGGGAAAAACCTGCTTCAGGGAATCGCACCATCCAGAAACCTTCTCCCCATGTTTCACTCCATCTATAGCTGGACACACACCCCTGGACATGCAGACTAATCCCCTGCCAGAGGATCCCATGTACTGAGCCAGGAGAAATCTGGTTATTCCTGATGTGCTTCCAGTGGGAGGCAAGAGGAGAACCAGGTGTGACAGCTGGATGTTGCCGTGATCCTCCTCTGTCCCTGGATCATAGAATCAGAGAATGGTTTGGGTTGGAAGGCACCTTAGAGATCATCCAGTTCGTATCCCCCCTGCCATGGGCAGGAACACCTCCCACTAGACCAGGTTGCTCAAAGCCCTGTCCAACCTGGCCTTGAACACCTCCAGAGGACGGAGGCAACCCTGGCCAGCCATCCTAATTGCAGGGAGCCTCCAGCCCGATGTGAGATTGCTGCCCTCTGCCTTCCTCTCCAGAACGGACAGGCAGCTCCTGGCAGGTGCTCTCTGCAGGTCCTGGGAGCAAGCTGCCGGGGAGCGGGAGGGCTGTAATTACAGAGATAACTCACACCATGTCACCCAACAATGATACATGAAAATGCTACATAAACCTGTCTATCTGGTGCTCTCGATTTATCTTTCTGCCTCTCTATTTATTTCTTCCCCCAGCCTATCGCTCAGTACCGTGCAGGAGCTGGAAATGCCAGCTGCTGAAAATGCAATTTGTTTTGATTCACCAACATCTCCCAAAATATCTCCGTGACCTCTTGAATTTTTTGCAATGAATTATGATAATGATGATTTTTATTTATATTAACAAACTGCAGTAGCTCAGCATGGCCAGCAAATATACAAAAATCCCCAACCAAATATTCATACGTTACCTTTTTTTTAAATAACTAGGACTTAAAACAGTATCAAACAGGGGTGGCTTTTCTCTCTTCTCCTTTTCTAAAAGGCATCAGTACCAAATTTCTACCCTAATTATAACAATGCTTCTCCTAATGAAAAAATTCATTTGCCTTCTCTAATCAGCTGGCTGGCTTCGGAAATTGCAGCCGATCAGTGTGGAGGAGGGGCTGCCATAAAGGTTTGGAGGAGGCAACTCACAGTTTCCAAGGTACCTCAGAAATTAGGAAGCCACATCCACAGGAGGTGTAAATTGGTGATGCTGCCGAGAACCACATGGCAATGCTGGTCTGTGCCTCTCTGGGGAATCTGGCTCTGAAGTCCTGGAGACCTTCCTGCCCTTCTGCAGCCCCGCTCTGCTTCCAGGAGGGGGAACTGTGAGCCGCATCCACGGGTGGAGAGGAAAAAACGCTGCTAATGAAAAGTGGTTTCAAAGCACGTTAGCCTGCTCTTGTTTCTTTTTTTCATGGAGGAAAACAGAGATGCTGAGCCAAAAAGGTGGCTTCTCCCAGTCCCTGGAAGACCACAGGCAGCAGAAGCGCAGGCTCTGTGAAGCCCAGGGGTTTTGGGGTATTTCTCCACGAGCCCCATGCTGGCTTCTTGGTGGGCTTCGAGTTATTTCTGCTCGGCACGCAGGACTGCACCAGCCACGCATTGGCTCCGTGCTGCGGCATGGTGGGACTGCAGGTTGTGCGCGGGTACATCTGCACATTAGGGACAGAGTTTCTCCCTCTCACGCTGCTTTTGGACAAGGAGCAATGGGCCTTCGGGGGGGTATTGTGTGGGACAGTCGCATCTGCCCCCTCACTTAACCCTTTCTCCATCAGTCCCTTCACAGCGGCACTCTGGGGCTTGTACTTCACAGCCTGCGCCCTGGAGCAGAGGTCTCAGCAGGAGCTGCTGGGAGGGGAGCTGGAACAGCCCCCAGCTCTCCTCCTCCTGCTACAGGAGCCGCCACAGCCCAGCACAGTCCCCACCTGTCCAAGCAGTCCTCACGCCAAGCTCCACCCAGGCGATCTGTGAGGGCATGGGAGCTACAAACCAGTGGGAAAAGAGGTATAATGAGGATCATACAAGTCCTTTAAGACTTTTCAGGACCCCTGGGTGCTGATCTGCCTGAACAGAAGCTGAGCATGTATCACCGTGCCTGAAGGCATAAAACGGTCAGTGGGCGTTAGCAGCATCTCATGATTAACTCATTCCATCAGTGACTAGTGACAAAAGCCCTCACAATATGATGAAGGCTGGCTCAGGTCTGAGTGATGCAGTTCTTCACACTGCCCTGACTTGGACCCACTTTCTGCTGCCAAGAAAGTCACTCATGCTCTGTGTGCAGCTTCTGCTGCACTGTAATGATGACGCTCAGTGTGGTACAAGGCGTTAGGATATCTCATACGGACCACCACACCTCAGGTTTCTGGGCTTGTAGGTTCAGTCACAGCAAAGCAGCGTGGAGCTATCTCCTACACTGTAGGAGACTCAGAATTACCACAACCAAACAAGCTGTTAACCACAGCCTCATACTCATGTACAAAGACTTACTCAACAGGAAAAAGCATCAGGCAAAGTGGGACCAGTTCCAGGGTATGGATAACTGGGTAGTCATAGGAGCAACTGGAATTTAAGCCCGGTTCTTATGAAACCTTGAGAGAGCAGAGAATTTGCTAACCAGTTGTCCAAATGCTTCTGACTGTGAGGATGGCTTTGGCTTTGTGTTGGGAGGGACGCGGGCTTACCTGCATGCTCCAACCCCGTGCTACTGAGCAGCATTACAGAAGGCACCAGACTCCTGTAGCCTTGTATGGAGAACCTGCCCAGCAAGGTGTTGATTTCACCAAACACGGGCCTTCTTGAGCCTTGGGACATGAGGAGATGAGGGGTTTTAATGTCCTGATCACTGCTAATTTTTCCTTTCCAGTCTGCGGTCTGCACTACTCTAGGATGGAGTCAGTGCACAGACACAGATCTGCTCCTACTTGTGAGCCTGAATGTCTCTAACAGGGCCATGGAGGCACCAGCAGGGTCTGAAGGTACCAAGTGAGCTCAAAGATGCAAAGCAGATTGTCGCTGTCGCTGCAGTGAGGTCACTACATCTGTGAAGAAAGATCCTACCCTTGTAAGGTGCCAGGTACCCGCCTGGCAGTACGCACAGTCCATGATTGATAGATCAAAATGCAGCTTAAGTTTGGCCATGGCTGGGCAGGGTAGGACGTTGTATTCCAACCTCCCATCTGACTCCTCAGCAACAATTCTCCATCCTGCTTTGTCCTCTCAGACAATTGCAGTGCTGGGATTTGCTCTGAGAGTGAAAGGGTGAGACCTAACAGCTCTGGATGAGCTCTGGACAGGGGTTGAGTCTGGGATGATCAGATGTTGAATGTGATCACCATATGTTTCTAGTAAGACTAATGCAACTCTTTTGCTGTATGGTGAAATCAGCAAGAGGGTTTAAACCTAAAATAAACCAGATACAACTGACTAGCACCACTGCCCCAAAATGCATGTTTACCCCTGGGTCACTAGCACAGACATATTACGGACAAGTGTAGAATATAAGCAAAGTTCTTTTAAGACACAAGCAAAGGGGTCCAGTGTGCTTTGAGGAAAGACAGACACAAGCGTGTGCATGAACACTGCAAGTATGCATGGGTACACTGAGGTTCTCGGCTCCTCCTACCTAGCCACAGGTATCTCCTCCCAGGTCACCCTCCAAGAAGATCTCCTGAATAGATAGATCTCCCCACACATCTGCTTACGTCTGGGTGTTGCTTGTCATGCCCTAGGCTATATCAAATTTTCCTTCAGGTTGTATGGTTGCTGAGTAGCAGATCTGGCTATGACTCAGGAAGGCCCTGGCCTTTCACACCATCTCCTGTCATCAAGCAGAAAGGGCTCAGTGGCTTGTACTGCACTTTTTACCCAGGAGGAACTTCTCCTCACCATCATATCAGGTCCCAGCCATGCCAGGGGGTGGCATAACCTGAGCCTCACCAGAGCATATTGACTTTTTTCTGACCATCAGGTACAATCATTTTTTAATGTTTGAGTAAGATCTTATTATCAGCATAGTAATAACGGCAGCACAAAGCAGCTGGAAATAGGCCTGTGAGAGAAGAGGTCCCAGAGAAGAGTTAGGAAACAAGACCTGTGTGGGTGACACCACATAAAAAAGCTGTCACTTGACTGTCCCCTTACACCCTGGGAAACACCCAGAAGCCCCGTGTAGAGTGGTCCTCACAACATGCATCCATAGCTGCTGCATCCGCATGCGCACCAGCACTGTCACATATGCGTGCACTTACAAGGACCCATCCCCGGCTCGGCAGACATGCTTGCTCCAGAGGCACAAGCGGCCGTGCTCCCGGCCCTCTGGTGCACGCAGGGATGCAGGGCTTGCTGGCTTGGGGTAGCATTGTGCTGGCAGCCAGAGAAGGCAGGGGATGAAGGATGCTCACATGCCGAAGCCGTCAGCACCATGGGTGCTCATGTGACAGTCGCAGGGTATCTGTTTTCCCTTCAATGGTATAAATGCTCTCTTCAGAACAGCACATTCCCCGCCACCGCTAATGAAAACACATGGTGCATTTATGCAAAAGCTCCTTCTCATTCTTGGTAATGACATTGGTGGTGGCAGCTCCTGTCTCTTCCTGCTGCCTCGCTCCCTCCCAAGCACCCTTGTCATTTCCCTTCCCTTTATCGACAGCCTTTAATGGGATGAGTCTTTTGCCAGCAGAAAGGAGCCAATGTGTTCTCAGCGGCTGTCAAAGGCACTTCGACTGCATAAAGAGCCTCCCATGTGGTCTCACAGTTAAAATATATATACATACAACAGACAAAACTGTCACCAACGTGCCAGAACCATCATTAGCACTTGATCTTCCTAGCACAGAGGACATGCCTCAGCTAGTTATTTTCATCCTAAATCCTCTTTTTCTATCTTTGTTTTATTTTGGGAACTGGGCTGGGGAAGGGTACGTTATTTTCCCTACACCACATGGAAGAAACAACACAGACCTGGTGGGCACATTATCTTCCCGGTAAGGAGCTGTGGCACCTCTATGAGATGCTTTTAGAAAGCATCAGACAACCTCCCAAACCTGCTTACCTTCCTGCCACCCTTTGATAAGCTTTAGATGAGACTAAGCTAGCCGGGAAGTGCAGGAAAGGGAAACACGACTGAGCATCAAGAGGAAGCAATAATGGGAGTATGCGCTGAGCAAGGAAAGGTGCCGATTTCTCTGCTAAATCTGCCCATGAGGGCCCTGTTGCTGTCGACGAGCTTAGCAGGCAGACCTGGCTGTCTGCAGTTGCCACAGGTGGAGGGAAGGGCATCTTTCCTCTGAATCAAAGCTGGTTGTTCCCCCCACCTATCTGCTGCACATCTGATGCATCTGGATCTCTCTAGAGTGGAGGTGATTCAACGGATTGATCCTGTCTGGGGACACCGTGCAAAATGAGCAAGACATGTGGGCTAGTCACAGCAGCAGGAGGTTCCTTGTCTCTCTGCAGAACATCTGCCCGTGGCCTGTCTGCTTCCCAGCTGTGCTTATGGTCTCGCCCATGCGGACAACGTTGCCCATTTGCACATGGTATCAGACACTGGAGAAAGGAGCTGGCTCACCTGGATGTGCTGAGAGGTCTTGCGACAGGTACTGCTTCCTTGCCTGCAGGAGAGGAGCTCTGCTGGCATCAGCAGCAAGATGTGCAGGATGCATGTCAACATAGCAATCCACTTACAGGTACCTCTGCACCTTCTGCTGTCCAGACTCCACTGCTCAAGAGCACCCACTCAGAGATAAATTCCAGTAAATCTTCAGGGAAGATGACACCCATCATCTTCTCCAGGTAGACATGCCTGGGGAGAGCAATTCTCTGTGCACGCCTTGTGCTTACCAGCACGGACTTTGTCCTCCCCCACCAATGTTCATCTTCGCCCAAGAAAATGTCCTGCCAACCAGCTTGTCTAGGCACAAAAATAGAAAAAGGGAGCTGGGTACCAAGAGGAAATTTTCTTTGAGAACCAGAAAAGACCCTCATAGAACAAGTTTCCTCTGGCTCCCCAGCTCTGGGAGCATGATATCAGATGAAAAAGCAACTGACTGCAGCCTGCAGCACCGGCTTGCTGCTGCTCAGGAGCAGCTGCTGGCACAGTGGCGAGGGTGTTCAGGGCTGCGGAGTTCAGAGCAGGGCTTCTGCTGCCCAGCTAGCTTTGGTCTCGTAAAGCAGCACCAGCCACAGCATCCCCGGGGCTGGGATGCGGGGAGTGCGTGCAGGCGGCTGCAATCCTCAGCCGCCCCCCTGAGAACAGCCACACGAGCCACCTGCGTCCCAGCGAGCTCGGCTGAGCCCGTGCAGGAGAAATGGGCAGAATCAGACTGGAGTGATGAATATGTTGGAGGATGCCACGCGGTTTCACAGACAGAAAGAGGGTCTAAATTCATCTACTAAATTATTCACTGTGAATTTTTGCTCTGTTCTAGCAGACACACATCCAGCAGCTATATAATAGGGAAATTCAGTATATATCATAGTAGTTAGACACGTATCCATTACGCACAGCAGTTGTTAATCTTCAGTGAACGTATTTAATAATAGCTATTTATGTAACATACATTAACTACCCCTTTTAAACTGAAATTGAATGCATATTTGAGAACCTTAATTCAAAGCACTACTCAAAGCTGAGTCTCTGAGTCAGGGTAATAAGGATTTTGAAAGAGGGGTGTTTAAGTACTTTGGAATAAAGAAAGGTGACTGGAAAGAAAACCTTTAAAAGAAACCACCCAATGAGGTTTTTTGCACTTGAAATCTCTCCTGAGTGCAAACTAGAGCCATGTGGCTGAGAGGGGAGCCACGGGCAAAGAGAAAGTGTAGAGTTGACACATGGCTGGTTATTGCAAGCAAGAGAGATTGCTGAGTGCCCCGGAGGCACTGGAGCCCCGAGGACCACAGCCTTTCGTAAGGGATGAGCCAGGCTCTGCAGCTGCCCTCGGGCAGCAAAGGCAGCCCCAGGCCGTGGGGATCTCCCGTTGGCAGCACTGCTGCTGCACAGAGCCCAGCCGCAGCCCACAGTGTGCGGGGAGGCTGGGGAAGCACTGGGGTACTTCCAGCTTTGCAGTTAAACCCACCACAAATCTTCCCAGAAAGGGAAGGAAGAGAAAAGCACAGGTTCACAAAGCACTGCCGGAGCCCACTTATCCCCACATGAGTCCCCACAGCACTGGGGGTGTGGATACTCAGTGCTCACCAGCCTGGAGCCAGGGGTGATACTGGGCCAGTATAGCCTAAAACATCTCAAAACCCATCCCCTTAATTTTTTATTTTAATCAACTTCTCCATCCCTATGCAATACACAACCATTAGCCTAGACAGACATGGGAAGGAGAGATGTTAGCGATAAAGGATCAAAGTGGGACCTCATTGTGAGTCAAGGGCACTGGAGTTCCTCTCTGGAGAGCATCCATGGCCCACTGGCTGCTTGGCCACCCAGAGACCCAGGACCAGGGGGTCCTCCTCCTGCCCTGTACCGAAGAGTTGATTGCTTTGTCCTTTCATCTCCTTAAGAGCCTCCAGCTCCTCCTGCTGCCCTTCTCAGCTCCTCCCTGGCTCCCTGGCCTCACCGTTTTTTCCCCATTTTGCTGATTACTTCCTGAATTAGCTAAGCTAAAATGAGTTTTCCTGTGAGCAGTGGAGCTGTGGTACCTGCTTTTCTCTGGCTTCATGATTTGGAGAGAGATATCATCAAAGCATCCTGAAGGTTGACCAGTCTTAATTGGACTTCTGCATGGGGATTCTCTGTGGTCTAATACTCTGATTAAGATCCCATTGTTATTTTTTGCTTTGTGAGGGCACTGACTTGAGTTTCCCTTCCAGCTTTATTAAACCTTGTAGTCTCCCGTCTCCCAGCATCTGTCCTGTTGATTCAGGCTGTCAACGCCCTGAGCCCAGGACCATCAGTTTCTTTACTCGTAGAGCAACAGCAGATGCTTAGGGTAGTATGTAAGAACAGGGTGAGCACATAGCGATCACCTCCTGAGGTCCAGCTAAAAGGCTCCTAACCCAAAGGTGCCTTTGAATCTAACATCGCTTGATGATTTTTCCTCTTGTGAATGTGTCCATGAAGTTGAACATTTTCACTACGTACTGTGTAAAGTGCCACCTCCTTCTGTTTAACATGAATGTGGTATCCATCAGCTCTGTAGGAAGTTCCTCGGTTCTTGTGATGGAAAGAGAGAAAAGCCAACAGCAGCCCACCCTCTCAGGGCCACACACCACTTTACCAAATCCTGTTGCACTCCCCTTCATGCCCCTCTGGAGATGGGGCCAGAACTGCCCAGGCTTGAAGGCAGAGCCCACCCAGGATTTACATGGGGATAGACTGACAGCTCCTGGTCTTTATACTTCTGGTCTTTATACTTCTGGTCTTCATACTTCTGGTCTTCATTCCTTTCCTAATAATTCCTAATATTTGATTTGCTTTTTCTAACCACTGCCAAGCACAGAGATGACATTTTCAAAGATGCGTGTATTATAACACCAAGATCTTGTTCTTTAGCAATAACAGGCAGCTCACAATGCTTTATTTAATTCATAAAGTTAGGACTGTATTTTCCCATGTACATTAGTTTCCATTTATCTAGATTGATTTTTATCTGCCATTTTGTTACCAGTCACTTGATATCATGAAGTCTTTCTGTAGCCCTTTACAATTTTCCCTTGTCTTTGCTACCAAAATAATTCAGTATCTCCAGTTCTCGGCTGTACATATTATTGCAAGAAAGAAAATTGATGTTAATAAGCCATCTCTGGCAGCATTTGGCACAGCTAAACCAGGTCAGCTTCATAAGGGATGTTGGAACAAACCTCTACATTATCCTCGGTGGGACACAGAACTTTCAGCATCCAAGTCAAACTAACTCTTTCCAGCTTAGACCCATCCAGGCAGGGATCAGGGCCCTGGCAGTGGCAAAGGGGCAGTGACTGGCTCTATGCAGAGCCCCCAAGGCTCTGACTGGCCTGGCTAGCCATGGACCTCCCCCTCACTACCCAGCTTTCTTCCTGAATTTGGGCCCCTGAGACTTCCCAAGGTGCTGCTGCAAAGACACATGGTCCCAGGAAAGCCTCCTGATAAACCCTGGAGGGCTGGAGCTGAGCAGAGGGAAGTGCACGGAGCTGGAGGTGAAGGGAAGGGGCAGATAAAATAGTGACTATTACTTTTCAATGCACTCGGCATGGAAGATTGAAGTGACTTGCTGGGTCATCACCAGCAATTCATACCTGCAGGGTGCAGAACTTTGACCCACTGTGCAGCGTGTGAGAAAATGATTTTCTGCAGAGGTTATCCAATGACATGGGCAGTGCAGTGAGGAACAGACATTTGTGCCATGTGTTCGACCCTAAGCTCCTTGGGGCAAGGCTGGATTTTGATCTTACGCTGGCGCCATGGGCAGCATATGGACCCCTGATGGTGTCAGTCTCTGATACCAGCAGAACACCTATATGGCCCATAGTCTGAGGTCCTAGGAGAGACTGCTTTCCCCAGAAAGATCACAGCCCAAAACAAAAAAAGCAGGGCAAGAATACTAAAGAAGGAAAATTCTCACCAGAAGGATGTCAAACTGATCCAAACTGCCTTGCCAACAACCTCAGACCAAGTCAGACACAGGTAGGAGCGGATCCCAGGACCCAGAGCTTTATGTCAACCAACCTGTCACCTACCACAAAGATGCTATCTCGTGCCCTCCTACATTTCCCTTGGTGCTTTCCTTGGTACCACAGCCCATGGTGCCACCACAAAGCATCACTCACGTGTGGGTGATGAGAGGGCACCTGGACAGAGACAGAACAGGGCCCAATCAGACCAGCAAGGTGGTCATGCAGTACAGCTCTGTAGACAGGCTAAAACCACTTACACCATGGCTGTCCAGAAAGCTTCACTCTCTCTAGGCTATTCAATTCCAACCACATATGTGAGAATTCAGGGAAGTGAGCAGGAAAACACTGCTGGAGCCAAAGCACTTGAAGGATAGATGAAGCAGGATGAAGAGGATGTGTCTCCAGAAAGTCTTCTTTGCAATGCTGGGTCAGCAGCAGATTTTATTCCACACCCTTGAGGCTGTGAGTACATGGCAGGCCGTGGAGCATGCAGCAGCATCCTGCCTGCTGGCTGTTACGGTGTGAATGGGAAGGAACTACCCTGCTCTTTCCTCTGGTGTGGCCCAGGGCTTCTTTGGTCGAGGAGGAAGCTGCAGGGCTGGAGGCTTGGCCTTCTCTTTCCTCTGCAGCTACTGATGCTGGCTCTGGGAACGCAGTGGAGACACAGAGCACAAACACAACACTGTTTCTGCACCAGCGGTGTCAGGACTGTAGTCCCAGAAAGGAGGTTTGCCCTGGGGCTTGTGTTTGCAGACATCATTTCCAAGAGCAGCAGAGCGGGGAGGCAATGGGAGATGCCATGGCGGTGCTGCGGCTTGGTGCCACAATGTCCAGTGCAAGCCTGAGGGATGCTCCTCACTTGTACTGCCGCAGCAGGAGCAGTGGGTCTCCCTGGTACCACCGGGCAGGGTTAGTGGGTGCAGAAGAGCAGGTTTGCTGCCAGCTGGGTTAAACAAACCCCATCCCATACTGCAGTGAACTAGCTGGCTCGTGAATGGGGGTGCGAAGGGCATGGGGCAAGACACCAGGCAGCAGACTGGTGCATTCACTGCTCAAGGGAATAGTTTCTTTTGGGGGTACCAATGGTGGCATCACCATGAGAGGAGTGAGTAGGGCCACACATGGGGCCACTCGGAGCTTCCTGGTGAGGATGTGGAAGGAACACCACCTTGGGTCTCCCCATGCCTCTTCCTGGTCACCTGCCTTATCTCCCCAGAGAAATTCCCCTTCTCTCTCATTCTCTTACACTTTTTCTCCCGCTTTCATTGCCCAAACTGCATGCAAACAGCCTGACTGGAGGACCTGTAGTGACCCGACTGATGGGGGTCTGTGAACCATCAGCTCAGTCCCGTGCTGGTGAAAGTCAGGGCTGGTGCACAGAGGAGGATGCCTGGTGCAGTCTTGAACTTATCTTCACAATCTATGTGTGGGGGTGTGCTGGGGACAGGCTGCTCAGAGCTGTGGGTCATGCCTGCATGATGGATGGTGTCATGCCAGGGGCACTGACACTCCTGGGAATAAGGAATTGGCTGGCATGGTAGTGTGGGGACTGGGAATGAACCAGAGATGGCATGTGTGCTTACTTTTCTTTGCAGTTCCCATTTGAAGCTGCTGGAAAGCTGGAGAGGGAAGAGACCTTCTCTGCCACAGGTTACGTGGTGTGCCTGTGCTCTGGGAAAACAGCCTTCCGGGCCTCCTTTCCAAAGATTAGGCCAAGAAAAGCTACAAAGACAATGTGGTTTGATTTTCTGGCCAGGAGGGAGAACTTCACCCCTCTCGAGGCCAGGGTTTCTGCTTGATCACAGCAGATCTTGCGGTACGACATCCAAGTGAATGAACGGCTTTGAGTGATGGAGACTCCACCGTGTGCCAGAGCAAGCTGTTTGAGGGGTTTATCTCTCTGACTGTTAACACTGGCACTCAGCTCCCACTCCCAGTTTGCCTGGCTGTACCCTCCAGCTGCTAGCTGATATTCTGCCTTTGTCTGCTAGCCAGCTGGCTTTTTGGTATCTTCTCCTCTCGAAGGCACTTCTAAACTCAGACGAGTCAGATATTAATGTTGTCTTGGATTTAGCTGTGATGTTAATACCTTGCACTTCTTTCCTCTCTCGTTGCACAACAGGTTTCCAACATCTCAGACCATCCCTTGAGTTATTTTCTGCTGATTTCCAAATTTGCCACCAGTCTTCTAAAAACGTGGACCTCTGGCATAAACAGGGAGTTGAGTGGTTGGCTTCATAAGCCATGTCCAAAGGTAATGCCATATCCCTGCTGCAAAATGGTATTTCCCTGCTTATGGAGCCAAGAGCTGTTTCAGGTCTGGCAGCCGCATCATGGTGGCTTCTGGTTTGTTCATTATCCATGACATCCGTTTCAAGGCTTTTACTTTGCAGGATGCAGTCACCTCTCTTTGTAAAGGCCAGATTGTTCCTCGGATTTGGAAGGGGTTTTTGGCCTTTTTTGAAAACCTAGAAAATGAAATGGGTTTTTTTGCAACAAGAGCTGCAAGGAAAAGAGATTCCTTTTAGTTCATTTGCAAACTGTGCATTTGTTTGTTTGTTTTTAATGTTATTCAAGCTTGGAACAAAGATAAAGGTTTTCCAAATTATTGTCAAATTGATTTTTAAAGGGTTTGGAGTCAACATTTCATTTGACAGTATCGGAATACTTTGCTTCAATCAAGCTTCTGGATTTTTCAAAATTAAATGAAAGGGAGTTTTTAAACTGAAGAATGTTTCAGACCCGAAAAATCAAAACATTTCATTCTGAACATGTCAAAACTGGCCATTTTAAATGTTTTCACATGTTTTTCTCCAATAAACAAAATTGGGCAAAATCACCATAATTTTGCAAAATATTTCAGAGCTGACAAACTTGCGTTTCCACCATAGAAAAGTTGCACGAAACAAAATTCATTAATCTCCACTCCTGGTGTGGCATTCAGGGGAAAAAAGACCTCCAAAAATGCAAACACTGGAATTCCTAGGCAAAAAAAAAAAAAAAAAAAAAAAATTCATTCACTCTCCAGATAAACAGCATTTCCCACTCCTAATTTTTGTTGATAAATTGCAGCTCGCCACATCAGCATGCACGGCACACAGCGCGCAAAGCCAGCAGGCAGCATGTGATTTCTGCCCTGCTCACCTGCCTGCTGGAAGGAGACTGTTTAGGTCTCCACTGGTCTGCAGTGGTTTGAACTGGGCAGCATCCCCTCCGTGTCAGCTCCCCGGTTTATCACCGCGGATAATTGCCCTTTCCCTTCCTGGCAGGGAGCTGCGCAGCGTCCACCGGCCTCATTTCACTGAAAGCCTCAGATGAGATGTAAAAACACCTCGGCACAAATCTAAACAATGTGTCTGCTTAATGGTCGCCGAAGGGGCATTTTCCTTTGGAGCAGATCCATCACGGCGGCGAGTGTCAAACTCCAAGGGTTGGCTCTTTAGGCTGTAAAGGCTCTGGCATGCTCCACTCTCCTCGCCGGCTGCAGCAACACCCACCGCTGTGCTCCCGGCTGAGATGGGGTTTCTACAAGATGTGACTAAGCGCCCTCCAAATATTAATGCTGCAAGTCTGAGGTTAATTAGCCTCCACAAATCAAGGCAAGGCTAGCTCTGGGCACGGGAGCGACCCACGCCTGCTCTCCAGTAATGTGTTCTTGCTTTCTCCCCCTGGGCTCCTGCTGGCGCCTCTCGGCTTGCACGGGAGGCACATTGTGGCAGGGGACAGAGACCCCCCACCGGCCCCACATCCCTTGGCACGAGCTGCCCAGCTCAGCCCAGCCAGGGTGAAAGGAGCCGATTTCCTCTGCTCCCCATCTCCCTTGCTGATTGATTTATAGAGTGTGAGATTATGGGTTGGAGCTGGTAACAGGGAGCTTTGAAATGAATGAAATTGCAAAGAGGATTTATAAGTGTAGCTGCGCTGCTCTGGCAGCAACACCAAGCAGGCACTTTGTGCCAGGTGGGGAGGACAGAGGAGCAGCGGGACTGCAGAGAGCGCAGGGACCCGGCAAACTGCTGGTCTGGGGCAAGCTGGGCAAGCTGGGGCGAGCAGCTGGGCAGGCAGAGTTTCATTCCTCCATTCCTGCTGTGCAGTAAATGACCAACACAGATAAGAGGGTGTCATGGGAGCATCATGGTTTTGCCCTGATTAAAGCAAGTTGTCTCAGTGGGTGCAAGAACGTCTCTTCTCGAGGTTTTCATGCCTCAGTTCCCTGCTCTGCTGTGAACATGCCACCCCCCTACACTGGGCAGCACCTGGGGGTTTTGTGTCATCTGCACATTGTGTCACTTGGGTGGACAGGTCCTGCATCACTGCAGGTCAATTAAAACATTGTAAAGCGATTGCAAAACACCTTCAAGTCACCTGCTTTCTTGCATGTGCTTCTGATGCCTGAACCATGGGTTCTCCATTGGCCCTGAAGCTTCCTGTGGCTTCCCTGGAGCAGTGGGAGGCTCCCACATTTCTTTAGCACCAAGGACACTTTGCGGTCCAACAGGGAGGTGTCAGTGCTATGAGCATCTTGGGTCAGGAGGCTGAGATAATGGGAGGTCTGGCTCTCTCCCTTACAAGTCAGTGATTAAATTTTGCCCCGAGCTCATCACAAGCTGCCAAAGTAGGAATGCGAGCCTGAGGCGGGTTTGTGTTACACTGGACATCTGAATATGCGTGTGAGGTTTTCTGTATTGCTTGAACAATGCCCAAACCCACCATTTCATCACTTCTTGTGCACTCTGCTTTCTTTCCTAAAACTCTAGCAGCTGAAGCTCTGGGATTCAGGGTAAATTTTGCCTCTCCCATGGCCTTGAACTCCCGTGGATCCTGCAGCAGCATAGAGATGGAAAAGAGAGCGCATTTAAGTACTTGCAAACCAGCAACAAGGAAGCCCAGCTAGCCCTGTCTGAGCTTCTGGCATGGGAAAACTGTTGCTTTTACCCTTCTGCAGCAAAGCTCCAACACAGCCAGTGGGAATGGCTGGTGAGCGACGGCGGGACCCCGCGGGGGTCTCAGGGCAGAGCAGCACCTGGCTGAGCAGAGGGACACCAGCCCGGGGACAGGCCAGAAGAGCAGTGAACGTGCCTTTCATGACAGCCAGCTCAGCACCGAGGCAGTCACACACCAGCCCTCAGCCAGCCCCAGCACAGCAGGACACAGCTGATCGAAGCCCGATGGATCGAGGAAGATCAAAGCTCCCCTTTTATCTCAGTCTCCCTTCTGCCTTCTTCCACAGCTGGAGGGCGTGTGTTCCCCTTCTTTGTAGATGCTCCATCCCCTTCTTTAAATCTTCACTTAAAGCCTTCCTTTCTTCTCCAGCATGCAGCTGAGTCCTTTCCGAGTGTGCTGTTGTAATGCCCATGGAAGATCCTATTCTAAAGGCATAAATTACACTGCACCGTGTCGGCTCCCTCTCGCTCAGCATCTTTTTCAGGTAACACTTTGTGTTAAGTGCACATTAACTAGTCCTGAACTGCTCCAGCATCACAAAGAGCAGCTCAGGGGGACATCCCTCTGTCTGGCGTTCATTAGGATCAATGTCGACAGCACAGCCCAAACCAGGATGAAGTCTGGCACACCCCCCCCCGCCCCTTCTGCTGCTGGGGCTGCCATTACCTAATTGGATCCAATGTAACGTATTAGAGCACACATTATGAGATGACACAAATTGGGTTTGGCTCTTTCTCAGCAAACGAAGGGGCCTCAGTTATTGTAATGAGCACAGCAAGAAGGAAATACATGGGCGTCCATGTCATCTCCTGTGTAAGGGAGCCCTCTGGGCTGAGGCGCCCAGCCCAGCGCAAGTCACATGCTGCTGCTGACCCCTTAAATCTGCAAAATGGGATGGAAGTGCTGCTTGGGCAGCCCCTCACAGCTGGCTACAGCAGAAGGGCTCCTAGTTCACCCAGATCTTGAGGGCCATTCCAAGTACCTTGACCTAACCCTGTTGATGAAGGATGCATTGAGTCATTTACAGGGGCCCGGTTGTCTGAAGAAAACAAGTCATCCCAGAATATAACTGGTTTTGGCACTGTGGGCTTATGCATGAGGTCAGTTCTTCATGAAGTGGGAGACTTGCAGGGTTGCAGAGGACTTTTGCTGAAGATCAAAGGCAAGCCTCAGCAGCATCTGAACCAGAAGAGCTCCAGAGGACCCTGTTTTCAGATTGTTCAAACCAAAGGCTGCTACTCACCACCCCATCCTACTGCTGCCTTGGCCCATTGTCCAGGACCCTGCAGATCCACTGAGCTCCTGGGGGCAAATGGGTAGAGGACATGCACAGAGCATCTCTCCCCTAGCGCTCCTGCCTGGATCCCGAGCAGGGGTGGTGCTGCAGTACACCACATGGGGGTGCAGATATTGGATAGAGGGTTTCATTAATTCTTAACAGGGTCAGTCGGCATTGCCCTCTGATTCCTCCTGAAGAAGCTCTTTACCAACCACAAGCGCAAAAGTGGTCAGCCTATGCTGTGTAGAAAGAGGGTTAAAGTGCTTAATGTTTACTGTGTTTATAGTGACTGCAGATGATGGTGTTCATATGCACATCCAACCTCTTTTAATATCTTGTGGCAATAAGCGCCACAGATTAACCACACGCTGTATAAAAACTTGTATCGGTCTTGAATTTACTGCCTTTTAATTTCCTGCATTATGATTTTCTGCATTTCCTGAGTTTAATTTCTTGCGATTCTTATCTTTTCATCACATTCCAAGATCAAATCCAGGGTATTTTCTTCTTACCACTGAGACTAAAAATACCACATAACCAGAAATTCTTGTAATATTTTGCCATTTGCACCTTCAGCAGGGTTATTTTGCCCCAACAAAAAGAAAGAAAGAGGCTTTCCTTAGCAAAGCACAGCAGATTAGCTTCTGAAGGTGGGTGCAAAATTGGAGTTTCTGTTCAAGATGTTCCTGTTTGAGCAACAAAATAAATAAATTGGTGTCGTGGGAGTGTTTTGAGCATATACACACTGTGATGACCTGTGTTTCTTTGCTGAAGGGAGTCAGAGGTGCTGGGGGGAATCGGCACAAATGGACCTGCTTGAGTTGTAAGAAGTCTCCTCAATCTACCACTCTTTCCACCTCAGTTTCTGGCTCTTATCCTCACAGTCCTCCTGTAAGATGAAGTCTTGATCCACGGTATAGGTGGAAGATGTGCCCAGCAGAGATAAGGCTTATCCTGTGGTCCGGGAGAAGGAGCTCTGCTTGGCCCATGCCCCAGCGAGGTGAGCACCAGCCAGCACCAGCCTGGAAGGTGTGTGGATGTCTCAGTGCAGCCCTGAGCCCAATGCAGCCCTGAGCCCAAGAGCTTGCAGCAGCTCAGAGCATGAGCAGCAGGTGCAGGCAGGTGCCTGCAAAAGCCCATGGAACCCGTTGAGAGAGTCATTCATGCCTGGGCACATAGCTCTGCTCTGGAGACAGCTCAACCCCCTCACATCTCCTGCTCTCAGCATCACATACCACCACCCAGGTTCCCTCTTTTCTTCTGAATCAAGGTTAATAGAGAAGCATGAGGTGACAAAACCAGTGTCGTCTCTCTTCTTTGTGCCACATTGGTCCCACTGCCCTGGCTGCAGTGGTTGTGGAGCAAAGCAGGGGCTGGGTGCTCTCCAAGATGGCTCTGGGACACAAGCAAGGCATCAATCAGTAAGGGCTAGCACAGGCAGGGTAGCCAGAAAATACAGCACTGGACCAATACTGGAAGTTGTAAACTGCCAGACAGACACAGGCTCGGTCTCATCTCTGCAAGATGGGGCTGAGGAGCTGGTCCTGGATGCTCACGAGGAAGTTGAGGGTCTCCCGCTGAGCACCGTGACACTATGCTAAAGTGTTCAGAGAGATCTTCCTTCCCAACGCAGGCAGCTAATGGCTGGTTTATGTCCTGAAGCGTGAGGGTTTAGGTCCCCTGCAGATTTTTATCCCATTTAATGTAACTGTAGATATCCTCCGTATTCATATAAATGAATAATCCTTTCTGAATCCTTCTAAGCACTTTGCTTTAGCAGGCTGGATATTATTAATCATAATGCTCTGCACTTAGACAGCATTTTACCTATTCACAGCACTGAACAAACACTGGCTAATTAACCCTCCCCATGCCTTGGGAGGCAATTATCACCCTTGCTGCCCGGAGGGGGAAGGTGGCACCAAAAGTGGCAGTGAGTGGGGCCAGTGCTGCCTCTTTTCCTACAGCGAGGCAGTGGGTGCAGTGGAAACAGGTCATTATCTCTATGGCTATAGACGTACTTAAAACTTAGCGTTCCTCTTCCCTGAGAAATGTAGAAGAATATAATTTTATCCCCCCTACAACTGACTGGCTTTCTTCACTGAAAGTGTAGAAAACTGAAAACTAGAACTAAAAATATTTAATCAACTAAACAGAAATCAACATTCAGAAAAGAGAGAAGTTCTTGGGGGCAATTTCAGTCTAGTCAAAGCAATGGGGAGTTGGGGTGGGTGGAGGGAAATGCCACCAAAGCAGCTCTGAATGGTTCTGCTGTGCAGCCACCACCAGCTGCAGGGAAATACTGATAATAATAATAATAATGATGATGCTAACGATATTTCTGTGCCTGGTTTCCCTGCAGCATCCTGCACAGACGGATCCCAAAGCACGTTATAAATGGAGTTGCTGTTGTCACTCCTTTTTCACAGGCTGGGCTATCACAAATGCCACACAGCTAAGGGCCAGACTTTAGCTGTCTTTGCATTAGGCAGCTGCCAACTGCCTCTGTCGTCCCCTGAGGGGACCAAGTCTCCGAGAGACCCTTGGTAGCAGGGCTGGCACCGTCCATCTTCTTTCCCAGATGATGAGGGGCTTTGCACCCCTTCCTTCCATGTGCTGCTCCACTTCCAGATGGATCACATTGGCTGAGACTTGGCCAAGATGAGTCTTAATGTCCCTTTGCTCTTTGCCCCACCACACATGATTTATTAACCCTTCCTTCCCCAGAGTTGAGGCCCAAGTCCATGAATGAGGAGGAAGCACCCCATGGCCAGGACACCCGTCACTCAGCTGTGGGATGAAACGAGATGGGCAGGGTCTCTCCTTCTAGGGCAAGAGAGCAGCTGACAAGGAAGGCATTATCAGGACGAATGACTTGGGGCAAAAGGGTGGGCATCAGGAGCAGCAATGTGCGGTGGGGCTCGGTCCTTTTAACCCTTACTGGGCATGGATATCCTCTTCTTCCCTGCTAATCACCCATAGGGAGAAGCATCCTCCTGAGGGACTGCTGCTGAGGCAAAGGCATCACACTCGACTCCGTGTGATCCTCCCTACTGCGGTGGCTGCATGGCTCGCTGTCAGGCTGCAGCAGCTCTCCTTCCTTGGGCTGCCCTTGTCTGGCCACCTTGGAAAGCAGGTCACGGGGATCTCTCGTTCAGTCGGGAGGACAATGCTCCTTCCCAATCAGATTTCACCTCCAGGCACATCTCCAGCTGAGCCGAAACTGCCCATTACTTTCCCAGCTCAAGCCCTCATTTTGCAGACAGAAGGCCGTTTATTGCCAGATAAATAACGCTGCAGCTTGCAGAGCCAGCTCAGGGCAGCACAGGGACATGGAATTGCGAGTCAGGATAATCACAGGTGTATATCATATCTCAGGGGGATATTATATCAAAGACATGCTTCCCTGTATGAAGACAGCAGCCGGGATTTGACTCAGATATCAAGTGCTCAGTGAGCATGGCATGTCTACGCCTCTTCCCTTCTATCTGGTGCACTTAGCTGCCCTCTTGGTGGATTGCTACTGCCCTTATCTATCCCGAATGCTAATGCACCAGAATATATTCGTATTGCCCCGATGTCATTTCTGCGGCTGGTAAATGTGATAGATGAACTACCCCGCTCATGCTGCTAATGGAAACCCAGCACAAGCAAGAGCCAACAGAAATACTCGTAAGTCAAAAGAGATGCTGTGATTTTCACTTTGGTACCTGAAATCCCTGCCTCCCTCTCTCTGATGGAGAAGGAGAGGGGCTTCATCTGCAGCTGTTGGAGCTCAGAGCACGTGTGTGAGCATGGTGGGGAGCATGCTCTGCTGGGACCCAGTCAGGAGCCAAGAAACTGCCCCTTTCCTTGAGCCCCAGGCTGGCTGGCAGAGAGAGGAAAAGGTGCTTGTAGTGCTTTGTCTCCTGCAGCAAAGGCAAGGGAGGAGGATTTTTGTGTGTGGTGTTAACAGGATGAGTTCTTGCTCTATTAGGGGGGCTGAGGAAGTTCCCTTTGCCTCTGGCACTCAAGGAGCTCTGGGGCTTTGCTTGCTTTAATCCCCTGCCATCCCTGGGAGATGAAGAATCACCTTCTAGCAGGACACCTGTCCCTCCCAGTGGGGCTGGCAACACTTTTTCTTTCCTTTCTCTTCACAGATGCTGTAATGCCAAGGCAAAAGGAGGTTTTGTGAAGCCCCCAACAGCCAAGGGCCAGGGCGCTAAACATGGCCCTTTGGGTAGACATTTGCTG
Source organism: Burhinus oedicnemus (assembly GCA_008921705.1). Taxonomy (NCBI): domain Eukaryota; kingdom Metazoa; phylum Chordata; class Aves; order Charadriiformes; family Burhinidae; genus Burhinus; species Burhinus oedicnemus. The sequence goes on from VFFE01005011.1 coordinate 183,417, forward strand.
TCCCGTCCTTGACAGCACCCTGAGCCAAGTGCCCGAGATGCTGTGTGTGCTCCAAATCAGCCCATCAGCCTCCGCTGGAGGTTTGTGCTATTTGTAACCAAATCTGCCCAAGGTCTGAGGGCTGGGCTAGCTCAGTGCTCATTTCTGCCATGCTGGATGATGTGCAGCAGTAGCCTGAATCCCACCTAAGGACCCCTTGGAGGGAAGGTGTTTGTCAGCCAGGCCACTGCTTTAATGCTTGGGAGACCTGAGTTCAAATCTTTACTTCTTTTCAGGCTTGCAATGTGCAACTTACAAAAGCAAGTTGCTTTTGTATGCCTCAGTTTCCCCGAGTGGTGACATGGATGGTAGCTCTGCACTACCTTCCAGAAACCGGGAGGGAAAGCCATTTCCAGAGAGTAACAACACAGAAATGGATGCGCTCTGGCAATGGGGCTTCCACAACAGTTCTCTTCCATGCCAGGGAATTTGCTTGGGAAACCTGCCCAAGGGAGAAATCCCCTCTCCCCCTTGGTCTGCTCCGTTCTTACCCTGGGAGAGCTCTCTTAGGTGACGAATTGCTCAAGTGGGAAGGCAGCAGTGCCCTTTCTGTTTGTGTGGAGTGTGTCTAATATACTGATATATGCTGCATTCATCCCTTTTAAATATAAATCAATAAGCTGCTATATTTCAAAAGAGAAGAGAGCACAGGCCAGTCAATGTGCAGTATAAATGTCTTCATTCCCTGGGGTCCCCCTGGCTGGACTGGAGGGCCATAGCACACAGTCACCGAGGGAGAGGGTACGTGCTCAGGCCTTTCCAAGTGAGCTGTGCCAAGAAGTGAGTGAAAACGTGTCAGGGTTTTCCCCATGTCCTGATGCTGCCAAGACCCTCAGCAGCAGCCGTGCACTGAACCAGCCTGATGGCTGGCCTGCAGGGAGGCACCTGCACACTCGGTAACCAAACTTGCCCGAGGCATGGGGCCAAACAGTTCAGTGCTGTGCAGCTTGGATCATTTCCAGCAGCTCAAATCCCACATTTCATCTTTCCTTTGGCTTGGTCCAGTGGATGTGGGGCTCTGTGCATGTGTGTGTAGTGCATGATCCAAGGTGTGACGCTCAGTTATACCCAAGGTGTGACGCTCAGTTATACCAGCCTCATGCTCTGGAAAAGGAGTGAGGACCTCATCTGTGTTTGTGTCTAAGCTGTTGGAGCATCTATCCTTTTCATAAGGTCTCCAGGTGTTAGGGACTTCGGGGTACACGTGCATTTGTGGATCTGGGCTATCTTTTCTCCAGAGTCTGCATCCCTCTCCATCCTTTGCCTCTACAGCTTAGCCTGGAAAGACTTGTGGGCACAGGCTGTGGCTGCACGTGCATGACAAGACCCTACACCCCAGGGCAGACCCCAACCACCCCATGTCCTTCCTGGCAGCTGAGTGTGCAGGAGCCGTGGGTTCAGCTGGACGAGCACCCTGGGGCGAAGCATTTCCCTGGCCATGAGGACAGGGCTGGGAACCAGCACCCGAGACCAGGCAGAGCAGGGACGGCAGCTCTTCCTGGCAGAAACTTGTTCTGTCTCAGATAATGCCTGTAGCACGGTCAGATTTTCCTCTTTCATTTCCTACCACTGTCATGTCTGTCTGTCCTTACCCACGCAGGGGCTCTCATCTGCCACCGCCAGCGCTCGACTGCCGGGGGATGAGCTCTCAGGGGTCACCGAATGACACCTGCAGCCACCGCTGCTGGTGCATGAACACATCCACTCCTCACTGTCTGTTACCCTGCTGAGAGCTGGGCAATATTGTTGGTGTTATTAACATTATCTTTTAGAAAATAAATAAATAAACTCTACTCCACACAATTGCAAAATGGTTGCGGATCCAAGAATTGCTAATTATACAGCAGTTTCAGATCTAGACTACTATTTATGATCAAAATATGTCAATTTGTATGGACTCCAACATTTCACCTACTAAAAAGCTCACCCATTAATTCATGTTGCATTTAAATGTTCATTTTAGGTTCTCTGGTTAATGCACATGATTCTCTTTCAAGTCCTTTGGAAGCCAGAGTTGAAGTTGAAAAGGAGAAGTAGCCCCTTTTCTGGAATCTTCTACTAAGAAAAAAATGTTAATTATCTCTCAATATTTTATTAATAATCAATTTCTTATGATTATTTTTTTAATGAGATGTCATTACATAAATGCCCTCATTTTCTGGAGTGCATTTGGTATTTGTAAGAGTCTGTGATAGAGTTTGCATGAATAATTCCCATTCAATTGACTATTCCCAAACTGTTCACTTCAATCCTCCGCTATTTATTACTTGAGATGTGTGGCTGGCCACTCCACTTGCCGGGTATTATTGCTAATTGGATGACTGTAGTTTTTCAAACAAGATAAATTTAGGGTTAGTGGATAGCACAGAGGAAAGCATGCAACCACCAGTTGGCAATGTGGATAAATACTCAGATCTGGGAAATTTCAGGATCAGCAAATGTTTCCCTGAATCTCTGGGTTTCATTTGAACAGTCACATCCAGCAAAACTGCTCACACCTAGGCCAGGAGACCCGCACTGAGTCCTTTCTGAAGCACGGTTTTCCCATGGCGTGCAATGACCCCAGGAGGGGGGACTTGATAGCAAGGTCCAAATTTCCCAGCTTGACCTGAAGTAAAAGGAAAAAAAAAAAACATTTTGGGATTTGCAATGCTATGGATCCTTTCAGGATTGTGTGGCCCAATGTAAAAACTTTTAAAAAAAAAGCCATTGTGGATTTATAAAGGCACAGATCCTTTCAGCACTGTGTGATGCATTTGTAGTTGCTCTAGAGAGCACCTTGATAAGGAAAATCAAATCTTATGCCTCAGGGCACTGGGAAATGTTTCTTGGGGGTCAGGAAGCACCTTTTCCCCACCAGCTGAGCATGGGCTGGATTTCAGTTCATTTTTCGCTAACTACAAGGTTTTCAGCCACACTTCGCGCAGGGCGAAAGCCAGTGACCCTGCGACGGCTGCTCCGACCCCAGATCAAGTACCTCTGGATCATCTCCCCGAGCCAAAACCACCCACCATGGGAGGCAGCTCACAAGCAAGCGATTGCACGTCGCACACAGGCACTATGCGCTGCACCGCGCTACCCGCCGCCTTGCAGAGCCACTGGAGGTGGGAGGGAATCCCTGCATTTCTGCGGGGTGGCGGGGGGAAAGACGTGGGTGACAAGACACTGGCAGCGTTCAATAAGTCTCAGAGCCCGCTGCCTAAGTGAGACGTTGACAGAAACAAAAGAAACTCCGTTAGGAAATCTCTCCCCCTCCGCCTGGAAAAGGGCGAGGGTTTTGTTGGGGGGGGAAGCGGAAGGTTTGCATACATTTCAAGCCTCAGCCGAAATACAAAGTGCTTTTTGTGAACGCAAGAGAAAAGGACGTGAAGCAGGCAGAAGAGGAGGAGGAAGAGCAGGGGAAGGATGCCTCAATACAAAAAAGCTTAGCCTGATAAAATATTTAGGACGGGCTCACACATCAGAATATTAATGCTCTGCATTCCTTGTGCTTGCACTCTGTTGATCTTCATTCTCCAGTGACCTTGTTTACAGTATCTGAATTTGCAGTCTGCATTTTAATAAGGCCCTGAGAGAAGGTCTGAGACACAGCGTCTCACTGAACCAACTTCAAAACCCTCCTCCGACTGGTTGAAATTCTGGAGGATGGGATCCGGCTCCAGGGTTCCTGGTGCCTCTCCCCTGCTGAGGGCAGACCCTCTGGAGAGCCCGGCCACTGCCCACCCCGGTTCAGCCACCACCACTTTGGACTGGGAAACTGGGGCAGCATGGAGGGGCTCCTCTGTGCAATTAATTAATTTTCCTTCCCACCTTGCTCAATGGCTTGGTGGAAGCCTGGCCTCCTCCGCACGGTGCAGGCAGCCCCCACACGATGGCTGGTCCCCTTCCTCTTCCCCCTGTCATCACCAGGTGACCCACGGGAGATCGACCGGCTGCTCCCCACGGGCTCTGCCAGCCAGCGCAGAGCTAAGGAGCTGGAAGTGATCAGGAGCCACGGTCCCCTCAGCAGGCACAGGAGGGGTCCAGAGGCGGCCGCTATCTCCTGCAGCCGCAGGGAGAACTAAGCGTGTTCCCAAACCTGAATTGCCTAATGGGCTGTGAAGGGGTCTCAGCAGGCAGAGCCCAGGCTCCGGGGGATGTGGGAGAGATCGTGCAGTCGGCGTGTTTGTCACATCTGCTGGCTGCTTCCACAGAGATGCTGTCGAAGATGGGAGCGTGCGGGAGGGCAGATGGAGCCGGGGAGCTTTGCCTGGGGACGTGCCAGTGTCCCAGCTCTGCTCGCTCAGGGAATGTCAGCATCAGACCTGCCCAAGCCAAGCCCTGGACATGAGATTGTGGTGGCACGGCGCCCATCCCACACCAGTCTGCGTCCACCCAGCAGAGGGTGGTGGCTGCCCGTGGACACACTGGTTGTGCAGCTCAGGGCTGGCTGGTGCTGGAGACGTGCAAGGACACACTGGGCTGTGCACTGGGCTCCCTGGGACTGGTAGTGTCCTGCCCAGTGGGGCAGCAGCTGGCAGCTCCTAGGAAGCCTTGCTGTCCCCAGGGACAGCCCTGCCCTGCCTGCCTATGGTGCAACGTGCTATGAGGTTGGTGCGGTGCCCAGGCACGGCACAGTGGGCACCCTGGCACCGCAGCGCTGGGCTGGAGCAGAAAAACAACAACAGGGCGCCTGGGGTTTTTGGAGCAACCCCCTTGAAAACCGATACTGGAAACGAGCTTGAGGCCAGTCACACCCCTTCAAATACCCAGATCCAAACCATTCAGAGGGTGGGGGAGATCCTTCCCCAATCCCATCCCACTCCTACTTGTTCTCACTTTTAGAAGAAGCAGGAATGCCCCATGATTTGAAAAGGTATCATCCCTCCTTCTCACCATCCACACATCTCTCCTTCTCACCCTGCCCATGGACCTATTCTGTGTTGTGCCTCTGGTGTGTCCTCTGGGTGCCACAGGCAGGGGACTGCACGCAGCAGCATCCTGGAAAGCCAGCCTGGGTGGTGCTGCAGCATGGTCAGTGTGGCAGGGGCCAGGAGGTCAGGCTTGACTTTGCATCTACACAGCACTTTACATGTTTGTACTCTGACATAAATGAATGAATCCTCACATAAACTCTGGGAGGGAAGGAAGGATGGGGGTTTTTCTCAGTTTTACAGAAGGGAAAATACAATGTGTAGTCACTGGCAAAGGTAAGAACTTGGAGCAGCTTCCTTCCAGACTTACCTCTCCCATTGTGATAATGCCTCAGCATCCATAGGGCCATGCAGCCGGCTGGGTGTTTCTGCTCCTGCATAGCACTATACAGACTCCTGAAGGAGACCTTCACTGCTTTGCCCCTACTTTCCCCTGGGAAAAGCTCATCAAGCGTCTCCCCTTTGCCTTCTCACAGAGAAACAGCTCAGGGTAATGTATCATCTTTCCTGAGGAGCCATACGACCCTGTGGCACCCAGGGTCCCCTCTTGGGGGGGATGATGATGAGCTCCACTGCCTGGCATTCCTCTCCCATGTGAAAAGGGAGGATTTGCTGCGTGGGTTTGGGAGGGCTCTGAGGGCTACATTGGCCCTGCAGTGGCCAGCAAGGCAGGGAAAATTGGCAACTCCAGCTCAGGACATAGTCCTTGTCCTGACAGGGATTCAGAGATGATTTTCAAGAGCAGTAAGGGATGTTCCCTCCTCCCAAGTGACCTTTCTTCCTTCTCTGAAGAGTTGCAGGCACAGAAGTCTATCGTGTACCAGTCTTTCCTCAGCGTGTCCTCAGTTTGCTTGGGTTTGTGTGCAACACAAGTGCAGGCTGGTGAAGTTTGGCCCTGCAGCTTTCTGCTTCCTAGACAACTGCTTGCTCCCCTCCTGCTGCTTGCTTTTTTTTTTTTTTTGATTCCAGAACTGAATTTGAATTCCACACTATTACAAAAGGGATCTTGTGCATTTACTTCTTGTTTTGGAGACAATTTCCCCCAATACCATCCTTCCCACTGACTTCTGCACACATGGCTGTAAGTGACCTTCCTAGCAGATGCCAAGAGCTGAGCTGGGTGTCCATGTTCCCACCATGGTCAGTGGAGACCTAGTCAGTTCTACCACTGGACCTTAGAGTATGATTCAGGACCTATTTCCCACTCTGTCATACAGCCCACAGTGCTGTGAGGCTCAGATCTCTCTTGGTTTAACACAAATAATAATAAGTGCACTGGAGCAGGTAAGGCATTGTTTTTGATGGTATTTGATGATCCAAGCAGAGGGAAAGTGCAATGAAAGCACCATTATTCTAGTCTGAGCCTCCATCAGAGCTCAAGCCTGCACAACCTGCAGTGGTCACTTGTGTTTTGCAGAGGCGGCAAAATTACAGCTGGGACGTATCTCCAGTGCAGCGCAGACCCAGAGACAGTCTTATTCCCTCTGTGATTGTTTCCGTGCATCAGTTGCACTACAAATTGGGAAATGTTCAAAAGGCAGTGAAATAAACCTTAGCACTTCTTAACTACATTTTTAGAAGTCCCACATGGACTGGGACCCACAGTCATGCTGGGGACAGACTGAGGCAACTGATCCAGTCCCAGCTTTCAGACGACTGGAAAAAATGATAGAGCTTGCACAGCTCAAGGCTGACTTTTGTTTTCCAGTTCAGAGTCTTTGGCACAATCTCAGTCTCTATTTCCAGCTTGGCTGCACACCATCAGAAAGTCCAATTCTCCCCAGGCTCAGTAGCTTGGCTCTCAAAACAGCAGACTGGCAACATCAGACTCCCAGGAAGGTGAGATCCCCTGGGAAAAGTCAGAGTCAGTTCCCAGTGAGACACAGTGTCCTCTGAGGCTGGACTGTGCAACCAGCCCATGGAATCCCCCACCTGCCCCACTTGCTGCTCCCAGCAGAAGGGTATCTACTCTGGGCAGTTTCCATCGTGGCCACCACTTTGTCCAGAGAAGAGATGTCATTTGGAAGAGCAGGATGAGGCCACTGAGTACCTGGGCTTTGGGAGCAGGGATGTGGAAGGGGAGGTTCATGCATTGCTGCAGCCTGTGCAGGACCTTGAGCACGAAGGTGTCCAGGGAGGGGCTGCAGAGTCCTGTGGGGACTCCCAGGCTCACTGCACATCTGCTGAGCTCTGAGAGGCATTTTTGGGGCACAGAAATGCAATGTCCAGAGAACGGGGTACAGATATTGGGTTAAGGGATGGCCACACTGCCTGGGATGCCGAGTGTATAAAGGAGAACTACTGGCAGCTGACCCCCATGATCCCTGTGGCTAGGGACAAGGGGCAAGAGCCGTCCTGGTCATGATGCTCCAGGGCAAACTGCAGAATGGGCAGGAGCCATACCACCAGCAAGGGCTTCTGCTGCCCCTGGAACTGCTTGGTGCCATGACTGCCACGAAAATTGGGATTTTACCAGAGGCAGCGAGGCAGGGGAGCAGAGGGCTTCAGCCATGCCAAAATACCCAGGACACCAGGAGTGGGGTTGGTGTGCTGGGGCCACCAGCTTTGCACTCTCTGGTAAAGTTGGTGCTGAGTTCCCAGCATGCAGCACGCGTGGGTGACACCACACCATGTGTGTGTCTGGGCTTCCTGCTGTGCCCTTAAGTGGGCAATTTGCCTTAGGACCATGGCCAACCAACAACCAGGACGCCAGCAACCCAATCGCTCTCAGCACCCTTCAGCAGAGGACAAGCTGGAAGGGACCAGCTGGGGGAGCAGCAGGGGATGCTGTCCCTCAGTCATGCTGTAGGAGCAGAGGCCATCAGCAGCACCTCTGGGTGGCCAAAAAAGTGGAGGGCTGAGGCTTCGTAAAGCTTCAGACTTCTCTGGAAGAGCCGTCAGAGCTGTGTCCATCATGTCCACACCAAGGTGTCAGGAGTGAGGCTCAGCAACAGTCTGAGCTACTGTGGCTCATGGGGGAAGGACAGGGCATGGGTTTTGGAGCTGACCTCAATGCCGAGGAAATTCCCTGTCCTCTGCATGCCTCGGTTTCCCCATCTATTAAATGAGGTCATTGATGCATCCTCCTGCACCATTTGAGATATAAACATGGGCTTTTAAGGGCAGAGTAATTGCAGCTTTCCCTCTTTACCACCTCACTTCCCAGTGTGATAGGGTAGAGATTAAATATTAGGACCAGGTCAGTTAAGGACAACTTGTCCCAGCAGCACTGGAGCTAGAGGAGGGTGTGTACAGCTGCCTGTATTTGCACAGCCTCAAGGCTCTCTCGCAGGTCCTGTAGCAAAGCAAAGGCCATTTATTTCCCCCTCACACCCTTGCCATTTCTAAATAATTATCAAGTTGGAAAGGAGCAGAACTGCAGTGCAGAGAGAACACAGACACATTTCTTGGGTTTCTTTAAAGCTCCTTGTCTTCTTGCCTGGCCCTGGTATGTGAGCAAGGCTAGGACTGAGGCAGGGAGGTGAGGGGATGGAGCTGGAGGGACAGATGTGTCTGCCTGTGTGCCAGCTGTCCAGCACTGCTGTGGCTTAGAACATCAGCAAAGTGCCCCGATCCAGTGCTGTGAGGGTCTCACCCTCTCCCTCAGCTCCTGGAGGTGCTGATCTCCATCAGCAGAAACTCTCAGCAGCAGGCAGGCAGCAGGGAACTGGGAGGAGGAGTGCTCCCCTCAACCCCCTGGCACAGGCACAGCTCCAGATGTTAGGAACAAAATCCCAGAAGCAACAAAGAGTTCCCCAAACTGCAGCTCTGGAGACACGGGCCGTACCCCAGGGCAGATTCAGAGCTGGCATAGCAAAGGGAAGGAGACACGGGGCAAACCCTGACTGAGCCCCTGTCTCTGTGAGGATTGCTCCCAGCCACCCTGGTGGATGAGTTTTGGGACACCTTTTCCTCCTGCCACAGGGAAGGATGTGCTGCTCAGTGTCCCCCATCTCCTTTTCGATATGCTCAGTGCATCCAAAGGTGTGTGGAACAAGTGGGTCCCTAGCTGAGAGCCACTGAGCCCCACTGCAAGAAATGCAGGGAGAGAAGCACAGGGAGCCTGGAGAAATCCTTAGGGAATGGCACCTTTGCTGCCTGCTGCCTGCTATGGGTTTACCTCTGAGGCAGAAAGCCCATGCACTTGGACCCACATGTGGGTTTGCACATGCTGTCCCCCCATGCCAGCTCTCCAGCTCACTCTCCTCCTTGTCCCACTCCCCTGGAGCTGGCAGAGACCCGGGTGAGGGATAGCGGTGATTTATTTCAGAACATTTCTTGCCTGTTGAAAGCCTGACCTCAGATATGGAGAGACGACGTGGGGAAGATGTACGAGTGTCTCTCAGCAAAAGTGCATCAGAGAAATTGAGCGTGAGCTGCCATCAATCTGCCCAGCCTCAGCGGCCCCGCGCAACAGCGAGGGAGACGGGGACCAGGAGGGATTCTGCGAAGGTCACCTGGGAGCTGACTCAGCCTCCGCTCCCCGCTCCTGCCATCCATCACGCCTGCTGGGGAAGAGGCAGGGAGCAGAGGCTGGAGGCAATCACCTACTCATCCCTCATCCATTCCCCTTTACAGCTTCATTTAGGAGACTGAAACGACACACAGGCACAAATGTCACTGGGGGCACGGCCAGCTATGATCTTTTGGCAGCCGTAACAAGCCCTGACAGGCTCCGTGGGGAGAGCCATCGCCCCAGCCAAGCATCCTGCCCTTGGGGCCCCAATGGCTGGGACAAGGACAAGATGGATAGGGACATGGAGACAGAGGTGGCAGGTGGGTTTTCCCCTCTCAGTGGCTCCAGCTAGTATAGCACCGGCATTTGGATAACCTGCAGAGTCTCCCCTAAGGCTAGTGAGGACTAGAACGGAGTTGAGCTCTTCTCAGTGTTTTCTAGGACAGCCAGAATCTGAGCAGGGCTGTTCCTGCCCATGGGGTAAACACCACAACATATATTTTGCTTTGCCAAACCTCTGCAAACTGACTTCAGCATCCCGTAGGCAGGTTTTCTGTTTTACCTTTCAGGAAGTCCAGCCTTTGCAGGGACCCCATATTCCCTCAAGGCAACTGCCCTCCGTCGATTCTGTGCTGCAGGAGATCTCAGACTCAGGCTGGGCTCAGGAGGGCAGGTCAGCAGAGCTCAGGTAAGTGAGTCCCTGGGAAATAAGGTTCCAAACTGGTGTGAAAATTGTGCGAAGGGCTCAGGTATGGACATGAGCATGGGTGGAGTGAGGGCGACCGTGTGATGCTCCCTGCAGAATGTCTGAACCTCCTTTTGGAAGAGCTTGTCAGAAAGTGGCCTAGAGAACCAGGGTCTGAGTGCAAACCTCCATCTGGTTTTGTTGATCCATAGCATTCTCAGTAATTCTCGCTCAGGATCACATTTTATACATTGCAGTTAAACACGTGTTACCTGCCTGCTTTACCTGCCCAGATGTGCACCAGTCAAGCAGCTCCCATTCGACTGCCTGCACTCTTGCTCCATGTACCTGCTCTGATTTATGGAGACGGCTCCCGCAGAGCTGCTCTGAATACACAAGCAGGGAAACGGTGCTGAATCCAAACCCAAGTGCCACAACCACCATGCCAATAAGCATTTTTTGATTTTGACTTTCTGCAAAGAGCTTGCCCCGACGTTAACAAATGGATGGCTTCATGTTAGGAAGAAATGCACCTTTCTTCATTTTTAGATCTAAACAGAGGAGCTCATAACCAGGTGCTAAACTAAAAACCACCCATACAGTCCATGCAGTGCTCCATATTTATACCAGTAAAGTCTATGCAATGCTACATTCTTACACCAGTAAACTCCATGCAGTGCTCCATGTTTACACCAGTAAAGTCCATGCAGTGCTCCAGAACACCAATGAGCTCCCCGTGTGCTGTACTCCAGTAAGTTGTGGTTTCTCACAGGCCAGTATGAAGTCTGTCCGCCCATCCTGTATCCCAATTCACAGCAGCACCATGTGTGAAGAGAGCAGCAAAGATCTCAGCAACAAGGGGACAAGAAGCCTGATGTCTCACCTAGAATCATAGAATCATAGAATGGTCTAGGTTGAAAGGGACCTTAAAGATCATCTAGATTCAACCCCCCTGCCATGGGCAGGGGCACCTCCCACTAGACCTGGTTGCTCAAAATCTCATCCAACCTGGCCTTGAACACCTCCAGGGATGGGGCCTCCACAGCTTCTCTGAGCAACCTGGACCAGTGTCTCACCACCCTCAGAGTGAAAAATTTCTTCCTAGGCCGGATTCAAGCTGGTTGGCTTCTGGTTACAGCAAACAGCACCTACAAAAGGGATTTTTCTGCATGTGATTAGAGACAGTCAACAGCGTGGCCCATCATAAGATTTCCAGAGGTCCTCAGTCTGACTGAAAGTGTATGTCCCATTTTCTAGAAGGACCTGGCCTTATCTGAGCATGAGTCTCGCAGACTTTTAATGAGTGTCTTTGGAAAAGTGCAAACCAGTACATCTGCAAAACACATTTGGTGGTTTCTGTCAAGTGCTTCTCTACAGTGTCAGGCACATTAATACTTCTGTGAATCTGGCCCCAGATTACCTTAATATCTTTGCAGATTGGAAGCTGTGAGAGTAATTGATTCTTCACTTCATTAGTTAAACTAAAAAAGGAATTAAGAATTACTGAGAGTATGACAAACTGGTTGACCAAACACTTCTTTTGCTGTGAACCGGTAAGCTTATTTACCTTTTCTTTTTATCAAATGTGAATGATTTTGAAAAGAAAATACTAGGATTTAAAATGGGAAATCCAAACCTCATTACTTTTTAGAATTTCCTGTTGCTAAAATGATTCAACTTTTCTGTTACTTTACAGAATTTTGAAAACAGATTCAGTCACAGCAAAATATCTTTTTTTTAATTTTTTTTTTTTTCTTTCTGGTAAATAAACTATTCAGCCAAAAGAAGCCACACAACTGCCCACAGCTAGCTATTGGTAAAGCTGAGAGGCCCCTAATTCACATAGGACCTTTGAAAATATTTACGTCTGTTTTTTTTCTGTGCTCCAAAGCACTGGTGATTAACACAGCAAATCCTTCAGGGTCAGGCCAGTGAGGCATCGCCTCTGCCACATCCACCCCTGAGCCTGGAGGAGGGTCCTGGCACCAGGATTTGAGGTTAAGTGGAGGGAAAGGTATCCAGAAGGACACAGAGGAGAACACTGCATTTTCCAGGGACCTTGTTGGATGGGACTGAGGAGCCTGAGCTGGCAGCAGGAGGTTCCTGGGTGGAGGAAGGGGCTCTCACACTGTGAACGTCCATCCCATACAGAACAGAAATGTTCTTCCAAAGGGAACGCCCCAGAGGGGAGATGCCAGGCAGCTGAAGTCAGGCAGAGGCAGGTCACGCAGAGACACGAGTTGTCACCGCGTCTCTCTGAGAGGTGTGGATACAGGCTACGGTGAGGACAAACTTGCATTCTCACCTGCTGTGTGTTAGCTTCCCGCGTGTAATTTCCAGTGTAATTAGTCCTTTGCACTGCTACACATCCTCCATGGAGGAGGGTTCCCCTCCCTTAGCATGGATGTCTATGTTAGATTTCAAAGTCAGAAATAAAGCTGACTATCCTCTCTACAGAAAGTGGAGAGAAATGAGGACCTCCAGAAGTGACCTGCCCCTCCAGCGCCTGATGGAAGAGGCGCTGAGAGGTGCTCTGGAGGCAGCAGCTCTTCTCTGCTGATTGCAATGGGGGAGGAGAAAGCTTGGACCCACATTAGCCTTCAAGGCCATCTTCTCCAGGCAGGGAAATGCATGCCAGCCCACCTCTGGTCTGGCAGCCCCGGTGTCACAGCCGGGGCAGTCTCTGCCATGGGGATCCCGGCTCCTCGCTGCACCGAGCACAACGGCATTCTCCCGGAGCACCGCCAGCTCCCGGGGCTGCGAGGCAGATTGAGCTGTTTGTTTTGCCTTGTCTGTCTCTTTATGCATCCCCAAGTCCCCAGTGACTCTGACAGCAGTTTCCAACACTGAAGGCATCCTTGTTTTCATATATCTGTTAAATAAAATGTCAGCAGGTGACAACACATGCTTCATTGGTGCCGTTCTGTAATTTAACAGAGTTAAGAATGGATCAGAGCCTGACACCACACTTAGATTTAGGAACCAATTTCAATTTTGGCGCTATTTGGTACAGACTCACTGCACTGCATCATCCAGTGTGCAGTGACAACACGTCCTTACTCAGGCTTCATTTTGCACTGGTTAAATTCATGTCTGATAAACTCTCACCTGTTGTAGGACAGCAGTCATTCAAGCATACCTTGCCTACCAAAGACTGGGCATGGTTATCTCTCTAGCACTAGTGTTACTTAGTAAATCTGACCCCAGGAAAGCAAGAATGAACAAGTGCTGGAGGTTTTTCCAATTGTCTTCTCCAAAGGCTTGTTTTTCCTTTTCACCAAACCCAGATATAATTTTGGCACAAGCCATCACACCCTTCTCAGTGACACTGTTCATTTGAGACCAGTGTAATACAATCTGGTCCTTTCTCTTAGATGTTTTAATTTAAAAATGTCTTTCGTGTAACTGTTACACAGAACCTGAACTATTAACTAAGAGCTTTTCCTGTGCTGGGACCAAGAGGTAGGAATGTGCTGTACAAGCCACTCAGCAACAGCTGAAGACCTGTTTGTAGGGTCTCATCCAGAGCAGCAGCGCTGTCAATCAAAGTCCATGTTTTGGGGAGAGTAGACAGATTTTTTCCTATCAAAGTGACATGTACAAACCCTATCCCTGGCCTTTGCTCCCCTGAGCTCTGCATAATGCTCTGGAAAATACCCACAGCCAATGGTTGTCTCCAGGTGAGCATTCAATTTATAAATCTTGCATTTTGTAGCTGAAATTAAAAAAATATGCTGTGCATTCTGTGTGTGGGGAGTGTTTGACACCATCCTCTAGCAATCCTTGCTTTCAGCTGACATTGCTCATGATGATTAAATATGAAATTTTTAATACCAGTTACCATGGCCATGAACTTCGTTTCTATTGTAGTGTATTCACATCTCTTCTTTTGTTCAGTCTGCAATGCACAAGCTGCTGGACTCCTGACTGGCTGCCTGGTGGTAAGTGAACTGCCCTGATATTCCCTTTAAAAGCAAGCAGAGACAACCTTTTTTTACATTTATCATTATAGTACCACGGGTGTGTGAAGTATCAATTAGCTGTGTTGATTTTTCAACTCTTTAAACCACCACGTAAGCACAGTGGTGAGGGGCTTAACCCAGCTATCACCTTCCCACATCCTCTGTGGTGTTAATTTATTTCCAGACAGATTATTTTCCAGAACAGGAGCTGGCAGGTTGGCTTGCTTAGCCAGTAGCTGGATTTGCTCTGACTCTTTCTAAAACTTCTCCACACTCTGGTCACACTTTCTGCTGTTTCTCCACAGATGAAAACATTGTTTATGCCAGCCTCAGTGCCATCAGAAATTGTGGCGAAATTGTTACGAAAACTAGCAGCAAACAATTGCCTAAATACACAGTGTCTTCCAACAGGCATGCTGAAGGTGTATAAAGCCTTCTCTTTTTCGAACAGCCCTTCCCAGAATCCTGTTGATGCAGCACGAACAGAAGAGCATTAATCATCAGCCATTTCTCCCCGAAACTCTTCTCTGCAGGTCATGGGAAATGTCCCCCTGTGACATACTCAGTTAATTAATTTGTGTCTATATGCATGAGAATAATTGAGTCTTCTTATTTTTTTCTTTCCCCGTGGTGTTTAGCAAGTATCTTCGCTCTGTTGGTCTGCCTGCGTATGCAGGGCTAAGCAGAGCAGTAATCCCACCTTCGCCTCTGCTGTGGGTGAGGGGAATTTGGGGATAGCTCTGGACCACACGCTTGTGCGGATGATGCCTCCCACCCTGTCTCACACACACCCCCACCAGCTCCAGGACCCCCGTGTGTCGTGGACTTTTGCCGCGACCTCCCCACTGGAGCACCACACATCCTCTGGCAGCGCTGGTCTGTGCTGACTGGTTTGCTCTCCTTGGTGAACACAAATTGATTTCTTAAGGGTTCATTCCGTGTCTGGAGTGGTCTGTCCCAACACCGCGTCCCGGCTCCCCGTGGCAGCCTGGCATGCCATTGAGGACCCATTTACCATCCCCAAAATTGCAGAACTCAGGCTAAGTTAGTAGTAGGCTCCTCTCAGCATTCACCTCCTTTTTGTGTTCTTTGTGACAAACATCTCTTTCAGATGTTCATTATCACGTGAAGTGCAGCTCTCCGCGGGAGCCGGTGCTGCGGTTTCACAATCTCCTCTGCTCAAGTTCCCCGAACACTATTAAAACCATCAAGTGCTTCAGAGCCAGTTATTGTCAGAAAATAGGGTTACCTCCTGAGTGCCTCCCTTTTGGCTGGCAGACAGAGCAAAGCACTGTTTAACCTTGTCCAGCTGCCCTCCACCTTTCTGGAGGGCTTCGGCTCTGAGGGGCTGTTGACTTGACTCGCCCATTCAGCCTGCTTGCTTGGCTCGCTTTATTCCTGGCACCGTGGTCAAGATCCAAGGAGGTCATGTTCCTGCTCGCATTGATTCGTGCCCTATAGCACAACCCTTTAAACAACACAACGGCTCATTCCAGTGCCGCACAGATGCAGAGGTCCCCACTCGAGCTGCAAGGATGGACCCTTTGCTTCATCCCTTGCCTTGTCCTTCAGCCATTTCCACAAAGTAGATGAATGGAGCTGGGCACTTCAGTGACTTCTTTATGAGCAAATATGTCAAAAGGAGGAAACTGCTTTGCTCTGCCCTAGGACAAGTCTGCATTGCAAGAGAAGAAAGGGAGGCTCAGGAGGTCCCACAATAGGGGAAGTTGCAAACCTGACGCCTGGCTCTGCCGGGGACCGACTGCCTCCTAACCCTCTGTATTTCCACAGCTGTCACTGCAATCCAGCCCCCAGCCCTGCTCTCCTGAGCGGACAGAGGCTGTGTGCATCCAGCCCATCGAGCTGTCACCATCTCAGAGTGACAGGCACTTTACAAGCTGCGCGACAGACAGGGCTCAGCACTCTGCCTTCTGAACCGGGGGCTCGGGGCATAGCAGGCAGGAGGATGAGCTCAGCTTATACCGGAGTTGAAACCAGGCCAGGAATTATGCATGCAGACCAGCTGCCCTCTTTGCTCGCTGGCAGTGCGCTCTGTAGACCCAGGGCTGCAGACTGCCCTGGGAGGCTCCCTTGACTTCTGCAGAGAGGGCATCTCCACAGACATGTCCAAGGAACTGCTGTCCCCGCAAAGTGCGTGCCTAAAACTCCTTTTCTTGAATAAGCCATCCATTACTTCAGCAGCTTCAGATCAGAAATGTGGCTGTAGCTGGTTCTGCCTCTCCCTTTGCCTTCCTGGGTGAGTGTGGCTGCCCTCTAACAGGTCAAGGTGGCTCAGTCGATCGGGCAATGATGTGGTTTACACCTACAGAGATATTTCAGGGGCAACACCAGAAAATAAGGGTGTGAAAGGAAAGCACTGCAGAGCAAACCTCCTGCTTTGAACGTCCTAGAGTTGTTCATCCTCTGGAAAGGAAAATAGAACATGAAAACACTTCAAAGAAAACCCTCTAACAGCCAAAGCTGAGCTGCAGTGGAAACTCAGGCATCCCTAGACATGAGAGTTCCCAAGTATCATGAGTGTGTCCCTACATCGCAGCCGCTGACTGGGGGAATCACACACTGTGCCGGATAATAAAGCGCAGGGCAGCTCGGCACGGTCACCTCTACACCATGTGGGATGTTCTCAGCTTTACAGCTACAGCCCTACCCTTTGAACCATATTGGAGTGCAGCTGTACTGCCGGGTGAGAAGAAAATTCATTAAAAGACATTCCTGTGAAGGAATAGCACTGATATTAAGGGTCTATCAATAATGATTCACTAGGCCACGATAGCAATGAAATTGCAGTGATAAAGGGTGACAAAATATTGTAAGATATGTGCATGGAGGTTGCGGAGCAAATTACCTGATCTGAGAAGCAACATGTTATGATGTGCATAAAACCATCTGCTGCCCACAGCTAAGGCTATGGAAAGACATGGGGAATACACTAGGCTGGTGAAACAGAGATTTTAGCTGGGGACAACTTCCTTGGGATGGGGATTGACCACAGCACAGTGCTTGCACAGTACCTCCCCAGGAGACCTTGCTCTGGCTGTGTCCCCAGACTTCAGGGCAATACATGTAATTAATCATTAATGACTGGTGATGAAAAGTAGTGCTCCTCCCTTCCAAATGCTCTGATGTGGAGTCACTTACTGTTCGAAGCACCTCTCTGGGGACATCCCTGAGTGTCAGCAGTTGGACTTTGGGTTCCTCCTGTCATTCACAGAGCAGGCTCCAGGCACAAGCACTCCTGAGGCAGCAGCCAGGCAGGACAAGCAAAAACCCACTGCCTGGCTGACAGCTTTGCCTATGGCAGAGTCCTGAAAAGCTGGTCTGGCTGCTAAAGAGGTACCCAGCTATGTATTGTGGGATTGGGGGTAGCAGGAGGAGCCAGTCGAGGTCTCCGCATCCTCCCTACAAAGTCTCTCTCACCTTTCTGCAGGCTGGGACGCCCTGTTCCGTCATCAAGACAGCAAGATGCAGTGTTGCTGGTGCTGCTGAGGAGCCCTGAGCCGTCTCTGGCTGCACACCAAGCCCTGCTACATGGCAGCCGCACAACAGCAATGCAGATGTGCCAGGGAGGGGGACACTCCAGCTGGGAATCCCTTGCACCCCCAAGCACACCCTGTCCCTGTCACCCCCCTTTCCCAGCCTCCCAGCCCCTGGTGCACAGCAGCCTGGTGCCTGCGGCTCGCTGCCGGTTCCCATCAAGCCCCCGAGCCTTTCCCTTGGTGCTCGCTCTGGATTGATGGGGCTTAGAATTGCAAGCAGTAAAAACGTGGCGCGGAAACTGCGGAGCATAAAAGCTGCCCCATAAAGAGCAAAGGCTTCTTCTTTTCCTCCTTGCAACCTGTAAAACATCCAGTAAATCCCAGCATGCGCTCCCAATGTGGCATGGAGACCTAATCCAAAAAGCCCAGGAGTATCCCGTGATTAGGTGCACGTTATGAGTAATGGTTTTAGTGAGGCCCAGTGGAAGCTCATCTAACTTGCTCATAGCTTATGCGATCTGACTGGGGGGATCTCCCGTACTTGAAAAAAAGCCACCTGTCCGTAAGTCATTGCTCTGCTTATTCCACAGCATTAAGGGAATGTGCTGATGTTAGGACCAGGAGAAACATGTCAGCTGAGGCTGGCACAAGAAACCGAGGGGGCGATGGGGAAGGAGAGTGCACTGGGAGCCGCGCTGCTTTCTCCTTCCCCTAATGGACTTGATAATCGACTGGTGGCGGGAGTGAAAGCGCTCTGGCCAAGCAGCGTGTGGAGTGGGCTGGTCCCCTGCCAGCACACTGTGAGGAGGGAAGGAGGCAGCCCCCGAGAGGTACAGGCAGGGCCAGGGGCTGAAAGGGAGGGCAGCCCTGAGTTGCTCAGAGATGCAGTGGGAGACCTGGGGGGTCTGTGTGGGATGGCTGAAGGGGGGCACTTCACCTTCTGTTTCTTCTGCCCGCAGGAAAGATGTGCCACGGGGGATTGCTGCAATTCTACCTGCTGGGGACATGTCCTGCCTTGCTGATGCCCGTCCTGTCTCACCACTGCCAAATAAGCAGTGCTTTGTGGAGCTGAGAGGGAGGGTGGGAGATGCTGGGGTGTGTTGCCAGCCTGCACACAGCTCTGACAAGTGGTGGCTGCTCGGGGTGTGGAGAAATAGATGATCCTTGGTGAAGGTGGCCGTGGAAAGCAACCATTGAACTGAGGCAACGTGCCCCCTCTCCCCTGATCCCCCTTACATAAAGCATCTGCTGAGGTCACTGCTGTTCCCAGCTCCTCCATGGTGGCTCCTGGAGGGCCTCAATGACATGATTATCCCTCCTTAGCAGAGCATTTTCAAAGCGCAAGGAGGGCTTTGCTCACTAATCTGGCATTCAGTGCAGATAATAGGCTTTGAGACGAAGCCCTCCTGGAGTCTATTTTAAGGTGGTTTTGTAGCATGTTGCCTGTCACAGCAAGAGCCATCCTGTTGCAGCGCTCCTGGGACACACTCTGCCACAGCACGGTCACTCTTACCCATTGCTCCCTGCCAGACAAGCTCCTTCTTATTTCCATGTGCCTTTGCTCCAGGACGTTCGAGGTGAAGCAGAGTGCAACCTATGGATGCCATCCCCATCCCCATGCCCTACAACTGCCCAGCCTTGCTGGGCTTCTGTCTTCCCCTTTCCAAAAGCTTTAAGGGTGTCTCCTTCCTTTGGGTCTCCCTGGCAAGGGGGTGGAGGTGGAAAGGGCATCTGCCAGCCCCAGAGCATGGCTGGAGCAAGGTGTTTGCCCAGTGTCTTTGGCTGCAGGGGGTCACTCCGGCAGGGATAGCCTGCTCCAGCCCTGGGAGATGGCCTGGGAAAAGAGATCCTACGCTTCTGTCCAGGAGTTTCTTTAGCAGCTGGGCAGTAGCTGAGGCTATTTTGGGAGTGGAGGCTCCTTCCCAAAACAGCTGGGGACACACAGTAACTCCCCCTCCAGGGTGGTACCTGCACAGAGATGAAGGGGAAAGGGAGCCCACTGTCACTGGCATCCAGAAATACTTGGGATGTGGGGACCCTCCTCTCCCCCATGACACTCTCCAGCCTGTTTCTGCTTCTGTTCCCCCTTTAACAACTCCACGGACCCCTGCCTCGCTGTTCAGGTTCACATTGTATTTCATGTCGTGACACAAAGCTGGGGAGAAAGGCCAAAGCCAGGGGACATCTCCAAGGTGGTTGTTGTATCAGATGCACCCCACAGCTCACACAGCTCTCGGCTCCCTAAAGGCTGCAGAATTGGGATTTCCCAGCCTGCCCAAGTGGAGCCAATGCATTAGCAGCAGCGTGTGGGAGCCCGGAGCCAGCTCGGCACCAGGGGAAAGGATGACTAATCCGCTCTTTCTGCTCCGCTGGGAGCCAGGGTGGGAATTCATAAGCCAGGCGCCTTGTGCCAGCCTCCCAATTAAGGACAGTCTCACCCCAGTCCCAGCCCTGGCGTGACACCTCCAGCAGCCCCAGAAGTGCCATGGCCACAGGGTGATGTAGTCAGGCAGCCAAGAGGGAGCACCTCAGAGCTGGGGTTCACACCAGCCTTGCTGCGTGCACAGGCACCTACACATGTGGGATCTCATCTCTCTGATGATGCCAGGAGGCAGGAAAGCTGCCACAGGCTTTGCCTCTCCATGGGGGATATACGAGCACAGGCGAGGCCAGCCCTGCTGCTGCACAGCAGAGGTGACAGCAGGGACTGGGCTGCGGAGGGATGCAGGGATGTGAGTCACACTGTGAAGCGCTGCCATAGCCTCTTGGCCCTTTGTACGCACCCGTGGAGGCTGTATTTGGGGATGGGGTATTGCTCCTTCCTTGAGACTTATGGCTTAGGGGTCTTCTGAGTCTTACCTGCCTTATCCACCCTGCTTCTGCCAAGAGGGCAGGAAGAAAAAGGCGCTGTGGCTCGGTAGAGCAGCACCAGCTCACAGCGCAAGCACTCGGTGCGGAGAAGGCAAGGACAGGCTGGGCTGGCAGAAGGGTGGCAGAGCCGCATGTGACTCCAGGGCTCTGTGGTCCATCACGCTGTGCACTGGCAGAGCGGTCAGGATTCGTGGACTGGAATAGCATGAAATGATGCTGAAAATCTGGGTTAATCTGAACCGGCTCCAGAGGCCAGCTCTCTGAGAGCTGCCTCCTTATCTCCAGTGTGAACCCAAATCCACCGCG
Source organism: Burhinus oedicnemus (assembly GCA_008921705.1). NCBI lineage: Eukaryota > Metazoa > Chordata > Aves > Charadriiformes > Burhinidae > Burhinus > Burhinus oedicnemus. The sequence goes on from VFFE01005011.1 coordinate 204,146, forward strand.
GGCTTAACTTGGGTCTTGGCAGCTTTACGTTGGCTCTGATTAGTTCACATCACCTTCTTTACAGCTTCCTGACCCTCTGCTGGGGAGGTTGTCTCTAGATTTTCAATATTTTATATTTACACAACAGTGAAACCATCCTCAGGAGTCCCCAGGAAAGGCAGCTCCCGAAAATACCACCTGGCCTCCTACCTCCCTGTGGACCACTATCTGGAAGATGTTGTGCAGCATCCTTTGACAACCAGCAAGGGGTGGGAGAGCATCCTGCACCCCTGAATCCATGCCTAAATCCAACCCAGCCATGTGGAGCTGGCAGCAGCGGGGCTGTTGTCTGATGGGTGGTGCCCCTTGTCGGGAGCTGGCAGCCAAACCACCCCCGTGGGACCAGCAGTGCCAGGAACGTGGGTGTACCCCGATGAGGGAAACGCGATAATGAGAAGGCATTTTGGAACACTGGCCTCTGACCAGGACATCAGAGAAAATTAAGGTGGTTGTTGTGACCCACCACTGTTGATCCTGGGGGACATTCAACCTCAAAATACAACCAGAAAGATCATGAGAGATGCAGAGGTGTGGGTGTCCCAGGGACTCCTCTCTCTGTGAGCAGTTCCCCATGAGCTAGGAGCCAGATTGGGGCTTCCCTACAGGTCTGGGGTGCTGAGCTCGCAGGGCAGACAGCTGCAAGTGGTGAGGATGCAGAAGGTGGAAAGACCTACCACCATCACCATTATTAATGAGGAGAAAGATGAGGGCAGCAATAGGGTGCATGGCACCTTTCTGACAAATGGGGAATTTTGGGTGGTGATTGCTGTTTTTCAACTATCCAGAGCTCCTGCTCATCCTTCTCCTCTGTCCGGTCTCATTTGCACTGGCACATGGGACATCACAGAATCACAGGGGTTGGAAGGGACCTCTGGAGATCATCTAGTCCAACCCCCCTGCCAGAGCAGGGTCACCCAGAGCAGGTTGCACAGGATGACGTCCAGGTGGGTTTGGAATGTCTCCAGAATTGGAGACTCCACCACCTCTCTGGGCAGCCTGTTTCAGTGCTCTGCTACCCTCACAGTAAAGAAGTTCCTCCTCATGTTTAGATCACACTGGAGTGCTCTGTTTCCACGCATGAGAACAAGATGCTGAATGGAGCTGAACCAGGGAAGCCCAGGGAGCTCTTGGGTTAAGCAGACAGGGCAGAAACTTAGAAGACAAAAGAAGGAAAACCACTCCTTTCCCTAAATAGACAAGAGTTTAGGCACTCCACAGAGCAACCACTACAGTCTCCAAAGAAGTAGAGGCCACCCAGCTGCTGGCTTTGGCTACTGAGGCCCCTGAGCTGGAGTCCTGTGGTCTCTGTAGAGCATTTCTGCATTCAGGAGATGCTCTCCCTGGAGATCAGAGGAGAGAGATGGGAACAGCCAGCTGGGGAGGTAGGACAGTCACCTGTCCCCTGTGCCCAGTGCTGTACAGAGCAGAGCACCTCAGCAGTGAGATGTTAACAAGTGGAGTGGGCTTGACCAGCTCCTTTCTGGAGCAGATCCCCAGTCCCCATCTCCTTGGGATATTTGCAAAAACAGACACAATAGGCATGGAGAGTGCAACACTTGTGGTCAGAGAGGGCAGCAGTGAATCAGGCAAGAGTTTCCTCGTGTGAGCAGAGACTCTTGTCCAGTACCTGCCACACTAACCCTCCCCTTCTCACCTCTCTTCTGCCTTCTCCCTGGCTGCAGCCGCTTGGCACCAAGGCTGGCAGGGACAGAGGTATGCTCTGAGAGGCCCCCACGATCTACACTCATGTTACAGTCCGGTGCAGAAACAGGGGCATGTGTGAACTGAGCCCTTGTAAAGAGCCAGGGACCTTCCTTTAAGATAAAAACTCTCCTCTTTTCCCATTTGCATGTTAACCCTTACAGCTCCAGGTCCCAAGGAAGACAACTGGGACAGGAAAATGGTGAACTCTTTGTTCAGACATATAAGATATCGCTGCTCTCTGTCCGACAGCTGGTAAGATCAGTCCTTCTGTGCCACCCAAACACCCAAAGGTGTGCCTCTGATTTCTCAGTAGGTGGTGGCAGAGATCATCTTCTCCTCCAGTCTCTGCCCTAGCCTTTGATAGGTCCATTTTTTATTCCAGTAGCAAATGCCACAGACCTCAAATTGTTACAGGGGGGGTGGGCAGCACTGGGGACACAGAAAAGGATCAAACTCCCAGCCTGCAGGCAACACACAGCCCTTGTGTACAACTGGAGTGAAGATAGATGCAGCCAAATGTGGGCTGCCATATCCCCTCTCCATAGAGACACACCAGGATGCTCACAGGTACCGAAACACCGATGGCCATAAAGTCCCGAGGATGGTATCCCCACACAGAAAGGCATCACTCATGCAGGCACAGGGGCATGTGCACACCCACGGGCACACAAATGCCACTACTTTCAAGAAGAGCACGAGGGAAGACGGGGCAGTGACTGAAAAACTCTGACAAACAGAAGCATCCCACTGCCAGGGAGGAGTGTGCACACGTCTGCCACTTTCCTGCAGTCCCTGCCCCGGTTCTCAGTCACCCACCGGAGCCCTGGTGAACCCAATAGGTGCTGCGATTTCCTATGTCCTAGCCAGAGAGTGAGGGGCAAGACCCCCCTCTGCTGCTGCTGTTTGTGGAGCAGGGAGTTCTGGCAGGGAGGGGATTTGCTGAAGACCCTTAGCTGTAATCCCAGGCGGGGCATTCAAGCCAAGGCGAAGTGGTCAGCACAGAGGTTCCTGGCTCTGCGTTCCTCTGCAAGACCCTTGGGGGCCCATGGAGAAGGGATGCCTCCACAGGACACTGATTTGTTTGGCAAAGAACAAGAAGAAAAAGAAGAGAGGAGTGGTGCTCAAGAGGCTTCATCAGAGAGCACAACAGAGGACTGACAGACTTCAGGCTGCCGTGGACAACTAGAAGCCCATTACACTGGCCTCAGCTGAGCAGCAGCGTTGAGGGAAGTGTGAAGGTTTGCAGCAGGTGCCAGAAGGGCCAGCGTGGGGCCAAAAACCAGAGATTGGGGCAGCTGCTGGAATAGAAAGTGTAGATTCATGGATGTTGGCTGAGAAGAAAGCTGAAATTGCTGCCCTTAATTATTCTTTCTTCTCTGTCCACTGTGAGGTCCCCAGCTGACTGTGCTGGGCCATCCCTGCTCTAGCAGGGGTTGGTAATATGCTGTAATTAAGTGGTCACAAGTCTAATCAGTCTGCAGTGGCATAGAGACTTGGACAAATGCATCGCTAATCTCTGGTATCCCCCCTCCACCAGGGACAGGCAATATGTTAAATTATGGCAAAGCACCGGCAAGGCACAGGTTGTCGCCTCCTGATGTTTTCTGTTGTGAAGAGAACTGCTCCAGCTGAAAACGATGGTCTCAGCAGTGTGTGCAGAAGGCAGCCCCAGAGCACATCATGTTGGACAGGAGGAGCAGCCAGCAAAGGGATCCAGCTCTGGCCTTGGCTCAAGGTTCTGTGACAAGCAACATCCTCAGAAGAGCAAAGAAACAGCATCCCCAAGAAGCAAACATGCAGCCCTCCGGGAGCAGCAACATTGCTTTTCCCAGCGAGTCCCAAGCTGGTGAAATACTGGTAACAAGTTCAGCTGGTAGGATGCTGCAAGCACCTGTAACTGTGTGTTACAGCTGAAATAGTTTTTAAGTGCTCTTGTAGTTCCAGCCAGACGGAGGATGCTAGGCTCTGTCCCTGTCCTGCGCTGCTCAAACAGGGAGTGCAGGACGCTGCAAGTCACCATCCCATAAAGCAGAGCTCTTGCTGCCTTTCTGCACTGAGAGTGCCTGCAGCAGGGCACAGGGATCCATGAAGGCACCGGTCCTCCTGCCCCCTGCCCCCTGCCCCTTCCCACCCTCAGTGAGAGCCAGGGGAGCAGAGGGGTTAAGAGAGTCTGTATTCTCCACCATCAATCCATCCTGCAAATCTGACGGCCCCATCTCTTCAACGGGCCCAGATTGATTTCTTGACTGGGAGCAATGAGCAGCTTCACATGAAAAATGAGGCTTTGCGCCGTCAATAGAAGTTCTAATTACAACTTAAATCCAGGACATTCTTTACAGCGCAGACCAGATTTACAGCGGCTTGCAGGTGGGCGTGCAGCCCTTTCTAATTAAAAGCAGCACACATTGCAGATTGCTTCAGACGGGACATTTCCAGCTACCCAGCTCTGCAAGGGCACAGACAGCTTCTGGCACTGAGCTTGCAAGGGAGGCACCAGGCACCCCAAGGGCACACAGTACTGCTTGCTTTGGAGGAGTGGGGGGAGGACAGAAAGCTACGTTTTCCTCCTTTTATCTGTTCTGCTGCCAATTAAGTTGCCCACACTGGGTGCTGGACCTTGGCTGAAGAGCATTGCATATCCAGCATCGTCCCGCTTACCCCCCCCCCCCCCATTTCTCCATTGCGCACACCATGCCATGTGCAAAGGGCAGAACTGCTGGGTCTGAGTGGGGGGGATCCAGCAAGCTGGGGGGCACGTGCTGGGACATCATGGGAAGCAGCCTGAGAGATGGCTGGTGCTCCCAAGGGACCATTCAGGGGCCCAGTGTGCCAGAGCCTTCTGTGAGGATGCTCTGTGGGATCCATCACCGGGAGCTGGGGCAGGGTAGGTCCCAAAGTGGTGACTAGGGCACTTTCCAGCTCTGCTGTCAAGACACTCTGAGGCTTTGCACAGACTGTGCTCTGCTGTGCCTCAGTTTCTCCATATCTGAATGAGAAGAAATGTCCTTCTGAACAGGGCTGGAAAACCAGAGGGCTTTAGAAAGGCAGGGAGAAAATGTCTTGTTAACTGGGGCAGCTCCGTCACAGGGAGGTGGCATGTCTCGAGCCTGAGTGTCTTGCATGCCTACCCAGAGAGGTGCTGCTGTGTGGGTACCCTCACTACCTGGGATTGGGATCTTTCTGGGGAAAGCCTGTCCTTCTGCACAGTGAGACCTCGCGGTTGGTGCTCCACCTCCCCCGGGCACTGGCAGTCACTGCTATGCACTGCAGCGTGCTGGTGTTCTGCAGGAGGCTGCGGGGCTGTTCCCTGCTGCTCTGCAAGGCTGTTGAGAAAGAGTGTGCTGCAGCCCACCAGCTCAGGGCATGCAAGAGGGCAGGATCCCTCTGCGAGAGCCTGCTGGCTGCTGCACCAACACCCTGAGCCTGCCCAGGGGCGTATGGGTGTCTGAGAACGGTGTTTCCTAAGAAAGCCCCAGAAGGTGCTGGAGTGGGAGGACACCAGATGTAGAAAATGTTGAGCAAGTCTCCATCATCTGATGAGAGATCCTGGCTCCTTGGGCAATGATGTGTTTCCCAAACAGCTTCTACTGGAAACCTGGCTGCCCCAGCAGCTCAATTCCTCACAGAGGGCACTGGTATTAGGGGACGAGCTCTTTCTGGTGGATGTCGGGATCCAGTATGACCAGAGACATTGTCGTTGTGGTGACGGGGACAAACTAGCCCCACCCCACGTGTATCTCAGCTCCCACTGTCTCCCATTGCTGTGTGGTAGGCAGCCTGAGCACCAGCTCAGCCAGCTCCCTGGGCTGAGCAGTTCAGCCAGCCCTTATAGTTTCTCCTGGTGCTCAGAGCATCCTTGTTCCCAGCTCTGCTCCAAGTGGAGTGGAGAAGATCCTCCGGAGCCATTCCTTCTTCAGCACAGGATTTGTGGAGCTGAGGTGGGTTACAGTGAGCAGGGAGAGCAGTGATTTCATAGGGCTGGAAGTTAAATTACTCTTGCCATGAGCTGCTGCTTTTGAGACAAGAAAATCCCTCCACAAAAGGGTTGTTGGAGGTCAGTGGTGATGAAAGCGCAGTGTCTCAGGGCTCTCCAGAAATCACCCCTGCTCCTGCCAGAGCCTGAAGAGGTGGAGCTGGGTTTAAAGTCTAGAAGGTCAGTGGAGAGACTGATTCTCCAGAACTTTTCCCACTGGGAGCTTGGAGGAGCAGAAAGGTGATGCTGGAACCTGCTATCTGAGGAGCCTGCCTGTGTCCTGGATCAGAGCCTATGACTGCTGGCTGATAGCAAAGGGCAGGACAGGAAACCTGCCCAGTGAACAAAAACAGCCAACTGTCATTGGGACTGAAGGGACAGGCTGCTGCAGTATCCTGCAAGAAAAGCCGCCATCAGCCAGGAAACAGATTTATAGCCACCAGTTGGTGGGATGTGACCCTGCAAGGAGCCTGCCAGCTCAAGAGAGGCCGCAGATGCCTGTGAAATGTGAGAGATAGGAACTCTATGTTAGGACAAGCCAGAAACTGGCCTCATGACTCAGCCAGTCTGGACCTAACCTTGCCGCAAACAGCTGTGTGAGCCCAGGGCTTCCTGGATGAAGGCAGAACCTCAGGCTCCTTCCTCCTTGGCCTTTCAAATTTCCTGCCTAAAACAAGATAAAATAGACCAGTCCCTGATGTGGATGAGCAGCTACCAAGCCCAGATGTGACCAGCCCCATCCTGACACGTCTGCTACAATTTATCAAAGCTAATGAGGATGTCAGCAAAGTTCATCCATGTGGTCCCTGTCACTCCCACATGGATCAGCAGTGTCCTGTTGCACTGAACCCATTAGGACATGAAAAGACCAGGGCCTGTGCGTCACTGGGCTAGACAGACCACAGGAGAGTCCCTCAAAGCTGATGTGCCTCAAACCTGTCTTTTATTTCCCCTGAGTTGTTAGTGGCACAGCAGGAAAGAAGGGGGATGGGACTGTTCCCTGATCCAAAGATGTCCAATTTCTGCAGCCCTTGGGGTCAAAAGGCCATGGGGTGTGCACAGGCACAGACTTTCAGGCCCTCCAGGGCTGCCTGAGGGTGAGCAGAGTCATCCTGCACACTAAGGCTGAACCTTGTGCCCCAATTGAGAAAAGCTCTGTCCAGGTCTTGGTCTTGGCCGCATCACATTGGGCTGTCATCCCTCAGGGTGAAGGAGATGGAAGCCTAGTTCTTTGGGATTCAAATGGAATTTCTGTTGGCTGTAAAAGGTGCACCAAAAACACATCCACATCCTTGCAAGACTTCAGCCCTAAAGAGAAGGAGTCTCTTGAATCAGTGTCTTTGGAGGATTTATCTCTGTCCAGGACCTTGAAGCAGATGCTTTCGATGTCTGGACTCAGTCTGCAAGGAGAGCTATTGGAGAAGATTGGGTATAGATTTGGTACAGAGGATATCTGGAGCTCCTCAAACATGAGGCCATAGGTGATTGTATCATCTGCAGTTCTCGTGAAGCTGAGCTATGTTTTCCGGAAAAGTTTCTGTCCTTCAAAACAGTATTGTTTTTACTGTGCTAACGTGCCTTCCATGTTTTGCTTTCATTGCTTTGCTGTGGAGTGACCCATGCTCGGATGAGGGTCCTGGTGCACCTTCAGCAACCTCCCAGGCAGTAACTGTGCCTGTCGAATGGAGCAACACAGAAACAGGCCTGCAGGAGCCCTTTCCCAAGAAATTATTCCAAGGGGCTTTTGTAGGTGGATGAAGTGACTTTTTGGGGGACTCCAGGCGGCCTTCAGACAACAACATTTGCGATAAGAGTGAGAGGATACTTTGCAGCTGACGAACACATCAGGTGTAATTTCAATGGAGCAAGGACCCTGAAGATAAAATGTGGGTTTTTTGGAAAAAATAATTTTTATCATGGATTCATTTTGCACCCCGTCTCCCAGCTGAAATCATCCCCACGCTGGGCTATGCAGAAGGCTGATAAGGAGGCAGAGAATAGGAGCTGGTTTCCTGCACTCAGCAGACAACGCCTGCGCCTCCCTCTGCCTTTGCTTTTATGTAGTTTGGAAGTGCTCTGAAACTGCTGGGCACAGACACTTCTGAAGCAGCAGCAACTTTGCACGGCGCGTTTGTTTTATGTCTGAACTGTACATACAGCAGTGAATAGAGCTCATAAAAGATGGATGTATTCTTGTTCTTTTTGCTGGTTTTGATTTATTATTTACTTCACTTTTTCAACTCTTCCGAAGTGCTGTAAATCATCTAAATCATTTTTCTCCTCTGCTTGGCTAGTTTCGGGGAGCTGAAGCAAGATTATTGTGCCTAGCTCCTCTGCGTTGCAGGGCTTGCTGTGGGTTTTCCAGTGAGAGAGAACCAGGAAATTTGAGCTCTTACGTCTCCACAAAGTACCTTGGAAAGACTTAAAGGTCTTCTTCCGTCTGCTCATTGCATTTCCAGAGGCTGTATTGTTCAGCCTTTGCTCAGATACGCGAGCACTTGCTAGCGCAAGCAGTCCCGTCCATGTCTGTGGACGGTTCACATGAATAAACGCCCAATAGTTCAAGGAAGGTTTGCACAAGCTGCTCCTTGTGCAGGTGGATTGTTGCAGGTCAGGAGAGCCATTTCCCTGGGGCTTCAGAGGTAACACGGGTGGGACTCTGGGTCTGGGGACTCCAGAGATGTGGTGATGTTTTTAAGCACGTGGACATAGGTCCACATCAGGGGAGCAGCTCTGAAAGCCAGATGTGAAAGATGCAGGAGGTTTTTGCTCAGAGTTGATTAATGTCTGGGCAGTGAAGTAGGACATGCTGTCTTGGTCTGAAGTTCAAAGCCAAGATACTCCAGTGCCAGGGCTTCTCCAGCATGTCTTCCTGGCCTCGTTCACACTGTGGGCAACTAAGCAGGAACTTCAGCACCCAGAAAAAGAAGGAAACCCTGTGTCCACAGGCGGAACAGCCCCCAGAGAGCAGATTTTAAAGAGCATTTAGCAGATTATAATGTTGTTGGAGGAGCTTAACACCCTTCATGTACCCAACTCAGTCTGATGTGAACCCATGCCACACTGCTGAACTGAATTCTTCAGAAACCCAGGACAAAGACTTCTGTGAGACCCAGAGCCTTGCTCCTCCAGCCTCCCCTTTGTCCTCCCAGCTCCTTGTCCTGCCAGCTCCTAGCAGCATGGGCACAGGAGGTAGAAGTCCATTTGCAATGCCTCTGAAGGAGGACTGAGGTGACCCCATTTACTCTGGATCTAAAGGGTGGGAGTCTGTGGTGTCCCCTGGACTCGGGACATCTTGACTGAGTAGGGAATAAATACAGCAGTTCAAACCCAGGGGAAGCACAGGATGGTCCTGTCTGTGGGAAGATGAGGAACCGTGCAGCACAGCCCTGGAAGCAGAGAGGGGTCCTGAAGAAGCAGTGGACAGGGCGAAGAGGAAAGCAGTGATCCCTCCATCCCTTTCCCGCAGGGGCTGAGGGGCAGGGCAGGATCAAAGGGCTCTTCTCACCTCCCCACACTTTCAGCAGGACCTAGGCAGTGCGTCCCTGCAGCCAAGAGCCCACCAGGCTACTTTGGGCTCGCAGCGCTGGAATCAGGGGCTCTTTCTCCTTCCTGTCACTTTGTGTCTTTTTTTTCAAGGGGAATTCAGCTGTAGGGGGAGAAAATGAGCAGGCTGCTAATGAAAGGGCAGCTGCTGCTCTGTGTCAGGCATGTGAGACCCTACTGGGAGCTCAGCTGGACGCAGTGGGTGGCTGGACACCGTTTATTTTTACATTAGAGCTATTTTCCTCTCACCCTGTCTGCTCTGTGCTCTTTATTTCTGAGTCAGTTCATCCCCTGTCAGATGGACATCGATGCAGGATGCGAGCACAAACCTTCCCAGTAAAGGCTAATTTTAGGATAAAAACTGATTTGATTGGGGGGGGAGGGTCTTGGCTCGGCATCCGTTAGCATCGATGGCATAGCTGTCCTTGATGAATGGCGCTACCTGTCTTTGCCTGGTTCTTACCAACACTGCAGCAAGCAGAGAGGCAAGTGTGCAACGTAGGGCAGAAATTTACTGGCTGCTGGCCGTAAAAGACATTTTCACAAATATTCTGCTCCCCTACTCCTCCCCCATGCAAATAAAATATCAGGAACTTCATGTGAGTTTAGGAAGTGACTATCTGGGGCTGGTTTCCCAGGCAGGAAGAAGGTTATCAGAGCACAGGGTACCTGTGCATCTGCAGGAGCAGGTAGGCTGTAACAAGCCAAAGCTGTGCTTGCGAACATGTAGCATCAGTTCACAGGTTTGATAGCGACAGGGATGTCTGCAAACAACCTCCTTATGAGTGCTCCAAACATTGAGCTGGTGAGTCCTTCTGATCCTCACGTCACTGACTATACTTAAAACATAACACTTTTTGCCTTGTGTTGGCTCTCTTTCCCAGATCCTTGGAAAAACACTATTAATATTGCCTCTGTGGTTGGTCAGAGATATGGGGAAGCAAACTACATCAGTCTGGTGGTCACTGGGAGTGCTGTTTCCCACCTACAAGCAATGGGACCAACCATGTGAACTACCAGAAGCTGCATTAGTGGAAGGGAAAGGAAAACACAGCAGAAGAGTAAATCCTGCTATCAGGGTGCTGCAGCAACACTCACAAGCCTTGTCCCCCTCCTACCATGGGCTGGCTTTCCGCACGACTCCCACAAGTCTCCAAGGAAGAGGGTATGCTCAAAGCCATCATCACAAGCAGCCTTTCTGCAGAGCTGCCTCTGCAGCTTCAGCTCAAGACCTGCTTGCCCCTGCAAAGGGGCTCTGCACTGCTTTGGTCCCCAAAGGGGAACCAGTCTCTGGCAGAGCCCCAGCAGAGCCCGCACTGTGATGAGCAATATCTACACCATCTCTCCCCCCTGCCCCCCGCTGCACACGAGGTGCACATCTCAGTGCATTCATTAACAACCAGGGACATTGCAAGTCAGTTGCCCCCATTCTGGGTATAAATTACTGTATTTAACAAAAGTAGCCCCACCTGCTGTTGTTCTGAAATATCCATGAGGTCAGCAGTGAGAGCCCAGTGCCAGCAGTCACTCCACGCTGTCACCACCCCTGTGGTGCACTTTGTTACTCCAGAAGATGCTAGGTCCCTTTTGGATGACAAGACACAGAAAATATAACTGAAAATGGCCAAAGCCATATCATTACAAAGGACATCACAGAGTTACCCCCTTCCCAGAGGAGCAGCTCTAGCTGTGCATGGTGTTGTCAGCTCCAAGTGATGCCATATCTTCAACTCTTCTTGCATTTTAAAAGATGCACTGTTCTTGTATGGAAATGGGCCTTAAGTGGATAGCTTAACTTCACTGAAAAAGTAAGATATTTGAGGGCTGTGCAGGGCAATTAGATGTTGATGCTTCAAGAAACTAAACTGTCTTGGCATAAGATCTCCAGGTCATTTATTTGTCCTGCGTTTTCAGGGTCCCATAGGATTTTCTCCACATGCCCCTCTGAAGCTGTGGCTCTGGGAGGTGACACGCTTCCAGCGCTGGGGAGGCAGTGGGACACAGGGAGCCCAGCCCTTGCCCAAAGTTCCTCCACATGACCCAGTCCTGAGAAAACATCCTTTGGCACACAGCCTGATGAAGGATGCACAGTCCTGACACAGTTCAAGCTGAGGCACACGAGCTCTCCTGTGGCCCATGACAGAGGCCGTACAAGCAAGGTGAAGCTCCTTGCTCTCCCTGACTGTCCTGACTATGTGGCAGGCTCTGCAGAAGAATCATAGAATGGTTTGGGTTGGAAAGGACCTTAAAGCTCATCTCATTCCAAGCCCCCTGCCATGGGCAGGGACACCTCCCGCTAGATCAGGTTGCTCAAAGCCCTGTCCAACCTGGCCTTGAACACCTCCAGGTATGGGGCAGCCACAGCTTCTCTGAGCAACCTGAGCCAGTGCCTCACCACCCTCACAATAAAGAATTTCTTTGTAATATCTCATCTAAATCTCCCCTCTTCCAGTTTAAAACCATTCCCCCTGTCCTATGGCTCCACTCCTTGATCAAAAGTCCCTCCCCAGCTTTCCTGTAGGCCCCCTTTAGGTACTGGAAGGGGCTATAAGGTCTCCCTGGAGCCTTCTCCAGGCTGAACAACCCCAACTCTCCCAGACTGTCCTCACAGCAGAGCTGCTCCAGCCCTCGGATCATCTCTGTGGCCTCCTCTGGACCCGCTCCAACAGGTCCATGTCCTTCTGATGTTGGTGGCCCCAGAACTTGACACAGCACTGCAGGTGAGGTCTCACCAGAGGTGAGTAGAGGGGTAGAATCATCTCCCTTAACCTGTTGGCCACGCTGCTTTTTATGCAGCCCGTGATAGAAGGTCTTCTTGGTGCAGGTGCAATGGCCAGAGCCGCCTGGGTTCCTGCTGGTACCCCGGGCATCAGCAGAGCTGGACACAGCAGAAGCTTTTATTTCCATAAAAAACAGTGCTGAATTAGGAGGCAGGGAGAACCCAGCTTTGCTTTCAGACAGTGATTAATCAGGGGTACAAGGTGCCAGAGAAGCTGTGGATTCACCTCACCTAATTTCAGACATTCAGAAATTCAAGGTCTAAATCTAAGTTAGCCCTCTCGGCTCTCTGTGGGCTCAACAGAGAGAAATGGTCACTTCCAGAAGGTGAGCCTCTGCATAGCAGAGCAAAGTCAGAGCCAATTAGCACTGCCAGTTTTATGAGCTTAGTGCCAGGGGTTGGAGGTGGGATGCCCGGAGGTGGGATGCCCAGAGGTGGAGAGTGTCGTCCAGGAGAGGTGCAGAGTGGCAAAGGGTGGCAGGGTGGAGGTGCAGTGGGACAGAGGGGGTGATGATGATGAGGAGGAGGATGCGGTGTTGAAGCTGGGTACCATGGGGACTACGTGGAGTCCTTTGGCCACGTGGCTGTGAACCCTCTGGATCCACTCATCCCTGGGGGTGTCCAGGATGCTGACCATCCTCTGACACATCCCAGCACGGTGATGCCCCAGGCTGGCTGGGAGCACGGTGCCCACGTTGCTCTGCACTGAATCAGCCTGACAACACTCAGAGGAGTAACAGACTCAAACATCACATTTTAAATGCCCATAAATTTGGAAACAGAGCCAGAGCTCTTTAATCTTGGTTCATTTTTTCATTCGTAACGAGATAACAAAGGAAGCCAAGCGCAAGCTCGAGCCATGAATTATTTAGGGAGGGCACATCCATCTCTGGTGGTTTGGGGTTTGCTCTGCCATCCTGGGTGCGCTGGGAGAGCACCGGTTGGCTGAGGGCCAGCTAGATGAAGGATTTCCCCATGAGGGCTGTGATGTCCTGAAGGCACCGAGAAGGTTTTATTCCAGCCCTGATGGACACAGGAATGTACAACTAAGTCCCAGCTTCTGTTCCAAGACTTTGGCCTCCAGGATGGCTGTGAGGTGTAATGCAGCATTAGCCCCTCTCAGCCAGTTGTCCTCTGCCTGGGGCACAAAAGGCAGGGATTTTTCCTCCAGAAAAGCATGGGTATTATCCGCTCCACCAGAAAGAATATTTAACAAATGTTTGCCTTAATACAGAGGAAAGAAAACTCCCCCAAAGCAGTGGAAAGCCAGCAAAGCAAGGACCCACAGCAACATATCTCTGCATGTGCTGTCCCTTGAGCATGGCTGAGATCTCATCACATGTGGGAATGAGGGAGCCCAGTGTCCCCGGGCTGGTGTCGGGGTCGGAGCCCTCCGACTACACCACATCCTGGCCTGAGGCACGGCACAGCTCTGTGGAGGACGCTGTGCCAAAGCACCAGGGTGGAGGAGCTGAAGAGAGAAGCTTTCCCATCCTGCTCTGGAGCCCAGTGAGAAGGATGGAGGCTCCTGAGCAGCCTGGAGCGCCAATTTCATGGAATTCCATTTATCTCTGCTTCCTGCAACCCTCACGACATGAATAAATGATGATTGCAGAAGTGATGAACCTGCCCCTGTTTAGGTGTGAAATGAATGTTTACAGGCATAGAATAAATCAAGTATCCCACGGGCGAGCAGCGGGATATTAAACCAAACACCTTTGTGTGCTTAGCACTTGCTGTTAGAGGCCAAGGGTTTGAAGCCTGGCCAGGTATTTCCATTAGCCCCAGTGTGACAGGCGCCGAGCACTGGGTACCCGCTCTGCAAAGGCCGAAAGATCTCGAATGAAAGGAGGGAGCCAACAGCTCTCGGATGAGCAGCTTGCCTCCTGTCTTCTCCACCTTCCCCCTCTGTTTCTCTACATACCTCTCCGCCTAACGTTACAATCTGCACAGACTCTAAGAAGTCAGGAATACAATGCAAATTCGTGAAGGATTGGCAAGAAATTGCGTGTGTGCTAGTTGCCTGTCAGCATGCAGAGTACTTCTAATCTTGTCACATAAATAATACGATTATGTAAAATATCAAACAGTTGGAATAAACTTAAAAGCCACAATGTTCTAGTCACAGACTTAATAGAGGGGAAAAAAACAACAAAAAATAAGTAAAATCCTTTTCTATTCTGCAGCATGGAGGGGAAATGGCTCCTCACTGAAATCAACTGGAGCCTGCCACGGGGCGAGGAGGTGGGAACTGGCTGGGGAGAGAGAACTGCTTTTTAGGGTAGCTGGACACAGCCCCCAGCCTCGCCTAGGCAGCACTGATGAAGAGGAGAGACAGCAGAGCTATGGAGTCAGGAGGACTCTTCCCCAAGGTCACCGAGGACTTCGCTGACAGTCAGGACAGAGCCGGCATGCCCTGCACGCTAATTTGCCTTGCCAGCCCCAGAAACCCACTGCTGCGGTGCAACTGGCATGGGACACCTCTTGGGAATTATTCAACTGAGAGGAAAACACTGATGCAAAAGCCCCCTGAGCCAGCTGCCTGCACTGGATTTGTCCTTGCCCCCCAGCACCCAGCCCCTGCTGGCTGCCGGTACCAGGATGCGGCGCGGAGGCAGCTGGCAGGGAGGGCTGTGTGCTCCTGGAGCAAAATTTCCCTCTTGGCTCTGCATCGCTCTGCATCGCTAATCCTGCCCTCTATTTGTACCGCCTGCAGTGTTTCCGGCATCGCTACAGGATGAGAGGGGAGGGAATGGTGCCCAGGGACCTGCTGGGAGGATTTTGCTACTGGCCTCGAGATCAAGAGCAGCATGAAAAGCCACCATCCCTTTGTTAGAGCTCGCTAAAGAGACCAGGCTGATTGAGATGGAAAACAAAATCCTCTCCTCTTCCTCAGCGCAGGCATGTGCACAGCCCTGACCATGCAAGCTTGGGCAGCTCACATGCACCAAGATGGCTTACAACCATGGACCTCCCAACTCCAGCTGGGAGTTGAAGGTAGAGCAGCCTTGGAGGTTCACCCATAGTCACCCCATGGCATACAACCAGGTCTCCCTCCAGATCCAAACCCCGAGCACCACCGAGGCAGGACAGAGCCTGTCTCTGCTTGGGAAGCACAAGGCTTAGCCTCACAGATGAGCTCCTTCCCTGGCCTGCCTTTGTTGGGACACAGAGGAGGAATTTCATGGTGTGGACCACCATCACAGAAGGCACCCAGCAGCCATCAGCTTCACTGTCCTCACAGTGGAGCTGGTAACTTCTGCCCTGGAAGCAAAGGTCTTGTCCCCAGCCAGCCACAGACTTGACTCTCCACAGATCAAAGCGAAGCCTAGCAGGGTTTGGACTGTTAAGTCCCTGCCCTTCCCACCCATCACTGCTCACAGCACTTCTCACAGCCTCCTGTGATGGGAACAGATGAGATGGCATACCTTTGGGCCAGGAAAGACCATCACTGTCTGCTGAAGCATCTGTGCTCAGCTGAGGTCCAGCTGCCAAGCTGTGCTAGCACTTTGCATTCATGTTCCCTGCTGCATCTCCCACGGGTTCATCACCAAGACTGATTTGCTGCTCCCAGACTTTGACAAGTTTTGGAGACCCCTTGCTTTGGGACAATGCCCTCCCGCTTCCTAGTCAAGCTCTGCAAATTTCTCTTCGGGGTGCAGCACAAGCTCCAGCCGCTGCCCTGCTGCCCGCAGCAGCCTGCTGCCTGCAGCACCCTGCTCTCACACGTGCCCGGGCAGCCAGGGACACGTGGCCGAGGCTGGTGCAGCGGCAGGGCCATGCCCGTGGAGCACTGCCAGTTTGCAGATGTGTGCCCTGCTTGGGGCAGTGTGTAACTTACACACTGAGCTGCCCCTTCTGCTTAGGAGAACGGCTTTGACGAGCCAAGCTGCAGGCAGGGTTCCTGCCTCTGTGTGGTTGACTACCGGAGAGGGAACGCAGGCACTTTCCCTGCCTGCCTGCTGCCTCTGACTCACGTCTGTCTGCCTCCAATTTGCCCTTTCTGGGTGGGAAGACAGTCAAGGCCACTGTATGGAGCTGCTTATTTAATGAAAGACATAGTTTCTCTCATCTGGCCATTTTAAAATAGGGAAGTGAAATTGCTGTCTTTGGGGCACCCACAAAACATGCCCCCCCCCCATTTTAAGTGGGAAAGCACGCATCCCATCTCCTATGAGGAGCAGACCCTCATACTGGGGGCCAAGCACCTTTGTGAATAAGACTGAGCCCAGTTTCTAAGGAATTGTTCTCCTTGGCCATCCCTATAAAGGTCGGCTGCCCCACTTTTCTAGTCTGGAGTAGGCTGAGACTGGCCAGCTCATTGCACACGTGGCAGAGCAGCAACCCAGCAGCAGGGGATTGCACGTCACATCCCATCCAAGCCTCCTCGGATCAGTGCTTTGAGAGTACTGGCCTCACTCTTGTGTTAATTCCTGGAGGAAAAGCCCTCTCTGTTGCCAGATAACTGCACCTGATGCCCACGTCTTGCCTCTGTTGCCACAGTGCTCGGGGGACCCTGGCTGGGGGAGCAGCTGCCTGCTCCATGTGTGCTCCTCTCCTCCCAGCTCTCCACTCCTGGTCCACCTCCCCAGGCAAGGCAGCAATGCAGGGCACTAGAAAAGAAAAACCAAAGCCCTGCCAAGGCCACAGAATGCCCTCCAACCCCCTTCCTCATTCACAATATCTCTCCTCTACCTCCACTCGTTGCCCCTCAAAGCAGACTGGCAACCCCATGCCTGGGAGCAGACTCGCTGTCCCACCCTCCCTGTGGTCACATCACCCCCACACACCCCTTTCCAGGGCTCAGAATGATCTTCAATGACAAGACCCACTCGCTCCAGGGACTCCTCATCTCCTCCTGGCCCCATCTATCTCCCTCCTGCGGGATGCTTGGGACTTCCCATATTGCTCTCCCGTGAAGCTCTGCAGCCTGCCCTGTTGCAAGAGAGGGGGGAGAAACCCCTCCTCCCATCCCTGGTTTTCTGAGGTTTAAGGCAGCTGCTGGTTGTCACTGGGAAGTTGGGTTTATTTTAATTCACCTGTAATTGCATTATCTCTACCCAACTCTCTGCAGAGCGTGCTGCAAATATGCCTGTACCGCGCAGCCTCTCCCCTAATGGATTGCTCAGCAAGGCAGTGCTCCAAGGCCTGTCCCCTGCTCTCTCATAACTTAACAACCCTGTTATTGGCTTTGTGCAAATGCCGCTCAATTCCCTCAACTCCTGGCATGCAGCTTGCTCCCCGCGCTGCCCCGCAGGCACAGCCTTTACAGCATGCCTCCATGGTCGCTTGCTGCGTGCTCCAAGCTGACCAAGCATGGGAGAGCCCAGATTGACACAGCTGGGAGCAACAGGTAGTGCAGCCTTCAGGGCCTGGAGCATGGGCAGAAAGAGTTCAGATGCACAGCAAGGCTCTACACACAATGGCAAAGGGGAGATGTGTTTTCTTCTCCGCCCCCAATGCAATGGGTGCTGGGACCCTGCATCCCTCCCCTGATATCTTTCCGCTCCCAGCAGCTTTTGCTGATCTCACTTCACAGTTGAGTGCAGTCCCAGGACGATGCTGTTAGAGTTCATTGGAAGCTTGGCCAAAACCTGAATTTCTTAGTTCGCTGTTATTTCCAAAAAAACATGCAGGAGAACAGAGTACTGTGATTGTCAGTGACAGCTCCTGGGGCTTCCAACACACAAGGAGGAGAAATACTAAGTTTCACCTGATCCCACTGCGTCATCCCTATGTTTGAAGCTCCTTTCCAGCCTAGGGCTTTCCAACTAAGGGCTATAAATCAGAATGTTTTAATGAAGCAATCTAGCACCAAGCATTATGGTCTCCCATGAAAAAAATCCCACCTTGCTTTACCTCAGCACAAATACTTCACCAAAGCAGAGGTGAGGCCACACAGTTTTCCCACATCACCAACTGCAATCTTTCACAGAAGGAAGACAAGGCTTCAGCAGAACCCCTGGTGCTTCTCTGGCACCAGAACCAGCCCCATCCCTGCCATCAGCTCCACTACTGCCACAGTGACCAACGTCCCTTTCCTCCCAGCCCACTGCAGCCCATGAGAGAGCTCCCTGACTCTCCAGACATGAAACTCTTCCCCACAGATACAGGGTGAGAGGGGAAAGCTCCTGAACATCCCCTGGCTCGCCCTGTGTACAGCCATCCCCTCCTCAGCTTTGCTGAGCACAGATCCAGCATCGGACTCCAGCACCTCTCCAAGCACCAAACTACTGCAGTTATTCAAAACCAGGAATTTCTCTTTCTGAGTAAGAAAGAGCATCTTCCCAGCACTGCTTCCCCTCACACATTATGAAGAGATACAGCTCTGTAAATCTCATCTTAGCCAAGGGCATTACCCCATGCCAGTTAGCACTAGATCAAACCCAGGTTTATTCAGCCTCCCACTAATCCCTTTGCAACAAGAACCACCTGCAGTCTGGAGTCCAGGATTTAGCAGGAATCAGTGTGCAGGTGTCTCTGATTTGATCATCCCTTTGGAAACGGCTGCGCTCTGCAGCCCAAGTGAAAAGCAGCCTGGGAGGGGGAGTGGTGACAGGGGGCAGGTGGGAGAGAAAATGTGTTGGCAGGGGTGGAGAGAGCAATAGAGTGAGTGCTGGTGGTTTCCCCCCTACAGACACTTCTGAGAGGCTAAAAAACATTGGAAAGAGATGGGGGGAAAGAAAGGAAAAAATATCTTATTTTCAAGAATTCTCTGGTACTTAAAAGCTTGAGACCCGCAGGGGAAGCTAATAAATTTTAAATAGTTTGGAGAGTTGAGACCAGCAGTTTAACTTTGTGCGGCTGCTGAGTTGTTTTCCAAGTGTATTTAATGAAACCCTTCATTATGTTCAGATAATTATGATCTCTGCATTTCTGTTGCTGTTGGAGTTTACCATCTGTGCTCACAGGTACACGCTCCATCTCGACACAGTGGGCACCACAAGAGATGTTTGCGCTGGGCTTCACTGGCAGCCCATGGGGCTGGGGCAAATTTTCTGGGTTGTGGGTTCAGGTAGCATCCCTGGGCACTGCCCACCCCAGGAGCCATGTGCTGCAGCTGCCAGTGGAGATGTGGGCAGGAGTGCAACCAACCCTGAGAACTTCATGTGTGCATCCCCCAGGGTCCTGCATGGAGTTTGTCTCTTGATGCTTTCCTGGGATGATGGTGAGATGAGGGTGTCTCATGCTAACAGGTCACGTTGGGGTGAGCAGGGCCCTGCCGTCCCTCCTGCTCTTTGCTGACCTCCAGTCTGAGTATGTGAGTTATCCCAGGAAGAAGTTTTGGCTGCCCAGGACGAACTCTGGGCTCTGTAGGGATGGGGTTTGCTTTGATACCTCCAACTCCCTGCAGCAGCCGATATCCCCATCCCCTTGCCTGTGGGGTCTTTCCACCTGCCCACCCCATCCTCATCCAGAGCTGCACCCCACCACGGACCTCCAGCCCAGCATTCCTGTTCCAAGCCCTCTGCCCATCCACCCTCCCTCCTTGTCCAGAAGGGGAACCTCCAGCTTTTCCTGCATCAGTCTTGTCCTCAGGGGAGCGGGGCACTGCGGGGCGCAGGCTGGGTTTTGTGGCTGAGTTTTGACAGTGCCTGGGGGGGGTTCACCTCCGCTGCTCCACCGTCACAGAGCTGATCCACTAGACTCCCCCAGCTGGCCCACCAGACATTCCTGTCCTGACCACTGGGCCCAGCGAAGCCCGTGGTTACTCACCCCAGCTCTTCCTCCAACAGCAAGAGCGTGAGTCACCTCACCAGGGAGATAGAGCCGTCTGCAGAAAGGGGCTCCTGCTCCCACTGAGTCAGGTTCAGCCACCCACTGGGAGCTGAGTTTGGAGGCTGCCCTGGCTCCCAGTCTGGTGGGATGGAGTTTTCCACGCGCTCACTTGCAGGGAGGATGTCACTCAAGGATGGGGTAACTGGGGCTGGGAGGATCTTCAGTTTGTGGTCCTCCATAAATACAGCCAGACTGGTGCACAGCATCCTTCCCCAAGTGAGCTAGAAGTGCACCTCCTATCCCATCCCAGGCCAGCCTTGCCCTGCATGTCCCAGGCTGGTGTGGGATGGGAAACACCCTTGATCTGTGGCTGACACGCTGTGATCCACAGAGATGGCTCCGCTCCAAGGGAGCTGGGGAGACACGGGACTGAGCAGTTCTCCACCGGTCATGGTGAGCAGCCATGGCAGGAGTGTGGCAGCCATGGGCTGTTTTGTAGACGCTGAAGGGAAACAGCAGTGGGAGATAGAGCCAGTGGTGAGGCATGAGAAAGGGGACTGCAGCCCTGAGGGGGAGGAGGGCTGCTGGAGTACCGGGTGCTGCTCTCCCCGCCTGCCAACTGGGCGCTTTTCCCCCGCTCTTAAATGTCAGCGATGATGTTTCCTGCCCAAGCCAGCTCTTCCCCTTGGGGACTGGCCAGCAGGGTCTGTTTTATACCCACTCCCAACAGCTTGGGTGGCTTGGGACTGGGGCTGCCGCCTGAGCCATGCCAAGTTGGCAGCATCGCCAGGCTCCCCAGCCAGCTCCTCTCAGAGCCTGCACCCGCGCTCAGCGCTCGCCTGGCTCCAGGACTCCAGCTCTCTTCTCTGGGGTTTCCTTCCACGGTGGATTTCCACAGGCAGTTTAGGAAAGCAGCAGGTCTGTTAGAGGGGAAAAATGAGGACCCTGTGTCTTATCCCATGCCCCTCCTGTGGTGGGCAGAGCAGGGTCCCTTCTGTACAGCCTTGGGAATGTCACCCCCTGCTCTGCATCCTTCACCCCAGCTGCCTTTCCTTAAATTGCAGAGGGAGGCATGGGGTGTCCCCAGCAAAACCCTGAAGTAAGCCAGGGGTCAAGAAAAAGCCCACAGCTTCAGTTCCCTGCCTACAGCACCCCTCAGGGACCTGTGAATCCCTGGCCCAGGGAGCCCAGCAGCAAAACGTTGGCACCTGAGAGCAAGCAGTGGGAATGGCCTGAGTCTGCCGGGGCAGAGCTGCTCCGCTCAGTGCCCATGCAATGCCTGGCATAGCAGGGCTCCTACTATAATGCATATAATTGTCACTTTCTTCCCTCCAGCATCCGCAGGGTACAGAACTTAACAGCTCTGGCTGATTCCCTTATTTAGCTCCGAAGACATCTGCGCTGCTGCAGGGCGTTCAGTGCAGTGCCGGGGCGGGCAGGGCTGGGGCACTTCTTACACTTGCTTTTTGCAGAACTGGGAGTCAGCAGAGTGGGTGGCTCTGTCCTGGGACACCGGCAGTTCCTGGGGTACGCTGGGCACAACTGGCAAGGGAGGGAGTTTTGGGGACAGCTCTGTTGCTGTGTATGGTGCAGCAGGAGTCTGGGAAAGGTGACTGAATGGGAGGGGGGTGTCACGATCTGCACACCACCAAAGGGACCATGGATGTGTGTGAACAGGAGATTGCCTGCACAGCAGAGGCCCAGGAAATAGAGGGTCCCTAGGAGGGGAAAAGAAGCGGTGGTTTAGCCTAGCCCCCGGTCCCAGAGGGTCCCAGGAGGGAGTGGATATGTGCCAGCCCAGCCTTGGAGCAGGGACAAATTGCATCCAGGAACAGCGGTTGGCAGCAGGGTGATGCTGGGCAGCAGAGCAGTGTGGAGGAGCCTGAAGCTGGCACATCAGGAGGGCAGAGATCCTTGACTCTCCCTTCATGCTCCCCAAGTGTATAATAACCTTCCCAACATGAAGTCCCAGTCCCTGTCACCCTCACTATCCCTATGTGGTGTAGAGCATCCCTTCTCCTCTGAGCCTGCCCCAAGACCATCCTGTCCAATGCACACCTTGCGCAAGGATACTCACCTCAAATCCTTGAGGCACACAACTACCCACCCAGTGTCCTTCCTTGAGCTATGGCTGCCTCCACAAAGCAGAGCTGTCTTGCAAAGAGGGCTGCGGTGCTGGAAGGGACCGTGTCAGGCTTTGTAACCGACTGCAGCCAGCATGTGAGTTGTGACAGTTCCTGCAGGACTTGGGGACCGGTGCTGGGTCTTCCCTGCAGACATCTCCCTGCCTGGAAGCTGCTGGGGGACCAGTGGGAAGGGGGAGCACTAGGAACTGCAGATGTGACTTCAGGCACAAGCTACCACTTTTTCTGGTTTTGACAAGATTCCCATAGTCAGGGTTCCCAGAAAAGGTTCCCACCTCATGCCAGAGTGTCCTGGCTCTCTGAGATGTAAAGGAGGGGAAGGAGTGTCAGAGAGGAGATGGAAGAAGACGCCCGTAATGTGTAATGATCCTTTAATGCTCTCTCTGGCCCCTTCCCAACACATATGGGAGCTGGATGAGCCAATTAAACTGACACCAATTAAATCAGCATAAATAACATCCCGTAAATCAGAGGTGGGGCTCAGGCAAACACCCCCGCTGCGAAGGATGTCAGAGCTGGCCTGAGGTTGACCCTCACAGCCCAACTCCCTTCCAGTTCAGAGAAAGCCAGACCATGGAGGCACCATCAGGGAGGAGAAAGGGATGGGTGGGGACCTGTATTAGAAAGGGGGATGGCAGAAGGGAGATGGGGAGCAGTGTGATGAGCAGACGTGATCTCCCCTCTAGAGCAAGGAATGCCAGGGCACAGGTACTAGCTGGGACAGGCACCTCCCTGCACTGGCGGTCTTCCACAGGGTCACCTTGGACCCTGGACTGCGATGTTCCTTGTGCCAGTGCATCATGCCTCCCCTGAGCCAGTCCTCCTTCCCTGGGCTTAGCCCTACAGAGATCCTCCGTGCCCTGGATGGGCTCTGGCAGCTCTAGGGTGCTGTGTGGGGTGGACTTACCCTGGTGGGCTGCGTAGCTGACTTTGCCCTTGTGCATTCATCCCAGGCCAGTCCTAAGCAACTGGGCTTGCAGTTGCCAACCAAGGGGTTTGAAAAGTGGGTGTGAATTCCCCTTTCCTCCCCTCCTTCCTCTGCTCACACTCCTTGCTTTGCCCTCCCTTCCACCTGCCTCCCTGTTCTCTAAAAAGAGGTTTTCTGTTGGGTGCTGGCAGGGCATCCATCCTCACCTTGTCTGGTAGAGCCTTGTCCTGTGCCCTGGGGTTTTGTGTGCCCCTGGTTCTCACAGGCAGGCAGCCCAGGGGCCAGGAGGTCACAAGGGGCTGCAAAGCCATTAGGAGAGCAGTTACGAGTGCCTGTGGCTACCTGCATGTTAAGAGATTCAAATCGCGTTCAAGATGTCTCAATGTCAGAGCTGCAAAGCGAGGTCTGGGGCACACAAGTGGAGTGGCAACTCTTGACTTAATCCAGACAACTGTCACTGAACCACAAAGGAGCAGGGACTCTAATTAAGTCCCACAGCCCTTTGGGAAGTATCAAACCAGAAAAACAGTTTGAAAGCTTTAGGCAGGGTGATTTTAAACAAATGAGGAAGTGCCTTAGAAACAGCTTAAGATGAAAGCTACCAAATTAAAATCCTTGCAATCAGTATGGAGGCTACTTATGCACCAACCTCCCGAGGAGGAATTGGAATCCCAGAGATAAAACTCTAAACAAATAAAGAGACAGGAGACGAAGGAAAAAGAAATGAAACTTGGTCAAAAAGTAATATACAAAGGGCTGCTTGAGCTGCCTTTGAAAAGTGGAAACCTAGCATCACGGAGGGTGCTTTTGCCAAGGGGCAAACCCAATGTCAGGTAAATAGGGGAGTGTGAGGATGAAGAGGGTGCCCAGACCTCTAGTATGTTTGCTGCAAGCAGAGAGCTTCACTGAGCAAGCAGGAACATGGCTGTATGTACCAGTTGGGCACCTCTCTGCATGCTCCAGACCCTTGTGTTGCCGTGGCTCTGGTGTTAGGAGGTTGGGGTGAACCCAGAAGTCCCCATTAGATGCTTTGGTTTGGGGGAAGAAGCTACCAGCAGAGCAGCTCCCCATCCTTGGAGTGACGGGATATTGTCCTTTCACTTGAGCTTTTGGCAGGGTTGGCAGGTATGAGTGGTGGCAGATCCCATGGGTAGCCTGGGAAGCCAGGGCTTTAGGAGAGTCCCACAAACACACAGCTTCTTCCAAGCTTTACTTGGGGAGAGCAAACACAGCATGAAACCTGAAAGTCAAGTGCAGGTGCCTGAGCCAGCCCCGGAGTTTTTGACACAGCTCTGGGCTGGGAGAGAAGAGGCTGGGGAGCAGGGAGGTACAGCCACACGGGGCAGCACAGGGCCACTGCACCGGGAGCTGGGTCCTTGCCCACAGGAGTGCCCTGAGAGTTTGCATTTGTCCAGAGGGTCCTTGTCTCTATTGAGAGGAGAAAGTGGGTCCCATGATGATTCACAGCCTAACATGGGTTGATTGTAGACTAAGTTGTTTGCACGCTAAGCAGTGTGCATTGGTTGCATCCTCCAAGTCTGGCACGGTGCTGTTTCTGCGCCCTTCAAACATGCAGGCTGGCCAAGGCTGGGGAGCACATCATGGGGACACAGCATGCTCAGCTGCTTGGAGTTACACTTGGGAAACAAACGGCAGCTGGGTGAGGCAAAGTGGTGGGTGACACAGACATCAACTTTGGCTTTTGAAGGATACAGGGGCACAGGGATGATAGGAGAATTGCCCAAAGTCACAGGTGACTCCTGCGAGATACCCTTGCCCTGCTCCTGGCTGCGCTTTTGCTGATTTCAGGCTGTGCTGCCGGATGCCCTGAGCTCACCATGTGCTACACAGAGATACCCTAACCTGACAGTAGGCTGCTATGGAGCAGATGAGGGCACTGGAGACACAGCGGTGCAGGGACAGGACCTGGCATGGGCATTGGACAGCTGCCATGTTGAGGCTGGGGTCACGTTTGGGATTAGCTTCCTTCATGGCCTGGGCACCACTTGCATCCATGCAAGAGAGCTGCAGGAGGGCAGCTGGGGAACGTACGGTCCTGGGTCTGCAGTGCCATTGGCTTTGCCCACCCTGCTGTCCCGGGAGCTGGGGGTGGGCAGAGCACCATTTGCCAGCCCTGCCAGCACGTGGGCTGCGATGGGCACGCTGCCACCTTCCCCGGCCCTGCAGTGGGGAATCAGGCAGCGTGGCAGCGGTGGGAGCACGGCTGGCAGCCTGATCAGACATTGCCAGCAGCCCTGGGTTACCTCCCTCCGTGCCAGCGGCAGCAAGACAGCAGTGCCCGTCCCCTGCTCTTGCTTGGGAGATGGAGGGTGGACAGGAGTATTTTGGGGCAGGGAGGACTCCTGCCTTCATTCTCGCTTCAAATCTAACTGGAACAAGCTTAGGAAATTAGAAGGATAGGGGGGAGGGAGGGATAAAATAAGATAAATAAAACCAAAAAAAACCCCAAAACCAAACCCTCTGTTCCTCTTTGATTCTTCCAGTTTTTTCACGCCAAGATTACTAATTGTCTAAGCATCTCAATTTGCTGGTTTCACTTAATCACAGACACTTTGGAGATTATCAGCCTTCCCCACATGTTCAGTACCTTGTTTCCAAACTACAAGACCCACAGGGAGCAGCTAGCAAGTGCCTGCAGGAGCGACAGCAGCAAAGCGCTCCCGCTCCCCACTCCCCGCTTCCCCCCTCCGTCCCTCCGGCTGGGCTGTCAGAGTTTGATTGCCTCTGAAACCGCCACGTATTCCCCCAAAGTTCCCGAGTATGGGGGCCGTGAGGAACGGTGAGGTGGGGGCTGGGGGCAGCGTTGTCAGCTCCTGGCAGCTCCCAGCCTTTGATTTGCACAAAAGAAAGGAGGGAGGTGGGGGAGGGAACGGATATGATTTATTCAGCAAGTTCCTAACCAGTTTTTTTTTTCCTTCTTCTTCTTCTTCTTCTTTTCCAGAGGCTGTGAAATAACTGAAGCCGACGGAAAGGTGAAGTGCTCAGAGAGATGAAGGAGGTGCATTTGAAGGCATTTTCTTCCTTTTTGTCACATCTCGCTGCAAAGCTTTTAATTCCTGGAGCTCAGTTCCTTCCTGGAAAGTCTGAGTTGCTGTGATGGAGGGGGTTGGGCTCCCTGCGGGCAGCTGGGGTCCTGCTGGCCAGGACAGGGCAGAGAGAGGAGGAGGAAGGAGGTCCTTGTGCTTGGGGTCTGTCGGCTGGTCATCGTGTGTAGGGTCTTGCACCTGGGGAGGAATAACCCCCTGCACAGGTTAGGGGTTGACCTGCTGGAAAGCAGCTCTGCAGAGAGGGACCTGGGACTCCTGGGGGACAACAAGTTGCCCATGAGCCAGCAATGTGCCCTTGTGGCCAAGAAGGTCAATGGTCTCCTGAGGTGCATTAAAACGAGCGTGGCCAGCAGGACCAGGGAGGTCACCCTCCCCCTCTACTCTGTCCTGATGAGGCCACAGCTGGAGTCCTGGGTCCAGTTCTGGGCTCCCCAGTTCAAGAAAGACAGGGAACTCCTGGAGAGAGTCCAGTGGAGGACTACAAAGATGCTCAGGGAACTGGAGCATCTCTCTGATGAGGAAAGGCTGAGAGACCTGGGGCCGTTCAGCCTGGAGAAGACTGAGAGGGGATCTCATCAATGCTCATCAATATCTAAAGGGCGGGTGGCAAGAGGATGGGACCAGACTCTTTTCAGTGGTGCCCAGCGACAGGACAAAGGGCAACGGGTAAAATCTGGAACACAGGAAATTCCACCTGAACATGAGGAAAAACTTGTTTACTTTGAGGGTGGCAGAGCACTGGAAGAGGCTGCCCAGAGAGGTGGTGGAGTCTCTTTCTCTGAAGAGGTTCAAAACCTACCTGGATGCCATCCTGTGCAACCTGCTGTAGGTGACCCTGCTCTGGCAGGGGGGTTGGACTAGATGGTCTCCGAAGGTCCCTTCCAACCCTGACCATTCTGTGATTCTGTGATCTGTTGGTCCCTCATTGCCCTGTTGCCCACCCCAGAGCCTGGAGGTCTGTTACAGATGTCTAGGAGGCAGCTCTGCTCTTGGCCCCAGCACTGCTTGCCATGCCAAGACCAGGGACCTGCCCAGCCATGGACTGAGCTAAGCAGAGACAGCTCTGCTCCAGTCCCTGCAGAGGAGCATCCATCTCGGCATCCATCAGGCCAGGCAGCAGGAAGCAGGGTATGTCACCAGCAGTGTGGGTGCCATGAGGGAGATAGGACCCAACAGCTGTGGTGGGTCATTTTCTGCACCCGTTTAGACTTGTGATAATCTGGATATCAGCACATCCCTCTCAGTATTGGAGGGCTAGCATGAAGAATCAAATGGCATTTACAATGTGAAAAAGTATCTGAAATCAAATTTTCTTCTTTGGAGGGGAAAAATATCATTTTTTTAAGGAAAAATGATGATTGGAAACTTGACTTTTCTTTGTACTCAATTTGTCTGCTTTGGGATAGCTGCACACTCTGATAGTCCAATTGTATTTTTCACTCTTAAATAATAGAAACCACACAACAGCTCCAGGAGCAGGGATACCTGGGGGAAGCATGAGGAAACTGCAGGAACAGAGATGCCAGCACCATCCAACACAGCTTTCCCTGGGTGGAGAGGGACCTTTGAAGCCCTGCTCATCCCATCCGCACCAGTGATCTCTGCTGGCTTTTCTGTTCCATGGGCGCTCCGGAGAGGCAGCAAAAAAAGAGGGTCCAAATCAGCAGGACCCATGGCTGGGTTTACCAGCTGTCAGCACCCAAAAAAAGTCAAATTTCCAATAATTCTGCTCTATTTAAAAACCAAAAGAGAATTCTGCTGCGAAGGTCTCATTTACAACCTAATCCCCCTTGGTACTGTGTAGAGACTTCCCTGGGAGCTCAGCGCCTCTCCTGTAGACCCAGCTTGGATCTGTGACTCTGAAATCCATATTCATTCCCTTGGGAACCCTTTGACACAACCCGTGGCATTTTTTTAAATAAAATCGCTGCAAACCATTCACCACAAATGATCCAGGCTCTTTCTGGCTGCACCAGAAAGTGATACAGCCCTTCTGCACCACCACCAAAAACATCCGCATCACTGGGAAGACAACTGTGGTCCTGCAGGAAGAAGCTCCTTGTGCACGAGTCATTGAAGGTTGGGGGTTTTTTTTATTTCCCATTTGCGATTTGCTGAGAAGCTGATCCTGATTTCTGCAAATGAATTTGTTATCTGCAAGTGCTCACTGAATAGTTTATGCAAACAAATTTCAGCCCATGGGGTGTTTGCAAACTGTTCATTTCATGGTATGTGATTAGTAGAAATGGTCAGAAAATGGGTGCAAAACAATTTTTACAAGCTGTCCTCAACATCCAGGCTCCTTAAGCCTACATTTCCATCACTGCCTTTTTTATTTTTTTAGCTGGAATTAGAAAAATATTACCTAGCACTTTTCATGCTTTGTTTCTAGGTAAAAACTCTAAAAGGAGGGCAGCTGATGCTCACATAAAGAGCAGACATTTCTGAAATGCATCGATAGACAGAAAGCAAAGCCTGCCCAAGAACCCCCTCGAAGGATGAGCAAGCAGGAATATGGGCCTGGCTGCGGGTGATTTGAAGACCATTTTGGAGACTAAACTCTTTTTTGCAAGTGCTGCACCTGCAGACTTCAGCCAGCCTCACCAAGAGGAACTCAGTGGAGAGGTATAACGGATGAAACAAAAATGAAGGGGAAAATTAGAGTGTCCTCTCCCAAAAGAGCACAAACATCCTGCTTAGATGCTTTTCCTAAAGAAAGAGGCATAAGCCACCCTGCAGGGATCACCACCCAGGACCCACTCCTGGTGCCGGAATGAGGGTGTCTGGTCTCCAAGGCTGAGGTGGAGACCCTCTCCCACTCCCAGGCCCCAGCACTGTTCTTCACTCACCAAAGCTTTACACGGAGCATCCCTTGCATACCTTCTGCTTCACATCCCACAGGGACCCTGGCCCTTCTCAGATCCCTGCAGCACTCTGCTCACTCTCATAAACCATGAAATCTGTTCACTTTACCCCTCCTAGAGCTACAGCATCCGTACCGTGGGCAGGGTCTCCATTACAGGTCCATCCCTCATGCTGGGAAGGACTGAGGGACATAAAGCTAGTTCCAAATGACCTGACAGTGATGACCCAGAGGTGAGACCCTGGAGGAGCTCAGTGTAGACCTGTTCAGATTCCAGCCCCTATGTCCAGGGTACGCAGGGTGCTCAGACAGGGGTGGCACAGGCAGCTTGGAGCAGAGTCAGAGGCTTTCTCCATGGGTTTAACAGCACTAACAGAAAACAGTGCCCGGAAGATTTATTCATTTAACGCATCTGGTAATTACATTTCGGCAGGTGGTATGTGGGGCCTGGATTCGTTCCACGCACACCAGGCTCGGGAAGGCTCCAGTCCCACGTTTGATAAATCTCAGAATAGAATAAATAAATAAAATCAACAGTCCCCAGCTGCGAGTGTGGAGGAGGCATATCCTCTCCCCATGCAACGCGCTCCCCCTGCCTCCCACGCTCCCCTGCGCCGGGGCTGTGATTCAGCACTACACCCCTCCTCCCGTGGTGGGGATTCTCCCTGCTCTGACGGTGTACAGGCACCGGCACACATGTACGCACCGGCACACACACCGTCATGCACACTTGCATGAGACAGGATGGAGAGAGGCAGTGTGGGTGGAGCGGGGGCACACAGAGCAGTGCCTGGGGCTACCTCTCCTCCCAGGGTCATGGGTCTGGCAGGGATGCAGACAGCAAGAGGTAGTGGGGAAAAGCATGGGGGAGGACCAGGGAAGGCAAATAGAGCCGGTAGAAGGAGGATCCAGAGCTGAGCAAGTGAAAAAGGAGCCAGGAATTGGTGGTGAGAAAGGACAGGCGGTGGAGTGATGAAAAGCGAGAGACAGCCAAAGGAAAGCATGGGGTAAAGGATGCTGGGTGGATGGAGATCGTGCTGGGGAGGTATGGAGGGGACAACTCCAAGAGCCTGGCTCGGGGGACACCCCAGGGGCTGAAGTACAGCCAGTGCAAGAGAACCGAGCACATCCCAGGAACCCCTCCGGGGTCCCCATGGTTGCACATGGTGCTGCCCACAATGACAGGGCAGGACATAGGTGTCGGGGCCCTGGGAGGAGCTGAAGCTGAAGCCTTGTCCTCTCTGCAAGGAGCAGGGGTGGGGATGAGGAAGATCGGGCCACAGCTTCCTCTCCAAGGGACCTCAGACTTTCCAGGGCTGTCCCATCAGGGATGGTGGCGGTGCCAGGGTGTGGACATTTCCCCTGACCCTACCCCAGGCTCTACGTGACGGAGGATGCTGTAAGCACAGCTGGATGCTCACAGCCAGCCCAGAGCACAGATGTCTTGGCCCAACATGCAAGAGCTCAACAGGGACTGGCCACCCCTGGCTTGTGCTTCTTGCCTGTGCTGGGGGTCTCCACTGGGTGCTCAAGGGACCCTGCAGGGCAGATGTCCAAGGCAGGAGCTGGTTGGAGGGCACCATGTCCCACAGCACCCGACAAGATGCCAGCACAAAGACTGCGGCTGGATTTTATTTTTATACTTCACCTCCCTGCCCTCTTTGTAGAAATGACATAATTATGGGGATTTAATGTTCCACTGCTAAATTTCTTCATTTTTCAGGATAATTTCCACTATTTCATCAAGGAATAATTAATTGCATTGTCTTTAATCAGTTGTTTTACAAATCCAGCAGCGCAAGAAATTTTCATAGACAGACAATGCAGGCAGCTGCTCTTCCCTTCTGGGCGCATTAATGAAGTGAAAGAGCTCGAGCTGGAAAAAAATCGGCTGGCAAAAAAAGAAATCTATTGACAGAGAGATTGAAAAGACCACAGTGTAATCCCTTAATGTGTGCGACAGGGAGGGAGAGGGGAGAGATGGAGCCCAGGTGTGAGGGCAGGAGGATTTGGGCTGCTGGTGGAGCTCAGGGCTGATTACCCAGGTCCTTGGCATCAGGGCCATCTGACACAGATTTTAACGTGTGGGTGCACAAGGGTGTCTGCCCATGTGAACGTGTTTGTGCATAATGAATGTGAAGGTGTATGTGTGCAAATGCACATATGCTAATCAAAGGGCCAAAATTTCATTTCTAAAAGGCGTCTGAAAGCAAAACCAAAACCTTTCTGACCCTGGGGTAGGGGATGTGATGGATGCGGTGTCACAACATCGATGGGGTCAGCACTCCAGCCTGACCTTCCTCCTCTCTCAGCCCCTTCCCTCCCTGTGTTTCCCAGCCAGAGTTACCCCTCCAGGGCACAGACTGGGCTCCATAGAGATCCTGGGGATGCTATCGCATCGAGCCCAAAGCTGTCCCTGAAGCGCCCTGCTCCAATATCTCTGGGGTCCCACCTCTGCTCTGCTGCCTTAGAGTGTACAGTACCAGCTCTGGCATCTCCTGCCTGCCCTTGCACACCGTGCTGTGCTCTTAGCTGGGGCTGGAGGTGTGAAAAATAAAAGGCAGCAAAGAGGAGAAGCAAATGAATGATGAGACATCCCAGATCCCTGGGTCTTTCTTTGCTCCAGCTTGGTGCAAGGCTCAGATACCCCATGTGTGTGTGGGAGGGAGTGAGACCTGATGGTCTTTGTGGACCCCCCAGTCTGTCCAGACTCCAGGGTGCATTTTCCACCTCCTTCACTGAGATTGACCTTATCCATCCCTTTGCACCGTGTAATGGATGGTCGACAAGACGAGACAGTTACACACTACTGAGGTCTGGGCATGGCCCCATACCGCAGGACTTGGGTGGATATTCAGCCCTCCCCAGAGAGGGCTGATGTCGGGGTCCAGCACTTTGATCTGGCCTGTGAGCTAATGAACTCCGTGTAAACTGCAGCTGTGAATTTGTCATTCTCAAGGCTGGAAAGATGACAGGCCAACTCCTTTAACAAGCTGCTCTGCCTCCAACCAGCCCAGTGCCAGGACACTGCCCAACCCCAACACCTCCTTGTCTCCCAGGCATGGCGTTGCTGAGATCTGGCTGAGAGACCCACATGCCTGGGGGGATCTAAACACTGCTCCCCTTGCTGGGCTCTGTGTGTGCACTTCATTATTATATATATATTATTATATATTATGTTTTATAACAATATATTTTTATATATAAATATATATTATATATATTATTATATATTCATTATTCTAGTTCTTGCACAGCACTTTCCATCACTAAATCTGAGCATACTTTACAGAGGAGGTCATAACTTTTACCCCAAAAGACTGTGAGAGGCTCTGCGCAGCGTGCTCGATATTTTTGGCACAGGTACAAGTGTGGTGATAACTCAAGGTGCTCTATAACTAGTCAACAGCCCTGCAGGTGCCAAATAACCTTGCTTTAGCTCAATTCAATTAGGGTAAAGGGCCAGGACAAAGCCAGGAGGTTGGCAAGGGAAGGAAAGGCTTTCTCTCAGCCCTGCTTTGATTTCAGCTGGAAAGCAAATAGCTGGATGTACCTACCAGGAGGGGATGTGGAGAGACAGCCCAAGGAGTGACCCCAGAGGACTGGTGAGGACGCGCGCAGCAGCATCTCCAACCGAGATGCACCAAGCCACACTGCCGCATCCAGCTTGGGCAGCTCTGCTCCATACATTCACAAACAGGAGTTTTGTTTTCTGATGAGAAGATGCACAACACCAATGCCCTGAACCTTTGGGAAGTTTTTTGTGTCTGGAGACACTTCCCCAGCCTGAGAGGGCTCTGCCACCAAACACGGGTAACTAAGGATATAGCTGCCGCAGCCCTTAAAATGGCCGAGGATGCTGTGAGATGGTCCAGCTGAGAGAAGGAAAAAAAAGGCCATATCCTGGAGAAACCCCTGGACCAAACCGTCCCTCTGGGGCTGCCTTGGAATCACAAGGAATCATGGCCATTTGTCTACAAGAGAGAGCAGGGGACAGAGCGGCAAGAGCCGTGTGTGTTGTGGTTTTCAGATGGTTTTAAGTGTATCTGTTTGCATGTATGTGAGGAAAAGGGATCAAGGTTGCTGTGGTTTTCCCTTGGTATCTGTTGCAATCAGGTATCTGAAGGTTTTCCCTAGAGGCCTCGGCAACAGTTAAAAAGAAACCGGTGTTAGGAGAGAGGCCCCTGTTCGTACAAGGAAGGTCATTGTCAGGCACTGAAAGAGACACGTGTCTATGTGAGCAGGGTCTGGGGGCATCTCTCCTCCTCAACCAGAGACAAGCAGCTGCACCAGAGATAAGAAAAAGATAAGGACCCCCCTTCTGTCCCTCCTGCCCTTGCTCAGGTGGAGAAGCAATAAGCAAGGGTTTTAATCCTGCTTATCTGAGAAGACTGGGAGAAGCTGGCTTGCTTTCCACCAGCCCCGTGGAAGCGGTGCCTCGCAGAGATGAGAACAGCCCAGCAGAGAAGCAGGATAGCATCTGTCCTAATTTGGAAGCAGCGTGTGTCGATAAGGGAGAGCGCTGGTAACGGGAGGAGGTACTGAGGATGCAAAAGAGAGCTGCAAGGCTGAGGACACCCCAGGCTTTCCCCAGCTCAGCTCTGTGATACCTTGTGCTGCTGAGAAGGGGCGAATCGGACTGCCTGTGTGTGTCTGACAACGTGGGGAGCTGCGTGCACTGGTGCGACAGCTCTGAGCAAGGAGCCTCCGCAGGCAGAGAGCTGGCTGGAGAGCCGGTAGGAAACCGCAGGCTCTGGGGCTTCACCTCGGGTGGGTTTGTGTGCGCCACCTGAGCATTCATGCCACGCTGGCTTCCTGGCACAAAAGCAATACCAAAGTTGCATACAGGCGTGCCCAGGGGGACTGAATTTCTAATTCGCCTTCATGAATATTCACAGTAAGTGCCAGTGCATTCTCCAACCCAACCCTGGCGGCAGAGCCATGTGATTTAACATGACTGATTACCATGTGGCCAACACAGCTCAAAGAGCCCACACTAAATACCCACAGGATCCACAGAGTTAAATTATTTGAAGAAAAATATAACTCTCACATAATTTTCCGTAACAATCACTACAATTGCAAGCAGCTTGCAAATATTCTGTGCATGAAAAGAAGCTGATTTCCTCTGGGGAACTTCCTACTCTGCTCTCAGAATAAGCCTCCTAAAGCAACACCTTCAACAGGTTTCCGTATTAGAAGTGTGTTCTTCGTTATTAAACTGCTTTATACAGTTATCACCCCAAACTCCTCTGCAGCGTAAACATATCATTCCTGGGAGAAGCTGTCAGTGGAGTGCCAAACTACAGCATGCAATTAAAGCCCTAAACAATACAACACAATAAATCACTGGCGCTATGGCCGGTCAGTGTCGCCAAGCATGGAGTAAGGATCTTAATTACATTTAGACCAAACAAGTATTAGATTATTTATGGGATACTGTAAGTGCTTGACAATGGGTAGAAAGTCATTCCACACGCATCCCTGGGCATTTCAGAGTCCGGATGAAGAGGTAGAGAAAGAGAGGGAGAGAAGTAGAGCCAATATCCATCACGGAGCAGTATTGGAAGGGAAAGAGCTGTTGCTTTAAATAAGGCCCAATTGCATCATCAATTTAAAAGCAATAGCAGCAGCATCTGAAGAAAGCAGCAGCTGCCACAGGTGGCCAAACAGCTGGAGAGCTGCCAGCACCCACAGGAGCCACCAGAAACCTCAGTACTTTGTCACGCTACAGCACGTTTTTAACCCTTCCAAACTGGAGCCCCCTGCTACGCAATATCCAGGACTGGAAAGAGCCTTGCGGCACCCAGGGGCTCTGCAGGAGCCAGGGGGGTTGCTGGGGGCTGTGTGGGGCAAGGCAGGTTAGGGCTTCTTTGCATACATTACCCAGCATGCTCTGCAGCTCACAGCTGGATTTTAGCATGTTCCAGATGTGGCCAGGGCTTGGAGGACGTAACCTGGCTGGGAAATCACAGGGTTCAGCTGGGGCCATATGAATCTGCCTCCAACCATGGACCATCTCAGGGCTCATGGGTCCTTCAGAATGACGTTGTGTTTAAGGAAAGCAGAGACTCTTCTCTGCTCAGGATGACAATTTGAGAAGGACTTGTGCTTGCTCCCAGGCTGTTAAGGCACATGAATCTTTCTGGAAAAGCTGTTTGCTCACAAGAGCTTCCTCCAGGGAAAGATACTGAGACGTGAGTGGGTCTGCCCCACTGCCCTGGGCTGAATCAGCCCTCCCTAATGCTGTTAAACGGTCAATAATATTGCATGTTTCCATACTACAGACCTGCAGTCCCTGGCCTCTCCAGGCTATGCAGCAGGCTCGGGATGTCAAAGGATGCCTATCCGTGTTGGCACATCTCTACACGACTGGACTCACAACATGCCTGATCCTCACATGTCACCTGATGCCACCAGGCTCGTGGGTGCTTGTGCCCACATACATCAGTGAAGGGAAGGAGCAGGGCAGCTGTGGAGATTCAGATGGGCTCCAGAGTGGGATAATCGGTGGACCGACAGCTCATCCAGACCAGAGCATGTTGCCAAGAGCCCTGGGGAGCTCTGACCACTGGCTGTAACCTGAACATCATGAACGTTTCT
Source organism: Burhinus oedicnemus (assembly GCA_008921705.1). Taxonomy (NCBI): domain Eukaryota; kingdom Metazoa; phylum Chordata; class Aves; order Charadriiformes; family Burhinidae; genus Burhinus; species Burhinus oedicnemus. The sequence goes on from VFFE01005011.1 coordinate 239,512, forward strand.
CCTGCTCTCATTTAGAAGGGTGCTGCCTCAAACCCCCTACAGCAAAACTCAGGGAGTGACTTAACCAGTCCAGAGCCCAGCCCCGGCCACAGTCACGGTGCCCAGCCGCCACCTAGTCGATTTCCCTGCGGGCTTGTCTGCTTGCCCACCACACAAAGCCGCAGTGCCGCATGCTCAGCCCTGGAAGCCAGGGGTGGTGGCAGAACAAGGGCTGACTGTCCGAGAGACTTCCATTTTGGGTCTAAATCCTCCTTCTGCCATCCTGCACAGCCTAGGGCAGGTCAGCAGGGTTGGGTTCATCTGACTGCATTCAGACATCTGTAGCAGCACTCCTTGTCTAGGCAGCCGTCAGTCCATGAAGTGACGGCTGGTGGGGCGCCCTTCAGCCCATGGCTGTCCAAAGTAGGTCAGATGAGTCTGTTTTGCCAGCAACTATTTATTGCTGTTGACTCTCCAGCGTGGGACATGTAAGTCCAGCCAAGCTGCCTGAAATCAGGCAAGGTGATCACACCCTACATCACCAGCAGCCTTTGCCGCAATTATTTGACTCCCTGTCCATCCTCTTCATGTCTGAGTGCTCAGAATTTACCACAGGGTTTTCCAAGCTTCTCACAAAGTGGCTGTGAGCTTGGGAGGAGCAGCAGACGACAAATTTTTGTTTCTTTTAGGCAGGAGCTGAGATTCTGACCCAGTATTTCAGACCAAGGGCGGCATGGGCAGCACCACCCATGCCTGCAAAACTGAGGTAACCACATGCATCACGCATGGTTCACATTGCCCATAAAACAGGCATGAGGGACAACCCCCAGATATGTCCGTTCACTTTTGTGACACAGCTGAACCAAATTTTCTCCTTCTGCTCTGCCATGAGATCCTGGGCATGGATCCAGTGTTGTGGGGCAGCCCCATTCTGGCACCTGTGAATAGGGAAGGGGCTGGGCTGTTTGCAGAGAGGTGAGGCAGGACCATTTCCGGGTCTGGGAAAAACCGTGAGCAAGGCAAGCGTGTGGGGTGTTGAAGGGGGCAGGTGACATGAATCCCTAATCGCAGGGCAGACTGATTGATCAAGCTGACAAGCTCAGCTGATCTTAGGCACTGGTCTGAGGCCATGCCATGCCACGAGGTGGCCACAGCTTCTGATTGATGTTAAGGTCACGGGAAGGCACAAAGAGGGGGAGGAACAAGAGCCCACTCATTGCTGGGGATTATTCACCAGCACTGGACCATGAGCAGCCACCACGCTTCCTGTCCAGGCCGGTCCATGCCCACGGCCAGCTGCGGCTGGAGGATGCGCTGGCCAAACCTTGCCCACATTCTGGACCCTTCTCTCATGGTGCAAACCACTTTGAGGAATTGGGAGTTAATGCTCTTTTTTTTTTCCTCCCCTCTCTTTTTTTCTTTTATTCCCCCCACCCTTTCTGTCTCAGTAGCCGACAGGCAGTAAAAGACCCTTTGCAGTTGTCAAGGCAACGCTGTATCACGAAGACGGTGCCGTGAAGTGGCAGCAGCCAAGGGCTCTGCTCTCAATCTCTGCCTCTTCCCTCATGAGGCCGCAGTGCCGCTGCCAGCGACGCTGCTCCAGAAAGCGCCGGGTGGGCAGGAGGCGAACTCCCCCCAGGCCTGCCTGGCCCAGGCTCCACCAACCTGCACCAAAGGCATTCACTTCTCTGCTGTAACGAGCCCTCTAAGAGCTTTCTCCTGGTGGAGACAGTCCTTGGGGTGCAATGGGGGGAAATGTTTGCATCCCACAAACCCGCTGCATAGACTCACCAGGACCATGACAAGCCCTGTGGATCCTCTGCTGGGAAGCTGCCATGGGCAAAGATGAAGACCTCTTTAGGCACCCTGACAGGGACCCTCTCCCTACAGCTCACCCCTTTCCCAGCCTGCAGAGCGATTGCAGCAGCGATCCTGTAGTTTGTTCTTGTGTAGACATTTTTCCAGGGTGAGATGCACCCTCTCCATCCTCCCACCATCCCCACTGCAGGCAAGAGCACCCCTCCTGTTTGGGAAACCAACAGCATCTTCTGGGCATGGTGAAGCAGGTGGATGAGACTTTGCAGGTTGTCTCCTACAGGTCAGGCTCCCCAAAGAGTAAGACAAAATCTGAGGACAAGGAGAGTTTTGTTTGGCAGCAACCTTCTTGGAAGGAGGTTGCTTGAAATGCTGGATGCCTCTGGAGATGAGCAAGGAGAGGAGATTGATCCCTTGGACGGAGAGGTGTGGTTGGGCAAATTCCTATGGCTCTGCAGTATATGCCTGGTGCAGGGTTCCCCATGTACCAGCCTTCCAGAGCATTCATCCTCCTCACCAGTTCTCAGGCTTTGGTCCGAACTGCACGTGCCTAGCCCCAGCACATCCTACACTGGCTTGGCCCAGGTGTTGCAGCAGGACCAGCCAAAGGCATCTCTGCTCCAGCTGCTGCCTCAGGCGAACACCATGTGGTGCTGCCTCGGGAGCGCCAGGCACACGTGAGAGTGGAACCATGCCCCTTAGCTGGCTGTGGGAGCTGGCACGGGTGGCCACGGCACCCGCACGCTGGCTGCAGCATGTAAACAGCCAGAAGGGAGGTGGCACATGCTTGCCTGTGCCTGCCAGCACAGCCCCTTCCAGCAGAGATGGTGGGGACAGCCACGCACGCAGCCCCCATCCCACCTCCTTGTGCACGGAGATAAAGCTCTGGAGGTTAGCATGGAGCAGCACGTGCACCCACAGCAGTCCAGAGACATCATCTGGGCTGTGCTCTCTGTGGCATCTTTGCCAAGTCCCAGAGCAGCAGCACAGTGGGAGCCCTGGGAATTCCATCACCGTTGAGTCCTCTGATAGTCAGGGTTGGCTCCTGATGGGCTGAGAGCTGAATACATGCTCAGGTCCTTGCCAGGTCTCTGCTCAGCGTGGGGTGCTGTGGGGCCAGCCACACACTGTGAAAAGAGGCAAGGGGGTCATTCCCATGGAAGCAGGGGTTTTGGAGCAGAGCAGTACAGTCACGGAGCCCATGGAGATGGGTAGGGACCAGGAGCCCTCGTCTCAGACCAGGCACCCAGCACACGCTGCCTGGCTCCCCACATCGTCCCGTCTGACTGTCTCAGGCTGGCGTGTTTCCCAACACCCTGAGAGAAAGGTGCTGAAACAGGACCTGTGAACCCAGCCAGCCTGGGTGCTAACAGTGCTCAGCGAAGGGGCTGCAGGAGCAGATGCTCATCCTTGAGACATTTGGCATTTTCTATTGCTCTTGACTCCAGGGAAATGATTGCTCTGCTCTGAGGGATCTATAAATAGACATTGCCCACTAACCTCCACTCCCAGGAGGTCAGCAACGTGGCAGGAACACAGTGACTGCTGCCAGAACTGACGCCCCAGCCTCCACCTGGGTCAGTGCTATCTGCCAGGCTCCCCAGACCTGCCCAGCCTGCCTCTGCCTTGGAGGAGAGAAGGACACCAAGGAAATTATTCTTCTGAGGTAGGCAGCGTCTAGGGTGGCTTTAGAGAAGGGAGGATGAGACACAGCGTCTCTTTGTGGTGCTCAGGCGTTGCCCTCCGTGTCACATCACTCCTGGCTGAAGTCCCCTCCCCACAGGAGTGCTTTGTCCTGCCTGGGCTGGGGCCATCCCTGTGCCAGCAGGCAGACAGTGGGCAGACACTAAGGGCCCCCCCCCACTGTTGTCCTCATCAGATCCTGGCAGAGCTGTCCCCACTGTGCTGAGTGCTCTTTAAGCAGCTGCCTGCTGTGGAGCCAATTCCCTGGGAGCAGAGCACTTGGCAGGGACAGGCATGGACATCTCCCCACTTTGCCATTCTCTCCTTTGGGACAAGCAGTGGAAGTGACAGGAGGAGCAAAGGAATTGATTGCCGTTTTCCTTCTGCTCTGACAACACCAGGTGGCCCCAGCACCTGCCTTGTCCTGGAAGATGCTGTGGGGCATCCTCTTCTTGGGATTTGTGTCTCTTCCCTGTTGGAGGGGATGTGGGCAGGGGGTGAGAGCTTGGAGAGACCTTCAAGCTAATTGGTTGGGCATTCCTACCCCACAGAGAGACGTGGCCATGCAGGCATCTGCCAGCCGCGAGGGCAGCCATGCCAGCAGGCTCTCTGCACACTCAGGCAGTGGTAGGCTTCAGCCCAGCTCTGCACTTCACCCAAACTCCAGTCGCCGCCCTTTTGTCCCACCTCTTCTCTGCTCTTGTCCTGTGTCTCAAGGGCTGGGGAAGCCATGTTGAGTGTGGGGGGCACTTCCTACCTGTTCATGCACCTCTCAGAGAGGGGGTTATGTGTCTTGATTTCTCCAAAGTCTTGTGGCCCTTGACCCTCTGTGCAGCGTATCCCCCCTGTCTCACATTGCATGTGTGCAGGACCACCCATGCTGGAGGTCTCTGCCCATGTCTCACCTGTCCTGTCTCACTTTATAGTTGTGGACGCACACACCATGCCAGAGCCTCCTGGAGTAACCTTCATGGCTTGGGATAGTGAAAGAGCTTTCCTTTCTAGAGTTACTGAGCAAGGGCCAAGTCTTCAGCCTGATGCACGGGCGTTGGTATCCTTGGCTAACACAATCCCCATGAAGGGTTGATCCAGGAGCTTCCCACAGTTTTACAACCACAAAATTAAAAATTATAGGCCAGGGAAACTGGAAAGGAGTTGGAGGGAATGACAATGAGATCTGAGCACCTAAGTCACTTGGGCTCAGACTTTGAAAGGATTTAAGCCCACTATCTCCAACTATATACAACAACCACATAGGAGCAAGCCTGGCTGGAGCTGTGTCTGCAGGGTGCTCAGGCCTTTGGCAAGTCTGCCTCTGGCCATGCTCTCAGCAGTCCTGAATCCGTATCTATCTGCTCCTGGGGCGCTGGTCCTGCCCCAGCATGTGTGGTACCCCACAGAATTCAAACAGCCTGCCCTGAGTCTCAGGGGAGATGCTGGGACATGAAACCTTCCCCGTGTGGGATCATCTATCTGCTGTAGCCACATCTGGGGTGAAGATGGCCATCTCTTCCCATGAAACGGTCAGAGATTTCCAAATCTGTCCCAAGCAGTACTGGGATGAAAGCCAAGCTTTTTTTCCATGGGAAATGACAGCACTGAGGAGGAACTCAGAATCAGCCAGCATTTGGGGACTTGCTGGCACGTAGGATGCAGGTTCAGGTCTTGGTGAACGCCAGGCTCTCCATCCCTACTGTCCCTGGGGTCTGGGGTCAGCAAGAGACTAAACGTCATGAAGATATTCTTCCCCAGCCACGGCTCAGCTCTGGGGGCCATTTTGGGCAGAGTTTCCTGAGGATGCACCTGGGGTTTCTCTGGATCAGACAGGACAAAGATTCCCCCAGCACAAGACATGCAGATGCGATCGGCAGGACCAAGCTCTGCTCTTGCTAGCAGCAGTGGAGGGGGAGGGGACCTCGGCTGGATTCGTGCAGCTGCCGGGGACAGGCAGGATGCGGCCGGCGGGTGATCCTTGGTGAAGAGAGGAGGATGTCGGCAGCAGGAGGCTTTCGTTAATGCATCTCCCACTGTGTCCCTGCCCGGATGACGAGCTTCGTTGGAAAGGAGGGGAGCGAACGACCTCCCCGCCCTGCCAGCTTGGAAAACCTCACCCAAGCGATGCCAGGATGTGTTGTATCGTGTTGCCGTGGCAACTGACATCTTACGATGCTGAAGCAGGCGTATGCGGAGTCATGCCACATGAATCACGCGAATCATCTGACCTCGGCGTGATGGGGACAGACAAAGAGCAGAGATGCGCTTGTCAGGGCCGACCTCCCGGGCTTGAACTCGGTCACTACTGCAGAGATGGGTGCAGAGGAGAAGGGGTGGCACCAGTGTGGACAGGAGCACTGAGCCCACCTTCAGCACGAACCCAGAGCCTGGTGCAGCCCAACTTGAGGGATGGTGGGGGCAGCAACCTGCAGGGATGTTGGGTCCGGAGCATCCTTGCTCTGGGGCTGTGTGGGGTAAACAGCGCAGAGAGGCTGCACAGTGCAAGCCCCATGGGTTGGACTGGGCACAGGAGTCGGTGACATCCCCCTTCTGCAATGCGGCGACAATCCCAACTAGTGCTGGGCATCTCTCCCTCCCTGCACCAGCTGCCTTTGCAGCTTCTCTCATCCTCAGAAAATCAGACTGGAGGATTCTCCCTAGACTCTCCCAAATAAGTTTAGACCCATCTGCCTGGCTAGGAACTGACTGGGCACACCCGTTGTGGCAGACGTGTGGCTTTATGAGGTTCTTTGCCCAGGGAATACAATCAAGAGTCCCTTTCCAAACCCTGAATGTCCACAGGTCCCCAACAACAGGCGCAAGGCTGTGCTGCCCGAGCACGATTTGTTCTTCCTGGGATGCTTGGCATGGGGGACCACTCTCCGTGGGTGGATTTGAGGGAGGAGGAGTCTGCTTCCGTCTGTCATGTTATTTAAGTGACACCTACCAGGCATCAAAGTCAAGAAGACCAAATTTTTCCATCTCAACTTGTTAGAGAGCTGAAATGTTTTCAATCCAGCAGTGGAATATTACCCCCTCTCCTCCTCCCAGATGGAACGATTACAGTTTTCCTCCAAAAAATTAGGACAAAAATTAGTTTGGTAGTTTGCTCTCACTTCATCCCCCTTCATCATTTCTTGGGGTGGAAAAAGGTTTGAGGTGGGAGAGAAAAAAGCCTAATCCCCAAAAGCTGCATTTAATTTAATGAAAAGTTCTGCCAAAAAAAATGTGCATCTAGATGTTTCTTTCCTTTCAAAATGAGTAGCTTTTTACCATCCAGCCTCATGTGACAGAAAGGCAACACAGACTTTCCCCAGTCAACCTCTCTGGGAACACTGGTTCTTGTTGTCAGCAGTGAATCTCAACAGAAATCCATTTTCTAGCAAAATGTCCTTATGGTGGAGTCTTCCCCGTGTCACAGCAGCATTTTGCAATCTGTGAAGCCTCCAAAGCCCTGGTTTACAAACAGAGTCGTTTCTCCACTCAGGAACAGACATGCTACCAAGGGATGACCCTGACCCACTGTACATCACGCAGAGAGGACAGCCAAAAGTGCTGTTGCGATGCAGAGCTTTGTACGTACAAATCTTGTCTGGGGATACTTAGGCCCAGGGGAAAAAAAAAAAAAAAAAAAAGAAAAAAGAAAGATGAATTCCTCTTCTAGCCAATTTATCCTGCTGCATCCACCCAGCTCTAGTGAGATCTCACTGGAGGCATCAGGGTGGGGATGCAGAAACAAGAGGGAGTGAAATCTGCTCTTCTGGAAGCAATAAATGCCTTCTGCCTTTTACAGGCAGTTCTTGACGTTGCTTCAGCTGATGGGCAAGTTTATAATCTTGCTTTTTAGATAAATGGAAGAGGCAATTACTCTTCCTTTTGGATTAAAGTGACTTTAGGAACAGAAATGCTAAATGAAGGAAGAGCCCAGCAAAAGCTGACCCAGGAGGAAAACTGGAGTCTCCTGGGAGAACAACTAGAGATGGAAGGGCTGGCAGAAGGAAACTGTAGAGCAAAGGGCCAGCAGAGACACAGGAGTGATGCTGGCTTCAGCAGGAGGAGCAAGGCAGCGGGACTTGGTTGTCAAGCAGCCACAGGCATTACCGGCAGGGGAATTGCCTGCTGCTGTTTGTGCCACCCACATTTGGTGGAGAAGACCCCCATCTCCAGCCCACATGCCAATAAAGAGCTCTGCCAGAGAAATCCCTGCTCCTTCATTGCTAAGAGCAGGCTAGTATGGCCTCAGGGCTTGCACATCACTCAGACTAAAGTGATAACTACACAGAAATATACCCTGATGTATTTCAGTTTCTCTGCCCTGGTGAGCTGGAGCCCTCCCCTCTCCTCTCCTTGCAGGATCTTGGCTGCCAGCTGCTCTCCAGCTTTCACCCCAGAGGAAGCTACATTCACCACAGCAAGCAGTCAGGAAGAGGAAAGGGAGCTCTGAGCTCATCTGTACAGGACATGGGCACACCTCAGGGATCAGGGGACTTATGAGCCCTGGAGCAGGGCAAATCTGGAGCAGATTTCACATGGACATGAGCTCTCACTTCCTCTCCCCACATATTCCCACCCACCGGTAGAGATGCAGAACGAGGTTGGGAGTACGAGCCCCGTGCTTTGACAGCCGTGCAAATTTGGGCAGCTTTTTCCACTCTCTAACCACCCCACGCTTGCCCCCCTGCTTTCCCCTGACTGCAGTGATGTAGCAGTGACCATCACTGGTCTGACCTGGTCCCTAGAACTGGCAACTGAACTGTGCCAGGGCCTTACTGTCCTTCCCCAGAGCAACACTTCAGCATGGTTTGTCTTTGTGCTTTGCTCTTTCCTCCCCGAGGAACAACTCAACCCTGAGCATCTTTTTCTCTCATTTTCTTTGCATTAGCTGCCAGTGTTTCTGATCCGTCGTTTCTACAGCAGTGATACTGTCTGTAATCGGCTCCCTGGGAGACAGACTTGGCCACAGGGTGAAGATGCAGGAGCACCAGGGACTCAAGGATGCATATTATTAACATTTCCTGAAATACAGGCAAACCTTGAAGGGCACTTGCTTGCTGGAGCCTCTCCAAATGACTCTGACCAAGATCTCCCCACCTGAGTGAAGATCCTCTGGCTTTATACAACCCCTACACATGGACATGCATATACTCACATGCACAGGAGACACAGATCGATGCATACATCAAACACACACGCATGATCACACAGATGCTTGCACACACACACATGGACACCTTCCCGTGAAGACACACTCCCACATATATACAAGAGCAGAAAAGCAGAGGTGGTCAGTTTGTGATGGGAAGTGTTTCAGGAGTCTGACCCTGCCATGCACCCCCCTCCTCCGGCAGCGGCAGTGCCTGGGGCTGTCCTCTGCATTCGACCGGCGAAGGGCTGAGGGTTTATGAGACTTGCGAAGGGCTGAGTTCCCCGCTCTGCTCCGACACCAGCACCTCTGCAAGTGCAGCACACCACGGGCAGAGACAGGAGTGCCCGACCGCAACTGACAGCCTCCGGTAAAGGGGTATTGCCGTCCGAAGGGTCATCAGCCTTTCTTCTGTGGGCACAGACAGACCGACGTCCCACAGTCCTCGCTGTCACCCGCTCTCCCACCTGCAGCCAGACTTGGTGCTGCTCTTGTCAGGACCGGGCACAGACTCATCCATTCCAAGGCTGCCTGGAAGAGACGTTTCTTCTACAGAAAAGTTCAAGCAAATAATGACACTTGGATTGAGATATTTTTCCTTTGGGCAGTGAAAAGGCTCGGAGAAAATACGTTTTTAATAAGCATTTTGACTGAAGTTGAGCTCTTCCCCTGCAGCAACTTGATTTTTGTCATAATTGCATTTTTTCAACAGGGAAAATAAGTAAGTGGTCAAGTAACTCGGGTATCACTGGGCATCACATCTGGTATAGCCAGGTCCTGCAGGTGTGAGCAAAGGCTCTGGGCATGACACCGCTGCCTGCACCAGCGTGGTCTGGCAAGAGGGAGTGCAGGATACGGGTTTACTGCCAGCTGGCCCCTAATTTCCAGGGCTGCAGGTAAGAACAAGGGTGTGTCATGACCCTGGCTCCCCCTGGGCACTGCTGCTGCCTGCATCCCTGCATGCCCTGACGCGCAGCATGGTGGGAGGCTGTGCACAGGGCCATGGCCCTTGCAGAGAGCAGAGTCCGGCTTTCCGTACAACTTCTGGCAAGCTGCACACCTGCCTGTGCCTGGCCTCCACCTCTCATCTCTAGAGCTGATAATATCAGTCCTATAGTTCAGTGGAGCTTGCTGAGCTGGGGCGATGCCGGAGCTGGGACACCTGGGCTGGCCACAGGCTCGACCAAAGTCTCCTGGTACCTGTAATTGCTCTACAAAAGCTGCTGGCATGGAAATGGCTGGCGTTTCTCTTAGGGCCATGCTGACTGAAGGCAGTCCAGCTCTTTCCTGGGCCATGTGTTTTCCAAACAGGCTGCAGTCCCTTCATTTGGCTTTCTCTCTCCTCCCAAACGCAGCAGTTTCTTCCCTTTCCCCAGCTGAGCTCAGTCTGTGCAGGCTGCACTGAGATGGGGCACGTGGCCTTCGTGCCCCAGGAGGGATGTTGGGGGTCCGCTGCTTTGCTTTTCCCTGGTCCTGGAGAAAGCAGCCGCACGCGATGCTCGGGCTTGCTGGTAGCTTGGAGGCCTGATGGCAATAAATGAGTCAGGAGCACATCTGCACGCAGCGGAGACGCTCCCTGCCAAGTCGCTGCACTGCAGGACCACTCTCATCTGTCTCTCTTTAACAGGAACAAATGGAAATGAGCGAATCAATTAACACAGCACATTAGCAAAATGTCAGAGCCTCCCAATCGCGCTTAACCCTTCCCTCTGCCAGCCCATGCCAGCAGCCCAGCGCAGCCTGAGTCAGCAGAGCAGGTTGTCCTGGCCAGCTCCTGGCCATAGTGGCTGCAGCCAGTGGGACCTCTCCCGACCTGCCCAGGCAGCAGAGAGTGGAGCTGAGAACACAGTGGGCACCACCTTCCTTGGGGATGACACGGAGGTGGGGAGCTGCCGGGGCTCGGGAGAGTGGCTCGCTGCCAGGTGGACCATAGTGCAGCACAGCTGGCTTGCAGCTCCCACGGACCCCTTCACGGCTGCGGAGAGGCAGCTGGGAGCAGGTTTCCTCTGGATCAGGGCCAGGAGAGGGAAATGTCTGGGTACCAGCTCCTTTATTTCCCCTCAGGCTCACCCCTGAGAAACCCCAGTGAGGGCATGATGTGGCCAAGGCATCCTGCATGTGCTGAAGCTTGTGTAGATGGAGAACGGCACTGAGTGGGGATAAGTCAGGCCAGATAACAGCACAGGGCCAGGCTTTCCCACTGTGGGATGTGTTATAGCCCTGACATCCCCCTTGCCAGCGTGGCACAAGGGCTTACAGGCTCTGTAGATCAGTTGCTCCTGCACAACAATGCTTGCACATGTGTGAGCAACAGGAACATCAAGCCCTCTCTCCTTTTCCAGTAAGTGTCACAGGCAACAGGAGAGCTGTACTAAGATGTAATAAACTCTCATCAGCTAATTAATAATTAGAGACACTTGTGCTTGAAAGCCTGGCTCCATTGGTGGGATGATGCACCTCAGCTCTCCTGCCAGGCACAAGCATCAAGATCTCCAAACCATGCTGGACCTCAGGGCTGACGTATGCCCAGGGTGCCAGTGGTCCCAGTCTGCAGGACACTGAGGGCTCCTGTGTCCTAGACTCAGCCACAGTGGGCAAGGCATGTCTCACTTGCTTCTCCCAGCATTTGTTTAGGTGCAAACCCCTGGCCTGGGTGTCCATGGGCAAGACATGGGCAGGGTCTCCTTTCACCCAGAGGAAACAGGGAATGGGCCATGTGGGTGGCTGAAGTCCTCACACCAGGTAGGAAGATCAGCCAGAAGTTCAAGCTATTCCCTCCTTCCTATGGGATGGAAGCAAGGTTCTGAATTGCCAAACTGGGTTGAAATGGAGATTCCCTGTGTGATGGCCCTACAGAGCTCTGGCCTGCAAACAGGCGGCCTGACAGGAGCAGTTGTGCTTGGCATCTCCATTCACTATCTGGGTTCGTGAGCTTGAAATTTTCTTATTAAGTCTTGTGGAGGGTAGAAATGAAAGAAAACTTCAGCATCAGTAAAAGAAAACCGCAGATGTTGTCAGCAACGGCTGGTTCTTCGACAGCTGTCTCTGAGCCCAGCCCTGTTGTCACCCCCATCTCCCCACGAAGGTACTGATGCACTCGCACACCGATGTGTATGCACAGACCCTGCGCTGCCAAGTGGCTCATCACCTACCTCTGCGCACACGCACGGGCGTGCACACGCTCTTGAACAATGTTGCCAAGTGCTGCGCCTCCCATCTGAAACGGAGATGGAAACTTTCCAAGAGCCACTCAGAAACACTGGAAAAAATGCTGTAAATAGCCCAGGGTTCAACGCACTTGAAGGAGGAGAGAGCAGAACCATCTTTGGATAAGAGAGCTGTCATCTCACACACCCAGGAGTGCCAGCGATCATGGCAGGATGCTCCTGGAGGGAGGTGAGGATTTGGGGAACAGCCTCTGCACCGCAGGGTCTGCTTGCCTGGGTCTGCCCATCCTTTCCTTCCTGGGAAATCAAGGCCCCAGGAAGCCAACACAGGGGCTCTGAATGACTGGGACATCTCCCCACCAGCCATCACCACCTCTGCCCAGCCTACTGGCCAAGGGTCACACGTGTGGACCTGCCACATGTCCCTCTCTCCCATAGACACAGGTGTGGAGCTGTTTGCAGCCAGGGCTTGATCAAGCCAGGTCCCTTCAGCATTATTTTGCCTGCTTTTGTCCTTGCTCCAGGGATAGCCCAAAAACAGTGCAGGATGTCTCCCGTAATGTTCACAGGGACCCTTTGAAATGTTCCGAAAGAAAAAGGCAGGGAGAAGCCCTTCTGAGCAGATGCTGCCGAGCGATCCCACCAGCCAAATTCCTGCATTGTGGTGCGAGGTGATTACCCTCCATCAATGGCCTCTAATCCACTGCCATCGATTCCCACAGGAGCGCCCAGCTCCGCGCTCCCTGCTGCATACAAATCCCGCCAGCAGAATAGGGACGGATTGTCAAGGCATCACCTCGATTATGCGACATGGCCCTGATAGCTCAGGGGACTTTGTGTCCGAGGCTCCCTGGGCCCCAGAGAACGTGGGGTGTGAGAACTGCGATGCGAAGCCGAGGGCACCGAAACAATCATTGCCATGAATTAATAATGTTCTGCGTGTCTATGGGCTCTTCCAGCTGGAGATTTCAAACCGCTTTGCAGGCACTAATGAGGAGGAGCTGGGTGGATGCAGCCATGGAAGGAGGCATCCAGGCTCAGAGTGCTGCAAGGCAGTGATACTCCCAGATGCCGCAGTCCTGTCCCCGGTCCCTCCCAGTTCTGGGATGCTCTGGAGGGACTGTGCATGATTCAGTGAGGGCATCTGTAATTTGTGCCTGTGCTCCCCGTTTCAGCCCTGTCATGCTCCTCTGCAGGAGCTGTCAGGGCTCAGGGCCGATCCGCATCAGCGCCGCGGTTAATGGGCATGTCAGGGGCCCGGCTGTGCTGACTGTCGTGTCAGACATCAGAGCTGTGTGAGACCTGGCAGTGCCATCACGGAGCTGCATGCCAGTGCCCCCCCCAGCCCCATCCTAGGCAGAAGTTGCCTCCTCCTCCTCCTGTAATTCCTGGGCATGTGAGACCAGTATCAGGGACGGGAACTGGTGCAGGCTGACCGAACCCTGCGTGGTCCCTCGCCTCCCCCTGTGCGAGCTCCTGCCAGCTGCCTGCAGCACCTCTGTGAGCACGGTGGCCTCTGGAGAGCCCAAGGGGCATCTGAGGCTACCTGAGACCAGGGACAAGACACTGGCTTCTGTGCATGTTGCCTTTGGCTCCAGCCTTGCCTGGCTTTCAACCACTCATGCCATGCAAACAGGGAGAGCTTGGGCTCCAGAGCAGCCTGCTTTAAAACCCAGAGCTGTTGCTGCAGTCTGGGGGCTGACCCTCCTCTCCCAATGAGCCTTGAATATGTCCAGAGATGGCCACAATCCTCTGATACCTTTGGACAAGGAGAAAATACACACCAGCCCAGTGGATCCACGTTTGTTCCTCTGTGGCTGCAGCTGCAGACCTGCAGGGTGCGTGCCCGCCTGCCCTGCCTGCGCCTTGCACCCCTCGTGGCAGAAAACATGCAGAGAGAGCAAGAGAGGGGCAAATAAAGGCAGGAGAGGAGATGGGGCTATGAGTATCAGTCTCCTGGTTACCCGTGATGAACTGGCTGGTGAATCCAGCTTGCTGATATGTGCCAAAACCAGGGCTGCTCCGCAAAGTGAATCCTTGGCCAAGGGAGACAGCGCTGCCTTCTTGGTCCAGTGTTACGTGTTCACATGGTGTGCCAGCCCCAGCCCACCAGGAGATGGAGTTCATTGGAAAATGTTGTGATCTCCCTCCACAGTCAACTCTCCCCTCTGTTCTGCCAGTTAGGAAGTAATGTTGGCAGAGCTGGTCCTCATGGAGGTGTAGGTGCAGATGTAGCTGGGTCACCAAGGCTCAGAGTAGGGGTCTCCTGGCTCTTCACCCTGGATCCCTGGGCTGGGACTATAACACTATCCCAACCCTTCGGCAGGAGTATCTTCCAGGTTGCTGGAGCCCCTTTTCCCACGAAGGACAAGAGCTTCCTCATTCACCTGCTCCCCCACAAGCTGTGACTGCTCTTTTTTACAGCTGACATGTGACTCCATTCATTCGCACTAGAAATTTTTATATATAAATAGATATATGTGTAAAAGTGTGTCACAATCCTCCTTGCAACCTTTCTAGTCCTCCAAGGGAGGGTTAAGTAGCACGGTGTCTGGATAGTCCTTGCACCCTGGGCAGTCTCCTTCCAAAGTCGGGCCTCGGCAGTTGCCTACTAAGCAGCCAGACCCCATGTACATCTGTCCACCCGCCATGCCATGTCTATCTGCATGCCCAACCTCTGCAGCACCACAAGGCAGCATCATCCCATGCAGAGATGTAAACACAGCCCCACTGGGACCTGTGCTCTGCAAGTGATTATTCACAAGCTTTTTTTTAAAAAAAAAACATGGTAAGATTCTTATTTCCAAGCATGTTCACAATCCTTGACTAATCTGTTTCTCTACTCATATTTTTTATCTATGCATCTATCCATCTTTTTATCCTTCCCCCCTCTCTCCAGTGCTTCACCCTACCTCTCTCCACAAAGATTTTTCCCCGTATCCAGTATGTCTGCATGTAGCCATCTGTTTGTCTGTCTCTCTAGCCATCTGGGTGTCTGCCTACAGTGTTTGCTGTGTCTCTAAAGCATATACAGGCTGCATGTATAGATCTATCAATTGGAGGTCTACTTGCCAGTCTCTCTAAGCTGTGTTCTGTGGGCTTCATTAACATGCAAATTAGCAAGATCTGACTGGCTCACTTAGCTGCTACTTCTCTTAGACAGCCATGCAACAATGCAAATACTAATGAGGCTCTGGAAATGGCACTTGCTCTCTTGCTAAGCAAGCATGCACACAGAGCAGGCTTTGGCAATTTCAGGCATGCCATCCATCCTCACACCTGCTGGAGGACTCAGGACAGAAGGGATGGGTGATGGATGGATGATTAGGGGCACTGATGCAGAAAAAGAGGAGAGAATTCCCACCCTGATGGGGATGCCAGCACTCCCAGCCCCAGGATCCTTGGCTCCAAGATCCCTTTGTCCTCGTTGCTACATGCCACTGCTCTGGATCCCAGCCACCAATGGGATCCCCCTGCTCAGGAGCACATTGGCCCCACCAACCCAGCCAACACGGATCTACATCGTGCTGTACTGGCTTCCTCCCACACCAGTATGCTGCGTCGTACTTTCAGACTCCCTTGGGTCTGAAAGGCTCCGATGTACCTGGGTTATATATCTTCTCCACACTGTGCTCCCTTTCCTCAGACAGGAGAGGAGGAGTTGTGGCACGTCTGCTCTTGCAAACTCCCAGACTTGTCTCCCAGCACAAGGAGTACAGACAAGCTCTTGGGCAGCTGGGTGCAGCCAGACTCCGCCATGGGGCTCGGGAGCTGCTCCTGCCTCCTGGTCCCCCAGCCGAAAGCTGTGCTGGCTCTTGTGCTCTTCTGCTCTTCTCCCTTCAAGCACGTAACGTAAGTCCGGGTCGCCATGGGGGAAGTTTTCTGTTACTCTTCAGCTCCATCGCCTCCTCTAATGATAATTCAACCATACACCTCCTTGTAAAACATCTAAAATGATCAAACACTGTGCAGAAAGATGAAGGCACCTCATCTTAGGAACCTGGTTTCCGTATTCCTTTTTATCCTGGAGATAAAATAAAGAACCATTTGCTCTGGCTGCTGCTGCAGTCTCTTGCCTCTCCTCACCCACACCACTACCCACCCCCTTGGGAAGTCACACTGAAACAAACCCAGGCTGTTTTACCCCCCAGTCCTTTTCATCTCGACCCTGACTGCTGTCACAGGAGAAGCACAGACTGGCTCTTGCAAGTGCTCACCAGGGCCCAGAGGAATGTCCCTGTGTCTCCTCTGACAAGGTGATGTTATTGTGTAGGTTCCTACAGCTGCTTCCCAGTGGCAAAGCCAGAGCAGCCACCATGCATGTCTTACCCCTCCTAAGGACAGCACTCCCCTCCCATGCCAAAAGATGTTCACAATCACACTGGGTGCTGGGATGAGGGAGGAAAAGCAGCCTCGGATGAGAGAGGTGGGGAATTTTAGGGAGATGGAGCTGAGACCAGAAGAGATGCTCTGGCGTTTGGGGATGAAGCCCACCTGGTAAGCAGATGGCTAAATGGGGAGGATGACAAACCACAGGCAGGAAGGGTGGCTTGCTCTGTCCAGAGAGCACCCTGGTCCATGGGAAGAGCCATGTTTTGGTGAGGGAGGGAGTGAGGTTCACTGGGGATGGAGCTGCCTCAGCTCATCACAGACCCAACAGCAGCCCACGGCACTTTGGTAACTCCATACTGTGGTTTCTAGGGCTTTTTGTCCCTCCAGAAATGGTCTTATAAGAATCTTCTCTGTGGAGGTCATCTCTGCCTAGGAAACTTGTCTTGTAAGAAGGTAAAATTTTAAATATGGCCCAGGAGGCAGAATTTCCTCCTGGCTTATAGACAAGTGCCTGAGTTTAGGCAGTGCATTTGTGGTGGAAGAGGGAGGTCAGGAGCCGTTGCTGTCTTTGTGGGAATTGCACTGGACAAAGATCGACTTTCTGTGCTGAGCCATCCCTGCAAATACCTCTGCTTCCACTTTTGCAGCCTGCAGCTGGGCACAGCTGGCGCACTAAAGTCTAGCAGGTAAAGGGCTGTTTTCTGCTGGATGTCAGCTAGATCGTGCCAATGTAAAAGCTCCATGGGCCCCTGGCAATTCTGAGTCTTTTGCGATGTGGCTTGCCCACCCCAGTGCAAATACAGTTTTCGGACTAGAGTCCACATTCCTTGCTCAGGAAGATTGGCCACACATGCAATGCATATTTGCAAAGCAAATGGCCTGCCCAGCTGTGTGGAGACCCCATGGATCGGGCACAGGCTGTTTCAGAATCACCTCTCTTATTGTCTGGGATTGCTTCTCCTGGCAGAAGAGTCCCTCTGCAACACAGGGCAATAGGGAGGAGCTGTTCCCCTCCCATCACTTGTCTGTGCTACGTCCTCAGCTTGGCAGTGCCCAGGGGCTCCACTAACGCATCCATGGAAGGGAGGGCTCCATTTTCCAGTCCTGGACTCTCTAAACTCAGTGTTTCTACCCTGAGAAATGGCAATACTCTATTGAGAAGATGCGGAGACCTGCTGCAAGGGGAATCTGTGGCAGGATAAATCTATCTGATGAAATTGCTCTGCTCTGAGGATACTGGCATAATAGCACCCTGTGCTTTACTGCACTCTGTGTTTGCACATCACGAGCCTTAGCAGCTCTCCAGTATAGCCTCCAGCACTGGGCTGGTCTCCTCATCCCAACGGGCTGATGCTCGTGGAAGGAGCCTTCAGTGAAAAGTGCCCCATTGGAGACTGTGTAACAAATGCTCCCTAAGTGAGATATTTCCTCACTGCTCTAAGCTTCATGCTTCCACCCCAACTCCCTGATGCTGGGCTGTCCCTTGGCTTGGTTCTGGTACACAGCCATGTCTCTGGTTTGGCCTGAGGCTGCCTGGCTGCAGAGATGTGTCCTGAGGCTTTGTGGACTTTCATGAAGGGATGGAAACAGCTTCTACATTTTGTGGCTCCAGAGCAGCTTGTTACCAGTTTTTAAGCCTGAACAAGGCCTAAATGTCCCCATGTTGCCATTGCAGTCTGGCTTCCAATCAGCCCCTGCTGGAGATACAGGGCTCCCTGTCTTCCCTGCCAAACACAAGCTCAGACCAGAGTCCTTTCCAGTCAGACCTGCATTAAGCCCAAGACAGGTCCCCGCTCACTCTTAGAGGCAGGAACCCATCCCAGAAACTTCCTTTAGTGTGGCCAGAAACTAGCCTTGACGCTCGTGCCTTGTGCTTTCCTTTCATTATCCATGCTTTACCTTAGACTGGTGTCTAGGATCTGGTCAGGACAGGTTCCTAATGTGACTTCTCATTGTGTCCTGTGAACTTTATCAATGCTCAGTATGATTGCCATCTCTTCCCTTTCTGGGCACTCCAAACACCCCATTTACTGGCAGAGTGAACATCCTATAAAGGGCCATGACATTTGGTAAGGTTGACAGTCAGTGGAGGCCCTGCTGAGTGAAGAAGGGTCAGTGCAGCCCTGTTGGGTTGGGAAGAGCCAACTCAAGGCATTTGGGTTGGGGACAAGCCAGGACAGGCCTTGTTGGGTCAGGTGGGCAGGAGCCACATAGCCTGTTTCTAGCTGCTGTCCCCAGACATGTCTCCAGAGGATGAGACCGAGATAAGCTACTCCAGTGCTGAAGGCAGGGTAATTTCAGGGGGCACTTGAGCAGTCTGGTGCCAGGAGGGTCTGCTCTTGGCTTGAACAGGTTTAGGACTGCACCTAGCACATTGCACATGGCAAAGTCTTCCCCAGCAGTGGCATCAATTAGGAGATCAACACCTGCACTTGCCCTGGGAGCCTGGAGAAGAGGTGAGGAGCACTGGTATCCCCCTTGGTACAGCTCCTCCTAACTGCAGTGGAAACACACACGCACACACATGCACACGGCACACCCCTGGGCTGGAGCTGGATGGATTCTGCCTTGAGATGAAACATCTGAGAATCTTGCCAGCCATTTACATGCTGTAAAATAATAACGGAGGAAGGAAAGCAAGCGACACCTTCATTCCAGCTTCTGTCCATCTCCAACAGTCGGAGACGAGGCAGAATAAAACATCTGCTTAATTTGACCTGTCGACTCTTCAGGGAGAATTGCTCTCGTCTGCCGATGCGAAGGTCACCTCATTAAGAGGAGCGAAAGCCGAGTCCCCCACCTGGGGGAGGCTGGGTGACTCCAGCCTGCTGAAGGGTGACCTTTTCTCCAGGCGCACGCCGTGCGGGAGGAGACGGGTCCTGGCACACGTGCTCCAACCCAAATGGCAGTTAGTTTCGCAGACACTTACACGTCCCGAGCACTGGTTTTGAACTTTTCATTCTCACAAGCTTGTCAGATCTTGAAAGCTGTAAGTGTCTGTGGTGTCTCTTGCTGGCTGCTGGGGCGAGCACGGTGCTGGTGCGAAAACGCTCCCTCCCTCACTGGCAGGGCTTGGGGAAAGCAGGGTCAGGCCCAAGATTCCCATCCACAGGAAGGTCTAGGCACATCTTGGGCTCACCGTGGGTGGACCTTTCCTTCTGCAGCGTGTCTGAGTGCCGCTGTATCTCAGCTCCCCAGAAAACAAGCTGGATGTGACCCAGACACAGCCGACACACAGTCCATGGGGAGGCATGCGTGACTCCCCAGAGTAGCCCAGCTTGTGGTGCAGAGCGAATGAGGCAGCATAAGCCCTATGGAATGCCTGCTGGGACACTGGGTGCAAGCCCTTCTCCCACCCCCAGCACTCCTCCTCGCCCCAGCGGGCTCCCCGGTGTGTGCAAAGCCCCAGCCCCTCTGAGCCCCTCTGCACAGCAGGACGCTGCAAGGCCAGCAGCAGCATCTGCGCTGCGGGAAAGCAAACGATCCCGGTCTCCCCTGCTGCCTTTCACATTATTGCCGAGCTGAGGAAGGAGAACATCAACTTACCTTGCCACCAAGGGCGGCATTCCGACCGCCGCACACCTCCAGCAGCTCGGCAGAGCGTGCTGGACCGCACACCTCCCCGGAGGGCTGCCCTTCCACTCCTTCCCGGAGCGGGAGAGGAGAGACATGCCCACCTCCTCCCTCGCGCTGCCCTCCACAGACCTTTAATTCTTTCTCCTCTGATGTTAATCTTGGAGGTGGTGCACAGGTCAAGTTTAATATGCTATCCTGGGGGAGTTTCATTTAGAGCCAGTGAGAGGGAGACTGGGGATTCAATTAGGGTTTCCCATGTAGTCCGAGAGCATCACCAGCTTCAAAAGGCAGCAGGCTGTGCTCAGCAAATGCCAATGGAGGCAGTTTCCTGCAGACTTGGCTTTTATCCACAGCTCAGCCATTACCCGCTGCTTCTCTGCCCCACACCCCTGCCCCCCATAACACCCCCGCCATGGCCACTGCGCTATTGCCCGGAGCCCCTCTCAGATGCCCGCACTGACTCGCACGCCTGCCCACACACGCCAGCACACGTGTGCCAGTGCCCAGCCCTGCGTACTGGGGGAAGAGCTGGCTGCAATGGCTATGGCATGTCTGCCCACTCCTCCCCCTGCCTCAGTTTCCCCATCTGGTGAATAGGAATCAAAACGCATAGGCGGGTATTTATGGACGGTTCTTCTATGAGATCTGCGAGGGGATGGGATGCACAGAGACCCCGTTGGCACCATGTCTTGGTTTGACCTCAGCCAATAGTAAAGAACCAGGCGGCCACTCGCTCAACCCCACACAGTGGTGGAGGAGAATCGGAAGAAAAAAGCAAAACTTGTGGCTCAAGCTAAAGGCAGTTTAACAGAACAGCAAAGGAAAGAGGAAAACAACACCAATAACACTGATGGAGGAATGTACAAACGGTTACTGTACCACTGCTCCCCGACCAGACCAGGCAGCCCCCCCTTCAGCAGGCTGGAGTCACCCAGCCTCCCCCAGGTGGGGGACTCAGCTCTCACTCCTCTTAATGAGGTGACCTTCACATCGACCAGACTGGGCATGGCTCCCATGGCATGGAATACCTGTGTCCCGGGCCAGCTCCTTGGGAGAATTAACCCTATCCCCGCCAGAATCAGGACACACAGGTACCTGTCTGAGGCATTTGTTGGGGGTGTCAGGGGGATGCTGATGGCTCCAGGCAGCCAGGTCCCTCCATGCAGACTGAGAGACCTCATCCCCATCCACTGCTTGGGCACGTGGCGGCAGCGCCGCCCGTAATGCAAAAGGACAGGCAGTAAAAGGCTGTGATGGGGATCATAAATACCCATTAAACCAGCTTTTAATCCATCCTGCTAACAACAGGGATGCCGGTGAGCGAGAGACAGGAGCCTGGCAGGCTGCATGCAGGGAGCAGGTGGCATGCAGACAGCAGTGCACCCCGACATCCCGCCACAGGCTCTTGCTTCCCAGGGAGGGGATGAGCCATCTCTGCAGAGCATGCAGCCAGGGACAGTGCCCAGGGACCGGAGGGTGTGCTGCCATGCTGCCTCCTCCAGGGAACAAGCTCCAACCCAGCACACAGCCCTGGCACCAGCTGCACGAGACTTGATGTGACACCAATTCGTCAGGGGGAAATACAGTCTGTGCCCAGATAACAAGGTGAAGCCACAGCCCTTCTTCCACCAGCATTGCTCCAGCAAAGGAGAAAGTAGGTCAAGCCTTTCCTTGGTGCTGGGGAGCAGAGCCATGTCCTAGCCCTTGGAGGTTCATGGTTCATGCAGGGAAAAATCTGGCTCCTCTCCCCAAACAAAACCCCATGTAGAGCCCCTCAAGGAAACCCTGTCTATGTGCTGCCCGCCACTCATCCCCACTACATGGACCCGGCTCTTGCATCCATCTTGTCCTGCTCTCCAGGGGCAAAAGACTCTTCCTGGGGCTCCTCTGGGTAACAAGGGCATCCTTTTTCCTAACTCCTGTTGACATGTTTCTCTCCACTTTGTGTGCAATGTCTTCACCTTCCTCCCTGCCAGCACTGCCACTCACTATTTATGGCTGTAAAGCATGGAGCAGGTCACGCCTGGTGTCCTTCCTCTGTTTTAAGCATAGGACAAAGTGCCCCTGGATTGCTGCTGCCCCTGCCATGATTCTCTTTGCTGGAGCCAGAGCCAGCTGCAAGATGGCGGTTCCCTCCCCTGGGAACCTGGGGTCTTCCCAATGCAGACTTTTCCACAATATACAAATTTGGGGGGGGAAATCATTCCACCCAGAAATATCAAAATGTTTAGCTGGGTTTTGACGCTGCTGAATCATTAAACAGTAAAATGCTAGATAGAATAGAAATGTAGATTTTAAGTAATACGATAATATAAAAGCCCAAATGGAATGAAACCAAATGATAATGTCAAATTGAAATGTTCGCCTCTCATTGGAAAGAATCCTTTCGGCGTTATTGAAACAAAATGTGAAAGTTGAAATCATTTGATTTGACACTTCTCCATAGAAAAAAAATCATCAGGATCGACATGTTCCCAGGAGATGTTCAGATTTTAAAAGCTGCTCTGCTGGAAAAATGTTGCCAGACAGAAATAAGACAGAGCAAAGGAGCTGGTTTCTCCCTCTGCCCCCTCTCTGAGCCAGTGATTTGACACAGAGGGAAGATTAATGCAAGGGATGCTCGAAAAGGACAGAGCAGGTTCTGCCCTTGACTCCAACCCTTTACCAACCTGTGCCCCTGCACCATGCCCAGGGAGAGTGGCTGGCCGGCAGCCTGACCCTGCACCATCCCTGCCAGGACCACGGCAGCCAGGGACTTGTATTTTACCCTGCTCCTCCTGCCTGTGTCTTTCACTGTTCCTTATCGCTGGCAGCAAGCAGTGTCGGCAGCAGCACCGGGGCTCACGCAGGAGGTTGTTCTGCAGCGGCAAAACTGGTGCTCTGGGATTTCACAGCCCATTGACTTGCCCAGTCCTGTCTCTCAGCATTTTCTTTTTTTTCATGACCCCTGATGAGTCTGGCACACCTGCCGGAACAAGACTTGCTCTGAGATGCTGACCTGGGTAGTTTGCACCCCTCTGGCACTTTCTGGCTTGCCCAGTGTGGAGGGGAGTGGTGAGGGAAGCCGGAAGGCAGTGATGGCCCAGCCATAAGTGATATCCACCCCTCTCCGCACATGCTTTGATACCCTCACATCTGTCTCCAGAAAATGTTGCCCTTGGGGTGCACAGAGCTCCCAGCCAATATCACTGCCCCACACCCCTCTCCCTTGACATTCCCTCTGCCCTGGCCTGGAGGAGCAGGTATCATCCTCCTTCCGAGCTGCTCTGAGCCCCCTGCTCCCCACACTGCATTACCAGGTCTCCAGGGCTTTCCCAGACTGCCAGGGGAAGGCAGGAGATCCAGCAGTGCCGGCACAGCCTGGGCAGCAAGTGCCCGCAGCAGAGAGCTCGGCTCCGCAAGCCTGGCTCTTTGCACAACAGCAAAGCCATCCTCGCAGCCCACTCCGCAAGGGGGTGGATGCCCGGAAAACCCAGCGACAGCCAGGTTTTCCGTCTCTGCTGGGTGACAGCAGGATGCAGCTGAGGTCAAACCTCCCTCCTGGCTTGGTCCGTTCTCTCCAGGCTGCAGAGCTCGCCATGGTGGGGCTGGCGCTAATGAAGATTTCCTGGAGCGCTTGCTTAGCAGAAAATGATTGGTTACACCCGAGCTCGTAATTAAAAAAAAAAAGAGAGCGAGTGCACTAATGGGTATTTATTTGACTGTTACCTTGTCATGTATTTATCGATGCAGATAAATTCAAAATCATTAAATGCTTTACAGGGCCTGACAATTTACAGCCCCTGTCAGGGCTCCGCGCCCTGCCTCTGCAGCGGTGGAGCAGCACGGTGCGGCGGCACAGCCGCAGGCAGGGGATGGATCCTGGCTCCCCCCTGCCTTGGCACAGGGTCAGGAGCCAGCCAGGGCAAGCGGAGTCAGGGGGGGCAGCAGCCTGGGACTGAGTGTGGCATATAAAAAAACCACTGAGGCAATGCTGTGTCATGATCTCTGCTCTGCAGGGATGTGCAGCGACAGCGACAGGTCTCTGTGTGGGGCTGGAAGCGCAGCCTGGGTGTGATGGGCACCTTCGGTGCTACGTGGTGGGTAGATGGTGATTTGAGCTCCTGGCATGATCCACTGTATCCCCTGCTCCCCACAACCCCTATCCCTGACTCGGACATCCCTGTGTGGATGACAGCCCTGGGCAGATGGAACTGGAGGTGCCTCGGGGGCAAGGTGGGGCTGAAATAATTTGTTATCTCTATGTGCAAGTGGAAACCTCAAGCCGAGCACACAGGAGCTGCCTGGCGTTGCTCAGTGGTCAAATATGAGCCAACACGACCACAGCATGGGGGAATTCTTCCTCTGCCTTCTTCCTTGGAGTGGAAACCCCTTTCAATGTCTCCCCATCACAAAGCTGATGAAGACAGCAGTGGATGAAGGAAGGATGAATGCTTTTCTTGGCTCTGTAACAAGCAGCAGGGGCAGCCCAGAGTAGCCACAAATCTAAGGAGAGCATCTCTCTAGAGACTTATCAGGTGTGCAGGGGGAGACAGGGGCATCTCTTGACTTGGTGTGTGCATAGCAACAAGGCCCTGCCTTCATGTTGATTATACAGCCCCTAATTACCTTATTATTCCCATTAGCCGAGGCGGGGAGCCCCCTCCTCTCCATGCACCCACAGGCAGCCTGGGCCCCGGTCTGAGTGTGGGCATCCCAGTGCTCCAACTGCCTGTCACCGGCATTTTATACACCCATATAGCAGCGCTTATGTGTGGCAGCACCTGAGCTGGCACAGCCTCCTGCCCCATAACTCCAGCTCCATCCTTAGCACCCAGAGCGTGCACCCATGGGTGCACACCTGCGCAGCATCATCTGCCTACACGCACACAGGTGCATGTTCTGGGGGTGTGTGCTTGCCTGCACACACACTCCCCGTGTGGCCCCTGTGCACGGAGCAGCAGCTCTCCTCCTGTTTCCCTTGGGATTTTTCAGGGAGATGGTTTTCCCCAGAGAAGCAATGCTCGCTCTGTGGATCACCTGTTCCCCCCAGGATCCCCAGAGCAGAGTAAGCAGCAGCAGCCCTGATCCGGAGCAGGGATACAGCTGCTGTGGCACCCATCCTGCCTGCTGCCAGGTCACCACGTCCCCATGACCCAAACCTGTTCCCAGGACCGGGTCCGACCAGCATCAATTCCGATATAGACATGGCACTTGCATCTCCCACAGCTCTGTCCTGAACCCAAACTCAGCATGACAGGGAAGATCCCAGCTCCCTGTGCTCAGACTTGCTTCTCATCGCACCAGGGCCCTCCAAGAGGGAATGTCTTCATCTTGCTCTCTGCCATCCTTCACCACGGGGAACTGTCAGGCTGGCATCAGCATGGGGGTGAGCACAGCTGGTGCTGCTGCAGGCTGGCCCCAGGCACAGCTGGGAGAAACCTCTGTCTGAGCACCCTGCCTCTGAGCACGCCGAACAGCCTGCTTTGCTGCCCTTGCTGTCTGCCGGCAGCCTGGGAGGCAGGAGCACAGCCTCTCCCCTGCCCGCCAGCCGCAGCAGAGCAGGCTCCTTGCTAGGTATTTCCCCCAGGATGAGAGCCCCGGGCAGCATCCACACCAGCTGGGGTGCTGAGCCTCCTCCCAGCACCCACCAGTGAGAGTGGGTGTTGCACCGGCAGGTGCGGCAAAGGCTTGGTGAAAGGCTGTGCGAGAGCCACTCTCATCACGCTCGGAGGATGCGGCATGGCAGCTTGGACGGCATCATTGTTCGGGAGAGAAAAGGCAAGAGCTGGGGCTGTGCGTGTAAGTAGGTCACACGCGAGGCTGGAGACGAGGCCACGGGCACAGACTATAAATGCAAGAGGGAGAAGAGAGGGAAGAGGGGGGTGGGGATGTCTGGGGCTGGACAGTGAGAGAGCACAGGCTCAGAGACAGACAGACAGACGTTCAGGACCATGTCCATACCCACCATGTGAAGGCACAGAGGTCTCTCTGCTGTATTTCTTTCCATCAGCAGCATCCTAACTTTTCACTCCATTGCTACCCTTGCAGTGTGGGAGACAAAGTCCTGTCCTGACCTCCTAGCCCAGCACAGCCCATTATCAGAGCTATTGCCTGCTGGGATCAGTGTGGGGAGGATGCTCACAGCTATGCAGCCTCTGGCTGCTCTCACTGCTGGGTGCGTAACGGTCTTTATACTCATGACAGCCACAAGTCATAAAATTCTACTGCGACACTGAGCTGCATCAGGGCTGGGGGCAGAGAAGCATCTCAGCCACCACAATTATGGGGAAATATGCCCTGGTGGCCAAGAAGGCCAATGGTATCCTGGGGTGCATTAAAAAGAGCGTGGCCAGCAGGACCAGGGAGGTCACCCTCCCCCTCTACTCTGTCCTGATGAGGCCACAGCTGGAGTCCTGGGTCCAGTTCTGGGCTCCCCAGTTCAAGAAAAACAGGGAACTCCTGGAGAGAGTCCAGCGGAGGGCTACAAAGATGCTCAGGGAACTGGAGCATCTCTCTGATGAGGAAAGGCTGACAGACCTGGGGCTGTTCAGCCTGGAGAAGACCAGACTGAGAGGGGATCTCATCAATGCTCATCAATATCTAAAGGGTGGGTGGCAAGAGGATGGGACCAGACACTTTTCAGTGGTGCCCAGCAACAGGACAAGGGGCAACGGGCACAAATTGGAACACAGGATATTCCATCCCAACATGAGGAAAAACTTGTTTACTTTGAGGGTGGCAGAGCACTGGAAGAGGCTGCCCAGAGAGGTGGTGGAGTCTCCTTCTCTGGACATATTCAAAACCCGCCTGGACATGATCCTGTGCAACCTGCTCTGGGTGACCCTGCTCTGGCAGGGGGGTTGGACTGGATGATCTCTGAAGGTCCCTTCCAATGCCTACCTTCTGTGATTCTGTGTGAAACACATCTTCCCCTTGCTGGGCAACCCTTGTACTCCCGTGTAAGGCTGGAGAGGCCAGGGCGATCCCCAAGACACCCCACTGAGGTGGGAGTACACACAGGGGCTTTCCTCCCTTCACATCCAAGGGTGGTCCTGTAGCCATGAACGGGTAATGGGCAATGAGCACAGCATTGCTGTGTGGGACCCATGCCAGCAAACACCCCATCCAACAGCAGGGGCAGAGAAATGCTCCCCTGCTGCCTCCCATGGCAGCACCTGATGCTTCAGCACATGGTTAAACCCTGAATCCTGCAACCTAGTGGGTTGTGAAATGCTGAGCACAGGCGGAAAATGTCTTCCTGGCCCCCATGGTGATCAGCTGGTGCCCCTAGGCAGGAGGCACAATTAACCTTCTCTTGACAAGAATAACTACTAATGTTATTATTGATCATAAAATTACCCAGTCCTTTCCAAGCCACAGCCACAGGACTGGAGTGGAGGTGGCATGGCGTGGGAACAGAACGTGCAGAGAGGAAGATGCAGCATTTGCAGCGTCCCAGCACGCTCCTGGTGCATGTGACGGAGCTCTGGGAGTTGTCTCCACAACCTCCCACCTTCACACCCTCAGGTGCTGCAACTCTCCACACCTTGCAATGGTCTGGTCCAGGAAGATGCATGAGCTGAGACACATCAAAAGACAGCAGGAATTAGGAAATGGCCTAAAGGACCTTTGTCAAAGCTTAAAATTGAAAATGAAACAAAGTAAAGCCACAAAGTAAAGACATGAAAAAAAAATCCCTGGTCTAATCCACTGCTCTAACTACTGGGAAGCACAAAGGAAAAGGTGAGGCTGCGTGTTTCAGAAGCTGTGCTTGATTACAGGTTGTGCACCAGGCATTACAGTGAATAAAAGATAAACAGGGAAGTTTCCTAATTCCAAACCTGTCACCTCATACACATCTCATCCCATACGTGGATGTGAACCAGGGACAGAGCACTTTGGGATGAATCAGGGTGAACCATGTTGGTCGGTCCGTGCCATACCCAGCCGCACACAAGCCATGGTGTGCCTGCAGCCCTACAGGGTCTGGCTGCAAGCGGGGTCACCCCAGACATCCCGGGGGGATGTAACAAGGATAGGGTGTTGTCCTTTGGCATCTCGAGTGAAACCACTGCAAACAGTTTAATCACTGTGTAATTATGTCAAAACATCGGTCGCTCACTGAGTGTGACTTTTGCAGAACGCTAATCTGGGGAAAATCTTTCCCTTTTTTGTAACGGAAAGCAAGAAACTGGAAATTCTCAGGGTAAAACATGTTTCTGGTCTTAGTTAGGAAAATCAAGCTTTGGCTGTTGGAAAGCCAGGCATTTTCACCGTCTTCTGTCCTGACAGCTTTTGTTTGGGGTTTTTCATTTACGAAAGAAGAGGGTTTGGCAGAGAGGGGGGAATCTGATGGCAATGCAGGGAAAAGGGAGAAAAAGAAGATTTCTTCAGAAAATTTGCAATGGAAAATAACCAGAGATTTTTTCTTTTTCTTTTTTTTTTTCTTTTTTTTAATCCGCCTCCTTTGAACTTCCCTGCTGGAAGGGGCTACTGTGGCCTCACACCTTGCACCCGGCGTGCTGGGGGCTTGTCCGTGGGGCAGTGCACCAGTGGGGATGCCCTGCATGCCTACCCCTTCCTCCCCTCTGGCTGTTAGCAGCAGCGGCTGCCAGCGCTAACCCAGATTCCAGGGGCGTCATGCTGCCGCGGCTGCTAAATTGGCAGCATGTAAGAGGCATGTCACCTGGGTGACAGGGTGTCTCTGACTGCGGGAGTGTTTGAATACACTGCGCCGTGTGCTAAATACTCCCATCGTTACAACTGAGCTGGAGAGACAGAGTGGGAAAGTTCCCTGCGGTATTGGGAGCACGGGTGGAGGCTGGATTTGCAGAGTGCACGGGGCAGTGAGCATCCCCCTTGCACCAGCACCTGGTCACGGTGGCCGGTGCCCTGCTGTCCCCATCCCCAAACCCTCCTGGCCTTTGGAAGCAGAGAACTGGCAGCATCGCTTGCTGGATGGAGGTTGGGCATCTCTGCAGGAGCATACCCTTGCACTCTTGACCATCCCCAGACTCACTGAGGCTGGTGGAAGAGATAGTTATCTTCAGTTGAGGGCAAATGAAGGAGCAGTTAATCGCCCCTTTTTCTTTAGAAATAACTGAGAAACCACAGACCAAGGCTGGAGTCAGAGCCGGGCCATGTGGTTGGAGGGGCTTCCCTGGGGGAATATGGATGCGAGGCAGTAGGACCCGTGTGTCTCTGCGAGTCAGACGCAGCCGGAGAAGGTAGCGGGGAAAGCCAAGGAGACAGTCACAAGTGCGCTGGTAACCTGACCCTGGGGGATGGTGCTTTGGGCAGCGTGGCGGAGGCTGGGGCTTGTTATGGAGAAGCTGCTTCCCATCGCCTGAGCCCCTTGCAAACATGCAAAAAAACCCCATCTTTTTCATGGGCACCCTTTCCCCTCTGTGGGGCGACAAGCCACTGAAGGTCCATGTCAGCTGAGCTTGGGGCTTGGGAAGAATGGTGCTGGGCGGGCTTTGCAGTCAGTGGCTGCTGGTGAGCACCATGCATGCACAGCACCATGTGGGCTCCTCCATGCACACCTTCATCAGGAGCTTGGAGGCTTCACGGTGGGTGTGCAACCACCAGTGTTGGCTACACCAGCCCTGTCTTACCTATTCTTCAGAGAAACAGCGCCCACTGCTCCCCTTCTCCTTTCTCACACTGAAACTCTTTCAAGCCACTGACAGGGGCCCTTCCCCACCCTCCCGGTCAAAGGCTGGTCACTCATCCTGCTTGTGAAGACTTCCCTGCAGTGGATCCATCACAGCTCCCTCCTCTCTGTCAGGCAGACGTGGGCTCACACCAGCACAAGAGCCCAGCCCTCAGCCCCTTGCCTGTGTTTCTGGTCCAATTGCACATGGGTCAGGCAGCTGGGCTGCCTGGGTCAAATAAGTGACAGCAGATCTGCAGGTCTTCAGGGTGACAGGCTGTGGCATCCCAAGTTGCCAGAAGCCCCACGCTGCAGAAGCACCATCAAAGCAAATAATTTGTGCCCTGAGCAGTCAGGTTTCCAGCATCAACGTCAGTGCTGCTGCTGGACAACAGGCCGTTTGCACGTGTGAGGAGGTGGCTTCATCCATGCTCTTCTGGATCTGAAAAACATCAGCCAGGTCCTGGGGCTGTTTCTTCTGCAGCCAAGCTCCAGTCCTTCTCCCAGCCCAGCTAAAGGCTGTAGCTGTAGGAGAGAGAGAGACCAAGCAAGAGGCTCACAGATGTGTATTCTGCTCATTGCTCACAAATACTAATGGCCCAGAGTTATTAATATTGCCACTGTAGTCATATCTGGGTAATTACTGCCATTAACCACCAGCAGAACTATTGAGTTCCCCTAATCAGTGCATTATAATAATTGGGACCAAGTGTTTTATAGATCCGGACACTAATTCCTTCCTCGCACCTCTCCCTCCCTGGGAGCTGCTCCTCCCTGCTCAGCTGTGAGACATCTCTCAGGGGTCTGCTCATCACGACCACTGCTGGGGCCTTATGCGTAGGGTGGGTGACAGCTTGTGCAAGGATGTCCCATGCCTCTCTCCAGTGGGAAATCATATCTGTAGGAGATTTGGGTGTCTAGGTGCTCCCTGCTCTGTGCTTGGGCTGTCGCTAACAGACCCATTGGGCTTTGAAGGTGGAGGTGGGTCTGCAAGAAGGGCTTGCAGGTGGGGAGGTGGGTCCAGGACCTTCATGTGTGGTCCAGCAATACCGCAGCTCCCCGGTACTGGGAGGCAGCAGGGATGGAGGGAGCGCTTTGCCTGTTCCTGTTCTACGGGGACAGAAATCTGGTGTGGGTGAAATTAATTGCACAGTCTGCTATTTACACTGATTTCCTCTTGCTCTGGAAAGCTCTTCGCTACTGCAGCCATCTGGACCTCAGAGCCCAAACCCCCCTTTGGCCCAGATCTGGTGGCTGTTCAGGTAGTGATTCAACGTGTTGCATCAGACGAGCACCTTCTCCGCACTCCCGGATGCGCTGAGCCAAGTGGGCAGCTGCCTCCGCATCGCCGCTGCCTGTCTCCGGTGCAGGCAGGAGGGCTCCTGCCTTGCCCAGCGTTTCGGAAGGAAGGTCAGCTGGGGCCAGCTCCTTTCCCAGCTTTGCTTTCTCTAAACACCAGCAAGCCCTCATTCTCCTCAAGTGGTGCCCGGGGCGGGCAGAGCCAGGCTGGCTCCGAAATCAGCAGACAGGCATCTGCCACAGACCTTTGGGCTAGACTAGGGGGGACAAAGTGGGTCCCAAATTGAACCCTGGGAGGGAGGGCTGGAGGCTGCAGGCAGAGCGAGTCTGCAGCCCCCCAAGACACCTTTGTCCCTGTCTAGGGCAGGGCAACAGATCTGCGATTCGTTCGTGACTGGGAAAGCACAACCATATGTAATTTAGAGCTGGCCTGCAAATGAAAATCCCTGGAAATGCTAATAAATCAAAAAAACGGGGTGGTGGTGGAATTCTTGGGGGGTGGAGGTTAAACAAAAGGTTTTGTTGTGACCAACCCAATGCATTTTCTTCCAACCGCAGCCATTTCACAGAATTTTTTTGATGTTTAGAAAAATAAAATTAAGGGAAACTTTAAAACAAAGTCATTTGGAAGGGAAAAAAAATCAAAACATTTCACTCTGAAAAGGCTGAAATGAAATGTTTTGATCTTTTGGGTTTTTTTTTTCCTCCAAACAAACCGTTCAGCAGAATTGACATACTCTTCCAGAACCTTTTGGTGTTGTCAAATCTGAATTTTTTATTTTTATTTTCTTACAAAAAAAAAAAAAAAAAA